>JANHMN010000002.1:26120807-26160201 GCA_030674055.1 Rhabdomys pumilio | reverse complement strand
TGTGTGTGTGTGTGTGTGTGTGTGTGTGTGTGTGTGTGTGTGTGTGTATGTGTGTATTATTCTTCTCAACCTCCTATACCTATTCTTCAGATCTTGGCTACTTAGTCATCGCCTCCTCCAGGAAACCTTTGCTGAGCTCCTGTGCTGGGCTGGACTCCCTGCATGCCTCTCCTGAGCATGAGAGCTTCTCACCAAATGGGCTAACTGCTGATTCATGGGTCCTCCCCACTGGACTTTAGCTTACGGTTGTGTTTGACCTGGTCATTGCTTTATCTGCAGTGCTGGGCATAGAGCCTGGCATGTAGTAAAGTAGGCAGACTGAAGAAAGGAGGTGAGGTTGGCGGAGGGGCTTCAGGGCTGTGAGCGAGGCTCCTTAGACCATGCTAACAATTAGAGGTGGCAGATGGCACAGGTGGTGTACATTCAAGGGCCAGGCAAAGTGGATGGGACTTCTGTCTCTCCCCTTGCCCCCTCTCTCCCTCCCCAAAGTCAGCTTGGGTCAAACCTGATACCCTGGCATTGGAGAGGATGAGTTCAAGACCATCCTGATCTACATAGTTTGAGATCAGCTGGGGATGCGTGAGGTCCTTTCGCAATTCCCCTCCCTCGCCAAATCCAAGCCAGGAGCCTAGCAATAAATGAAAGTGTTTGATGTCAAAAATGAACACAGCAGGAACAGGCCACAGGGAACTCCTCCATGGCACTCTCCCTAAAACTGGATTCCTGTGAACTCTGTGCTTGAATCAAAATCTCTCATGCATGGCTTGCTGTAGGATGCTAGGACCATCATCAAGGGACCAGCTAGGGAAGGTCATCACCCCTCCAGATTGAACCTCGATTGGTCAGGACTGGGGAGTGGGGGTGGGGGTGGAAAGGGGGCGGCTAAGAGCAGACACAGCAGTACGAACTGGGAACTGTTTTATTTATTTTAGTGAGAAGCCCATATACAAAGAAGGCACAGGATGGGGGAAGTTGTTGTACCGTGGGGTGGAGGGGACAGAGCAGGGGAGTGGGCCTGCCTGTGGGCAGGGATGGGGAGAGGACCTGCGAAATCAGCCTCCGCTGCTAGTATGGGGATGCAGCTCCTAGGGGAGGGGAAGGGCTAGGTTTCTCAGAAAGCCACAGGCAGCTCAGAATATATCTCTGTGCTCAAGGGAGCAGAGTTAAGTCTGGCCAACTGGGGCAGGGGCTGGGCTCTCCCCTGCCCTACATTCAAGTATCACACCCCACGTGGTCTTGTGGGGATCTCCAGGCCTTGCCCAGGCTGAGGTGGTCAGGATGGATCAGAAGTCTCTCCTCTTCATCCTCCCAATGTCTGCTGCGCCACGACCCTGCTCTCTGGAGGGTGCCACCATGCTCCAGGTCAGTCCCAGCACAGTGTGTCCCAGGCTGCCCACGGTTTCTCATTGTTCCTTTGGGCTATGTTTCTTGCCAACTCTATCTGAAGCCACAATTTTAGAGAGCTACTCATAAAGCCCATTCTGAGGACCTGCTTTCTAGTTCATTGCTCTTGGGTCCGAGCACGCAAGTCATAAGAACATCCCCTGGGTAGCCTTTAGTGTGGCCCTGCGCTCCAGTGCATGCCAGGAATTGCAGCTGGGCCTGACTGTCCCCTCCTCGTCAGTAGTTTTATTCTGGACAGTAAACTGTCCAGTGACAATGGCTCAAGGGGGATCCAGTGTGGAGGAGAGGTGTCACCACATCAGGGACCTTTTCCTCCTGTCTCCCAGTGGGGTCGCTTTGGTTTGGTTTTGGCACAGACAGAGACTTGGACATGGCACCCTCCTCAGTCTATCAAAACAGGCCATTAGCAGTAGGCCTTGTGTGTATGTGTGTCCAATGTGCAGGGCTGGGCTGTGCTTAGCATTTCAAGGTCTTGAAGGAGATTCCAGGGCCCAGAAAACATGCCCGCACTAAAGAGGGATAGATGCCTGAGCCTGCTGGTGCCAGCCAAGTGCATGGCCCCTTTTGGACTGTGGAGTCATAATTTATGATAAATAGGAAGGAAGGGAGCGCTGAGAGGTTTGTCAGGGAAGGCAATCAGTAGTATCGGTCCCGAATCTGCCAGCTGGTGACCCAGTGCTTTTTGGTGGGTAGCGTGCTCCCTGGAGGTGGGTAGCGGTCCTCCTCCCGGATACGCACTGCGTGGTACTTGGGCATAATCCGGTAGTAGCGGGTCGGCTTAAAGAAGTCACACTGGAGTTTAGGCAAAAGAGAAATTATGTCAGTATCCAGGATTCGAGTAGGAGAATATGTGCATCTTCCCCGCCCCCACACCTATGGTCCTTACAGCAGGCCATAACTCAAATATCCCAATTTCAGTATGAGATGGGCAGATGAACATCCCCACCCCAGGTCCAGAGGAAGGAGGGGCTGAGGAAGACACAGAGGAGAGCAGAGGCAGGTGGAGACGGAGCAGCTGCAGAGATTGTGGGCCAGGAAGATGAGAGTGGTCTCAATGGCCAGTACTAGAGGTAAGTAAGACGGTTATCCTAGGGAGATGGTGGGACTCAAGACAAAAGAGATTGGCCTCTCTTGGTCCCTTCCTTCTTTGTGGGAGGAGAGAGGACTTAGAGTTACTGTGGACATGCCTGGTGATCAGACAGAGACAGGGTCTAGCCTGACTGTTTCTCTTTTCTGGTCCTCCAGGTAATAGCACACACATTGGAAGGATTTCCCGGCACACTCTTGGGATTTTAAGCTCTGAGAGCCAGGTGGAGGTCGGGGTACCAGAGGCAACCTGGCCTGTACTTTGAGGTGGTAGACAAATGAGATCCAAGCAGACCCCAAGACAAGAGGAGCAGACAGGACAGAATCAGAAGCCCCAGCCAGCTGGGGATTTGGAGAGGAGATTCATAGGCCGTGTTACCCGGGTGGGCCGGGGCAGGGGGCATGCCCCCTCAGTAGTCGTCGGTCAGCCTTTCTGTCTCTGACGGCTGGCTCTTCATCTCAGCCTTCTGCCTCTTAGCTTCATACAGGGCACGAGTGCGGGCTCGCTTGAAGAAGCCGCACTGGAGGGAGGAGGTGGGGATGGCCATCAGGGGTGCTGGTAGACCTGGCCATCAGCACTTGGGGAGCTGGGGCTTAGAGCTGAGGAACCTGGAAAGCTAAGTCCTGAGCCCAGCTTGGTGGGTAGTCAGATACCAGAGCTCCTGTTCCCCTTTGCAGCCTGCAGCTCCCCAGGCATGGGTGGGACTGGAAGCTAGGGGGAGGGGCGGGGAGTATCTGGGAAAGGGCAGCTGAGATGGAGATGGGGAATGGGATGCAGAGCCACGGGATGGAGGGAGGGCGGGTGAGCCGTGCTGGCACTGGCAGGGGGTCTGAAGTGGGAAGCCCCAGTAGGCTGGGGGTCTCTACCTTCCACAGCAGGAGGATGATGAGCCCCAGCAACAGCAACCCAGCACCCACGGCCACAAGCACCAACCACAGCTCAATCTCAGCAGGCAGCTCCTCCACCAGCTCTGAGTCAATGTCCACTGAGAACTGCAGAGGAGAGAGAAGAGACTCAGCCTGGGTTAGCCTGCTGAGACCCCACATTTGTCAGCCCGCCTTGTGTCCCTGTTGTTTGACCTGTAACCACTAGAGGGCAGTCAAAGAGTTTTTTAAAAAAAAAAGCCCCCCCCCTTCACCACCCCCCAGGACTCATTGACACTGGTAGGTTGTTATGGGTTTTTTGTTTTGTTTTGATTTGTTTTTCGAGACAGGGTTTCTCTGTGTAGCACTGGCTGTCCTGGAACTCACTCTGTAGACCAGGCTGGCCTTGAACTCAGAAATCCACCTGCCTCTGCCTCCCAAGTGCTGGGATTAAAGGCGTGCACCACCACTGCCCAGCTGCTGTGTTGTTTCTTAGACACAGATTTGGCCACAGGGGCAGGCTTAGATCTGGTAGGTAGCCTGGTGTTTTGAGTTTGTGACACATACATCCGGACTTGCATATCAACTCTGTTTCTGATACGCTGTGTGACCTTGGGCTAATATAGTACTTTCATCTCTCTCTAGATCTTTCATGTGTTCTGTAGAGATTATTTGTGGCTACTTTACAGTATAGCCATGGCCAAAAGCATGCATTCGGGAGTTGGGCTACTTGAGCTCAAGTCCATTCACTGGCTGTGTAGCCTTGAACAAGTCACTCAACATCTGTTCTTATCTGTAATCTGAGAAGGATAATTTCCTACCTCAAGGGCTGTTGGACAGGGTTAAACATGGTTAGCATGGGTAGACTGCTCCGAGTGACACCGGCTGCATGGCAGACTCTTCATGATTATTAAAAACACAGGCAATGCATAGCAATCAGCATGGTTTTTTCCCCATCTACAATGGCATGTACATGTTCATGTGTACAATGGCATGTACCTGTATACATGTGTACGTACAGGTTAAACTGCCAGCACCAGGGATGCTTGGGACCAGAAGTGCTTCAAATTTGGGATTTTATTTTATTTGTGACTCAAAATGTTTCCAATCTGGAGTGTTTGCAATCACAGTTTTTGGAGAACAACTTCTCTATATGACTATGCTTGGTTTTTCACTTCTTTTAAAATAATTTTGATTAAAAACAAAACCAAAAAACGGGTAATGGAGAAAATTAAAGGTTTCCAATAATTCCATGCTCTGGAAAAGACTGTTTCCCTAGTGACCAATGGCTAGTGCATGTTGGTGATCCCAGCAGGAGGCAAGAGGATCCTGAGTTCAAGACCAGCCTGCACTACAGGAGGCCCTACCTCCAAAGAACAAACAATCAAACAAACAAACAAGCCGGCATGGCCTTTGATCCTAGCATTGGGAGGCAGGGGCAGGTGGATCTCCATGAGTTAGAGGCCAACCTGGTCTACTTAGTGAGTTTCAGGAAAGCCTGAGCTACACAGAGTAAGCCTGTCTCACAAATGAATGAATGAATGAATGAATGAATGAATGAATGAACGAACAAATGAATGAACAGAAGTGCATAGTAAATCTCTAAACAACTTTTCTATTTTGGGGAGAGGGTCTTGTTATGTTAGCTCAGGTTGGCCTCAAACTTTTAATCCTGTCTCAGCCTCCTACGAGCTGAGATTATAGGCATGCACTCGTGTGCCCTCCTGAGCTATCTCCGTATTTTTAATACACCTGGCCCACACTGAAGGAACCACAACATGCACACTTCTGCAAGCTTTGTCTACCCCATGTTGTTTTATGAATAACATCATCTTTCTGTCTCAATTGACAAAGGCCAACCTGATCTCCTCTGAGGACCGCATACGCAGTCGTTGTAGAAATGGACCACATTTTCTCGAGCCAATCTCCTACTGACAGTCATTTAGATCCTTTCCAATGCTCTGCTCTTATTAACAACGCTCTAAAATACCCCTACAGTTTTATTTATCTTTGCATACTTGTCCTGTTAGCTCCTTGAAATATATGAGCATGTGCTAGATCAAAGGGAATGGGTGCTTTAAATTTTAATGAATATTGACAAACTCATCTCCACAAAGGAGCCACCAATTTATACTCCCGACAGCAGGCTTCCCGCCACCAAGCATCATGGGACGGCATTTCTCTTTTTAGTATTTTCCAATCAGATGGGCAAACAACTCTTCTTTGTTGCTTTTATTTCTTTTGTTTTTAGGGTTTTCTTTTTCTTTCTTTCTTTCTTTTTCTTTTTCTTTCTTTTTTTCTTTCTTTTTTTTTTTTTTTAGTTTAATTTGATTTCTGATTGTTTGTTTTTTTCAAATAGGATCTCACTATAGTGTGGTCTTGGTTGGCCTGGAACTCACCATGTAGACCTGGCTGGCCTTGAACGTAGTGATCCTTCTGCCTCAGCCTCCAGAGTGCTACGATTAAAGGCGTGCACTGGCATACCCAGCTAAAGGGTTTTGTTTTTGTTTCAGACAGGGCTTCTTTGTGTAACCACCCTGGCTGTCCTGGACTTTGCTTTGTAGACCAGGCTGGCCACAAAGTCACAGAGATTCACCTGATTCTGCCTCCAGAGAACTGGGACTAAAGGCGTGTGCCACTATGCCCAGCAGGTTTTATATTTTAAATATTAAATTTTTATATTAAATTGTGTACATGCAAGTGTGTGTATTTTGTGGGGATATGTGTAGATTAGTGCAGACTCCCATGGAGGCCAGGAGAGGTTGTCTGATCACCTGGAGGTAGAGTTGTAGGCAGTTGTGAGCTGCTGTGTGTGCTGGGAACTGAACTCATGTTTCCTGCAAGAGCTCTTAACTCTAGAGCCATCTCTCCAGCTTTATGTGTAAGTTAAATACTTACATTTCATCTCATAAACATTGCCTTTTTAATGTTATCTTCCATATTGAACTCTTACAGTATATTCACATTTCATCATATCCCTTTGGAATGTGTCCTTTTAACTTAACATCTTGTGTTGGGTATGAATTTCATATAATCTAAGTTCCTCTTTTGTGACTTTGGGCTTGTGATAAAGTAAAAGTCACTCCTGGTGGCTCATACCTTTAATACCAGCACTTGGGAGGCTAAGACAGGAGGACTGTTCTAACCTTTATGACTATTCTGGGATAAATAGTGAGATCTTAGGTCCCCCAAACGAATAAATAGAGCCGGTGAGATGGCTCAGAGAGTTAGGACACTTGTTGTCAGGCCTGACAACCTGGGTGTGAGTATTCAGACACGGGTGGTGCCAGAAGGGAAGCAACTCCTGGGAGTTCTCTTTTGACTTGTGCACACACACTGCAGTGCACACAAGCTTTCTCCCCAGAAAAAAATATCATAAAACTTTAAATTAAAAAAAAAAAAATGGGCCTTTCTTGCAGAGGACCTGGGTTTGATTCTCAGCACCCACATGGCTATCTGTTAACTCCAGTTCCAGGGGTCACACCCTCTCCTATTCTCTGAAGGCATTGCACAGACACATATGCAAGCAGAATAAGCACACCTATGAAAATGATAACTAAAATTTTAATTAAAAGCTAAATAAATAACTTGTTCTCCCAATTAGTAAGGGTTACTATTAAATTATTCTTTTATTTTGGCCCATATTTAATTCATACATTTAAGTATTTCATTTAACACCAAGGTATTTTGTTGGTGGTGTGAGGTAACTTGTCTTTCTTTCTCAAATGTGTTCTTCTAGCACTGCCTAATAATATCTCAAGCCCTTGATCCTCCTGCCTCCACCTGGGTCCTGGGATGACAGATATTCACCAACATGACCTTTCTTCTCTACGCATTAAGAATGCAGCCCAGAGCCGGAGAGGGGGTAAAAATGTTTTCCTCACAGGCCCAGTGGACGAACTCCACATGGGCACCATAGTGTGCATGCCTGGACTCTCGCCTACACAGCATCATAATAAATTATTTGTTTTTAAAGCCCAGGCACGAGCCAGGAGGTGGTGGCACATGCCTTTAATCCCAGCACTTTGGAGGCAGAGGCAGGCGGATCTCTGTGAGTTTGAGGCCAGCCTGATCTACAAATTAAGTTCTAAGCCAGCCAGGGATACATTGTGAGGCCCTCCTTCAAAAGAAGGAGGATGAGAAGAAGGAGGAAGAAGAGGAAGAGGAGAAGAAGAGAGAGAGGGAGGGGGAGGAAGAAAAAGAGGAGGGAGAGGAGGAGGAGGGGGAGGAGGAAAAGGAGGGAGAGGAGAGGAAGAAGAGAAGGAGGATGTGAAGGAGGAGGGGAGGGGAGGAAGAGGAGAGAAGGGGGAGGGGAGGGAGGGGAGAGAGAGGAGGAAGGGGAGGGAGAAGGGGGAGGGGGAGGGGAGGAGGGGGAGGAGGGGGGTCTGTAAGGTGACTACATTTCTAGTGTCCAACCCTTTCCCCACCCTTCTCCATCCCATCACTTACTTTGGAAAACGCATCCCAGAGTTCTTCCCCCATCCCCCATTCACCCCTGTGTACTTCCACTTACATCCTTTTCACAACAGATCATTAACAATCTGTCATAATTACTCATCCAATTTAGAACATCTCCGCCCCCTGGAATTTCCTGAATCTCACTTGGACTGGGATAATTTGAAAAGATCGGACAGGGAGAGAATGTTGGCTTTTCTTTTTCCCATATGGCTTTAATGTTTTGTCGTATGTTTATTCTCCAGGTGCTCCACTCTTCCAGCCGTACACACGTGCATTGTTATTGTTCACGATCTGTTTGATTGGCTTGGTTTTGTGAGACACTCTTGCTACGTAGCCCAGGCTGTCCTTGAGCTCACTAAGTTGCCCAGGCCAGCCAGCCTCCACCTTGAATCACTGCTTCTGTACCAGCCTCTAGAGCACTCCATCACAGCTAGCCCTCCTTAATTTTTATTTATTTAGTTATTTTATTTTATTTTGGGAGGAGGTAGTTCTTTGAGAGAGGATCTTTCTATGTAGTCCTGGCTGTTCTGGGACTATGTTGACCAAGCCAGCCTTTAGTTCACAGAGATCCACCTGTCTCAGTTTCCCAAGTGCTGAGATTAAAGGCATGTGTCACCATGTCTTCTCCCCTCCCCTACCTTTAAAGCTGGGGGGGGTGTCCCTGTGTGCCCTTTTGGAGGCCAGAGATCAATGTTATATGTCTTTCTCTATCATTAATTTCCTACCTTTTTTAAAGATGTAATTTCTCAAAATGAACTAGTAGCTATTCTGTCTAAAGTGGCTAGCCAGCAACCCCCAGCATCTCCCTGCCTTCGCTCAACTATAGCTGAAGTCATAGGCATGGTCCAACACGTCCAGCTTTTAACTGGGTCCTTAGGTGCTGAGGATCCAAATTTGGGTTTTCACACTTGCTGAGCAAGGCCTTTGCCTGCTGAGCCATCTTCCCAGCCCCTCGATTTTAGTTTTGAGGCAGAATAACAGTAAGTTGCCCGGGTTGGTCTTGAATTCACTATAGCCTAGGCTTAAGAATTAAGACCTGGGACTTAATGATTCTCTTATTCTGGCTCCCAAGAAACTAAGGTGGCAGGCCTCCAGTATCAGAACCAGCATTATTGTCCTACTAGAGATGTTCTGTACTATGTGGCCTGGCCTGAGGCTGCTGCCCTTGTTAACACACCTACTCACCCATGTGGTCTTGTTCTCCATGTTGATGGAAGGGATGCTGGTTCTCAGGAACAGGGTAGCCCAGCCATCTACCCTGACTCTGTCAAAGTCCTTGTAGTCCTACCAAGAAGATAGAGGGGTCAGAACAAGCAGCTGAAGTCTCTCTTGGCCTCTCTCTTAACTCTACACTCTCTTCCCTCTTCAGTGTTCCACCAGACAGCACCCTCAAAGGATCTGTCATCCAGCCTCTCCTGCACACACAAATGTATGCCATTCACTCCTCTGTGCACTGGGCCATGTGCCAATGCCAGGACAGCAGAGACCAGGGAAGGTCACAGTTTAATAAGTTAGGCTCATGGACTAAATCTACCCAGCACTGTGGGACTGTGAAAGGATAGCATAGTTTCTGGTTTAGCATTGGCTAGAGATGGCTGGAGACCAAATAGGTATCCCTGCAAGGGATGGCATGCATTTTGCCATGCTTCCAAACTCCAGGCTCCTTAAGACCTCCATTGATCTGCATGCCTACAGGCCTACAGAGCCTTAAGAGATCTCCATATTAATGAGATACCTAAAGGCCAGAGGGGGTAGCCAATTAAGCATTCCTTCCCAGACCCTCCTCCTCACAAAAGATATTTAACCTCAGGCCTGCCCTGAGGGGGGGGGTGTTGGTACAGCTTCATCCACTTTCCGCCATGACAATAAATGTTTTAAAACCATGGACTCCCTCTCATCTTTGGGGCCCCACTGTGGAGAACTGTGGCGGGAGCCTTCAACTAATGAGCCGCTGCCTAATCTCCCATGGAGGACTTCTATGCATTCCAGCCACAGAGGCCAGACAACTCAAGCGAGCTAGCCAAGCCAGCCACGACCCAGTCAAGCGAGTCACAGTAAGCAAGAGTCTTCACCCTGTGGGGTGCTGCTCTCCCTCTCACCCTCTCGGCTGCGGGTGGCCCCTCTGTCTCAGTCCTTCTGTGGTCCTCAACAGCGTCTGGGTGCCCAAAGGCTGAGACCACCGGTCTCCTTGAGTACTGTTTTCTTCATAAGTAATGTCCTCTATCTTAATGCGGTCTCTTTCTGGTTGGGTGGTAAGAACCACATCTAAGGCTTGTAAGATATCTCTTACTAGTAGATAGCTTAGTAGAGCTATCTACTATCTACTATCCATCTGGGTCTTCCCACCTGTATGTCTGTTTGGTGATGAATGCGTAAGAGGTACCCCTATGCCTAGGAGCTGGGGCCCAGGGATCAGTTGCTAGTCTTGTTGGACCTCTTGCTGTCTTAAAATTGTCCTATCTGGCCCAGTATCAATGAGACAGTTGAATGATTTATCATCTATTTTAATGGTTAACTTTGGGTGGGAGCCTTCTGAGATGCTGGATACCCATAAGACTTCTATGGGAGTAGCTGTCCCTCTTACTGTCGGGGCTGAGGGTTACCTCATTTGAAGTTTAAAGGCTCTAGTGGCTTGCCATTCTTATCATATAGAGCAGTTCAGTGTCTCCTCCAGTGGAAACCTTTTCTGCAATGGGGACAGACTGCCTTCTCCCCAAGAACACTATCCTCAGAAGCAGTCCAAGCCCTAAATTCTGTCAATTCAGCCCTAAAAGATATGGCTCTTGCTAGGTATGACCCAACCATATCTGTCTATTTCCTTATCTTTAACTCTTCCCCTACACTTGTAGGAGCCCTTTACCAACATCAGGGGGTGCTAGAATGGCTGCATACCAATGGGTGGTGCACCCCAAATTTATGAAGTGGATGCACTTGCTAGCATGATTTAAAATGGCAGGAATAGAACCCTACAAACCCTAGGAAAAGAACCTGACATTCTTGTCACCCCCTTCTCCCTCTCCGACGGTCAGTGGCTAATCAAAAATCATTCCCACTTTGCTATCAGCTTAATAGGATTCCCAGGACAAACTGACAACCATTATCCTAACGAAAAATGGGCCTCGCCCTCCCTCTGTTGTGATGGCTACCCCCCCCCAAACTATTCTTAAGACAGCCCATAGCAGGAGCCCCCTCAATAATTACCGACGGGAGAAAGAGGGGAGCTGCAGCAGTAATATACTACTTCCCTGAGGATGAACCCCCTATCCTCTGATTCAAAGAGCTTCCCCATCACTCCCCCAATATAAAGAACTATATGCCATTTACCTAGCCCTAAAAGAAGTCAAGAGCCCCCTTAACCTCTTTTCAGACAGTGTAGATGTTATCAATTTGCTCCCCTGGCTGTCAAGATCATTTGTCAAACTAAATGACAACCCACTCTCCCCTCTACTCATACAGGTCTCCGCCCACCTACAGGAGAGAGCCTCCCCCATCTATATCCAGCACATCCGATCTCACAGTCACTTCTCAGGTCCTACATCTGAGGGAAATGCACTCGCTGACCAAACTGCCTCAACAGGGACATTCATAGCCTCTACTGAGCAAGCAGACCAATTTCATTCATGCACGCACACAAATCTAAAGGGGCTTCATGCTCACTTCCCCCACATCCCCCTTGCTCAGCTCCAAAGGATAATAAAAACATGAGCCTCTTGTGCATCCCTCGTTACCACCCCCGCTTTACAAACCATGCTATCCTTTCACGGTCCACCGTCCCACACAGCACCTGTTTCAGGTACATAGCCACACCCCTTCATTTACCTAAGGTGACTTCTGTGGTCCGGTGTTGGAAACTGAGTAGATATGATAGAAACCAATCACATAGGCCAGAAAGATTGATAGTCTAGTCTTAAGAAAAGGTTAGACTAGGTTAACAAGAGAAGGCTGGTATAAGGGTAGCCATAACCTATCCAAGCAGGACAGGTGACCCGGGTAACTTCCGGGAAAGACATGTTATTCAGAGGAGAGGACTCCAGCTGAGAACTTAGCTAGGATCTCAGTGATGAGAAGCAAAGGTTGCTGGAGACTTTGATGGCTGAATAGGGAATTCACACACAGACAGGAAGAAAAAAAAAAGCTGGCATTCCAGTGGGCAGGGGGCACCAGGGGCAAAGGCACAGAGATAAAATGTAAAGGACACATAAAAGGTCATTTTGGAAGTATCACACATTCACATACATGCAACCATACGATGTAGCCATAGTAACAGACACACAACTGTGCAGAACATGATACTGTTACACACACACACACACACACACACACACACACACACACCACCCTGGCTTCCATCCCTCCCTATCACTCTCCTCACCCAAGTGGATAACAATAAAGGCCTCCACACCCAGCACTAACCTCAATGAAGGTGCTGTTCCACACCCGGGCCTTCACGGTCACATTGGTAACGTTGGAGGCATCGGGAAGGGGACACTCCAGCCACACGCAGCGGGCGCGGCCATTGGAACAGGTCTGAGGTGGGCAGGAGGACAGACGGGAGACAGCCTGAGTCTCTAGACCTGATGCTGCCTCCTTACCTTCTACCCTCCTAGACTTCGTCCCACCCTGGAGTGACAAGAGTTCACTGTTTTGTTTGTTCACATTCCTCTACTTCAGGAACATTCAAGATGCACTCTCGGGCCAAGCCCATCTGACTCAGGGAACACAAACATGAAGCATAGTCCCTGCTCAGGCTGGAAGGTGCAGCCTCAGAAACCTCTCCCAGGCCAAGCACGGTGAGTGTCGTCTGTTGTCTTAGGATACCCCTGCAACCTCTCTAGCCAGTTAGGCTTCCCCTGGGTCTCGTATTTTCTTCTCAACCTCTTCCTGCATAGACCACTCTACACATCCTCCCCACAACAAATGCCCAAGCTACACCCAATAGGGTGTGAAGCCTTGGAATCTGCCAGCATTTCCTCTTTGGGACCACTATGTTGGACGTACTCTAGGATAGGACATAAGTCTGTTTTTCTGTCAGGAGGTTCTTGAGGCCCAGGTCTACAGCATCTCTCTAGACTGGTGTCTCTGTGTGAGTGGTCTCTATCACCCTGGCCTGTGCGCCCCTGATGCCCATGCGCCTTGTGACAGGCTGTGCAGTCCACTGGCCACTCACTCACCAACACAGTCTCAGACTTGGCTTTTTTGGCAGCAGCTAGCGTGACAGGCGCGGAACCCTGGTCTCCCCCTGGGTCCAGTTGCCTCCGTCTGCGCTGTGGGGACAGTGGCTTGACTCCAGCATCCTGAAGAGGGCAGAGATATGTTGGGAAGACAGAGAGATAGAATAGCTGATGGGAGACAGGAAAGGGACAGGAAGTGGTCAGGCTCCCAAAGACCACTGAGGCTGCAAGGGAAGACTCTGGCTTTTCTGTCCTCCGGGATGCAAACAAGATGTACATGAACCATTCCTGCTGATGGACTTACAGAGAGAGTAAGGTTGAGAGGGTTGACAAGGTGTCCAGACGGCCGGCAGGGCCAGGACCCATTGCTATGGATGGTGATCTCCGTGGGGTACAGCAACCACTTGCCATTGGTAACTTCATAGGGCCACTCCAGACCTAAAACCAGTGTGCCCAAGGCTGCCAGCCCATCTCCCACTGGGCTCACCTGTGGGCACACATGAGCCGTGTGTCATGGTTACCATCCTTTGAAAAACCACCCATAACTCAACAACCCTAAATCCTTCCACTTTTGAACCCCCAGACTACAAACAGTCTCCCTGCTGTCTTTCGGAAGAGCCACCAGCCAGGACCCCAGAAGTACCCTCACCTGGAATTCATATTTCAGGGGACTTCCCACATCCTTCACAGTTTTCATGGCAGCCTCACCCATCACTGTCCCACCAAAGAAGCTCTGCAGCCTATGGTTCATCCTGGGTGAGAAGACACCCGAGTCAAAGCGGACAGGAGGCCAGAGCCCTGCAAGAGGGGACTATAGTGCCGAGGTGGGTCGCCTACAGTGCCCCAGGCACATAAACCCCAGTTCTACCATGCCCCAGCTGTGCTGCCTCACACAGACTACAGATCCTTCCTGAGCCTCAGGTTCCTCGCCTACAAGGTGGGGTTAGTAACAGCTGGTGCAGCGTGGGACAGTGACGCAAAATAATCACTAAGATGTCTTTGACATCTTGCACAGTAGGCGTTCCAAAAGGGTGGGGGAGGGGCTGAAGGGATGGCCCAGAGGATAAGAGCACTTGTTGCTCTTCCAGAGAACTGGGATTCAGTTTTCAGCACCATCTGTAACTCCAGTTTCAGGGGACCTGACACCCTCTCCTAACCTTCATGGGCACTAGGCATGCACAGATGCACGGACATACATGCAGTCAAAACACTCTGTATACATGAAATAAAATAAATCTAAGAAAAAAATTTAAATTAGGGGTGACTGGGGAGGTGGCTCAGTGGGTAAAGCACTCGCTATGAAAGAGTGAGGTTCTGAGTTTAAATCCCCCCAGATCCCACTTAAAAGCTGAGTGTGGTACCACACATCTGTAATCCAACTGCTCCTGATGTGAGGTGGGCAGGGGATCCCTAAGACAAGAGGATCCCTAAGGAAGCCCATGGGCCAGCTAGCCTGCATATGCATTCTCGTGAATGCAATGGCCAGCAGCAGAGAAACCCCCTGCCCCACACAAGGTGTAGGGGAGATGTAACACCTCATATTGTCCTCTGACTTCCTCATGTGTACCGTATCATGCACACATCTGCACTCTCACACATGCACGTGCTAACACACATCACACACACACACACACACACACACACACACACACAAACACACACACATACACAAAGGTAAATATCAAGAAAACAAAGTGGAAAAAATGAAAGAAAGGGAAGAGACCATCACCTTAGCCCCTCCTACCTGTGTTACATAAAGGGAATAATAATGCAACCATCATAGCGACCATGGCTACCAGGAAATGATGACCCAGGGGGACCTCAGACCAAGAGAGGTGTCAGGGGAGCTTAGGAGGCTCCTTGAGGGTAGGGAAGCCCTGGCTCAGGCACAAAGGACAGGAAACAGAGTGATACCCACAAGCTGAGTGAGGCCTGGAGGGTGTAGTCCACCTGCAAAGTCAGGAGCACGGGCTGCAAGTTGTCCTGGTGACTTGACCTGAGGAGAAAATGCTGGTGGTAAGAAGGAGATCCAGGACAGGAGCTCAGCCCTGACCAGACTACGTCCACTGGGTCACTCACGTGGATAGCTGCAGACGTGCCTGAAGGTCCCTCGTGTGCAAGGTTACCCCAATGACCTCAAAGGCAATGAGCAGCTCCATCTAGCACAAGGGTCAAGGAAACAGAAAGGAGCCTTGAAACGGAGCAGGGGGGCTGTGGCATGGGGAAGATCCCCGTCCCTCCTCCTCGTCCATCTCTGTTTCCTTTCTCAGTGATAAGATCGTTGGACATCTCTGCTGCTTTGGGGATCTCTGCCACCTTTGCGAGACCTTAAGCAAGTTTCTGAGACTTGCTTAAGGTCTCGCCTGCATTTCCTATTCCGTGAAATCGCTATCGTGTTAGGGAGAGCTGAGATTGTACATCAGATAAAAGAGGTGGCGTTGGCTGTAGGGTGAGCACAGCATCAGGGCTCAGCCCAAGTGGTCCCCTTGTTTGTGCCTTCCCTAGGATCATACATAGATCCCTAGTGGCTCCATAGTTTAGTCTCTGGGCCTCTTCTCACCCCCTATTGTGCCTTCCCTTCCTCCACTCTGGTTCTCTGCTTCAAGAAATCCCATGAATTGGGCAGTAAGATGGCTAGAAGCTCGCCAGGAGAGGAGGATGTAGCCAGGTCTCACCCTCTGGTTCCGTTTGAAGGGATTTCCTAGCTCACACAAGATGGTCTCATTACCTTGGCAGGTCCCAGCCTGAGGAAAGAAAGCAAATAAGGTCAGAGTTATATTTGTCTTCCGTCTACTAGGGGAGGGGAGGGGAGCACAATTAGAAGGCCTGAAGGCTTGTCTACCGATTAGCAGGGGTACCCCAGTTCTAAAAATGGTCAGCACAGCACAGCAAATGATAATTCAAATAAATGTCATATACGGTGGGGTGCAAATAGCCTGGCCAGAGGACACTCACCGGGCGCACTGAGGACCGTAGCAGAACAGGTGGCACCTCCAGGCTGAGTAGCGCCTCATGAGCGTCTTCCCCAGCCCGTTGGCGGCTCGGCGAATTGGTCACATTGATGCTCAAGAAGAGTTTCTTAGTGTCTCTGCTGTACTGGAGCCTGAAGAGAGGAGCCTGGGACTCAGCCAAAAGCCTCAGCTGCACTAGGCTCCGCCCCTCAGGCCTCCAGGCTCCGCCCCTCAGGCCTTCAGGGCTAGGAAAGCCATGGGGTGGGGGTGGGCAACCAAGTCATACTAGGCTAATTAAAGCACCTCTGCTCATATCCACCCTACCCCTGCCCAGTAAGACCTTGCCCCAGTTCTATCAGCCAGTGGGGCCTCTGCCTAGCCCTTGACCAATCAGGGTCACCCAAATACCACCTGCTTAGAGGCTGCAGTTGCTCAGACACGAAGGCTGCTTGCATCTGCAGGTTGCTGTCACACTTGTTGTCTGGCCCGCATTCTTTCTGGAAGTGGACCTAGGGAGAGTGGAAGCCTTGAGGGGCTGCAACCCACACATCACCTTCTGACCCTACAGCCCTTCTGGCCCGGAGAGGGGCTGCTCACCTCAGTGTGATTTTCCATAGCCTGTGCCTGGTTGAGGACTGGATAGGCATCCAGAGACCGCAAGCCCAGCTTGAGACGATCGGGCATGCGCAAAGGTAAGGAATAGTTCATGGCAATGACGATAGGACGGAGTTTATCACGAACATTGTCCTGGGGAAGAGGGTGCCATGAACACAGTCCCCAAGCTGAATCCTCCCATCTCATTAAACGCTAGCCAGACTAAGACCCAGGTAGAGGCGGGGCTTCTCTCTACCCTAATCCCTAGTTAAGCTGAACCCCCACTAATCCAATCACCAAATCCTACTATCTTGCAGTGCCCTGTCTCGCTGGGACAGGGATTCCCCTTTACTTTATGGATCTCCATCCAGGTCTACTTACCATAACACCATGCTGCCCCAAAGAGGAACTGAGCTTGTCCTGAATCAGGGACCCATTCTTTCCAGACTGGGCCAGAGGCAACACCTCTTTTCTAAGGTGATAAGCCCCTTGGCCCCATCTTGGGGCTTATCTTCCTCCAAACATGGACGATCTGCTGTGTGCAGCCACCATCCGCCCAATCCATATTTACCAGACTGACTTCCCCAAACTCTTGTTTTTTGGGGATTCCCCTGTCTGTGAGCTTTGACTTAAAGGGACACTGGCCGGTTCTCCCAGAGATCTCAGGGCCCCCATCCTCCCCCACAACGCCTCTCTCACCATCAGCAGTAGCTCCAATGTTTGGCAATGTGTCTCTGGCATGGAGAAGAATCCATGGAAGACAGAAGACTGGCTGCGGGCAAATCGGAGCCTGGGCGGGCGTCGGTCCCTGTCAGCCTCCAGTGTGTAAGCCAGGGCTGTGGACAGACAGGACAGTTAGCAGGTAGCCAGGTGACCACACCCTCATCTCTCTCCCACCTGAGGACCCTCCCTGTGGCCAGCACTCACTGATGTTCCGCCTGTAGTTGGGGTTCCCAGCGCTCTGGTTGTAGGCAAAGCATAGCTCCACCTGAACACTGTTGGGGGTGGGGGGGATACACAGCAGGGCCTGGTCACAGTGGGAAGGACAGTCACATCCTGCTTTTAACTCTTGTGCTAGGCAAAGAACTCAGGACCCTTGTGGGGGAAAGTGGGGAGTCCACAAAGCTGAGGTAACTTCTCACAGCTTCTAGAGGTCACCAGCGGGTAAACTGAGGTCCAGGGAACAGCAGGGTTTGTTTGATGTTAGCAGGTGACTGATGTCCCAGTCCAGGTCTTGGGATACTTTTGTCTCCGATCCCCTGATTTTCAGCTCTGCCTGCCCCCGACCCTTTTGCTACTAGATTGATATCCACAAAAAAGATCTCAGGGTGACTACTGATGTACACTTTATCAGCAACTGGGTTTTTGGGTGGTGGTGATGTTTTGTTTGTTTGTTTTACACCTAAGGCATAGACTACTGTGCTTAGGATTTTTTTTTTTTTGTATAGCATCTCATTTAATCATCTCAAGAACCCTGTTAATTGGTTATTACCTTTTCTAGGTTACCTGAGACTCAGACTAATAATTTGCCCAGAGAGAATCTCCCTCCCCACACCTAACCACTTAAGAGCATTCCTTTTCTCTTTCTCTTCTTTCTTTCTTTCTTTTTTTGTTTGTTTTGTTTTTTCGAGACAGGGTTTTTCTGTATAGCCCTGGGAGTCCTGGAACTCACTCTATAGACCAGGCTAGCCTCAAACTCAGAAATCCACCTGCCTTTGCCTCCCAAGTACTGGGATTAAAGACGTGCGCCATGACTGCCCAGCCCTTTTCCCTTTCCTTCCATCCCTCACTCTTCAGCATTCCCCCTGCTCTCTCCTGGCAGTGAGTGGCTGGGCTTTGAGCTCAATGGTCCAGAGCTGTTCTTAAGCCTATGCTCACGCATTAGCTCCTGCAAGGAACTTTGACTTTAAGTGAGGCTGGATAGGAAAGATGCTGCTGACCCTAGAACCCAGCTGCTGATGGTGGGACATGAGGCATGTCTAGGGGAAGGGCTTAGTGCCTGAGGTCTAAGGAGTGGGTAGGAAGAGCTGGGCTGACAGTCTCACCAGGAAGTAGCTGTACAAAGCGAGGGGTCCAACACAGCTGGCCTGGCCACCAAGGTCCTATGGAGGATATTGATGACAGGTCGGGCCCTATAGTAACAAGAAAGCAGGCAGAATCAGTATTTCCTGCTATCCCAGGCCAGGGCTAGGGTTCAGGTTTCTGTGGGTCACTGACAAAGGTGGGCAGAGTGGAGAAGGGACATGACCCTGCCCAGTCTCCTAGCTCACCGCAGCAGTACAATGTGGTCCGACAGGCTCCCTACTAGCAGGTCTGGGTAAAAGTTTTCATCCACATCCATCTTCCCACTCAGAGAGTAGCCGAAGGTGGCCAAGCCAGGCAGTCCTAGTTTCTCTCCATGAATTATCTAAAGCCAAGAGAACATGGTAGGGACAGGGTCGGAGACGTGCCTGGAGGAGGGGACCCAGAAGGAGGGAGGTCTCGGACTTGTCCCCACCCATTCATACCTGCTGGGGCTGCCTGAGGAGCCCCCCGGAGCTGCTGTGATAGATGTATACCTTGCCCAAGCCCTCAAATGGAGCTCCTACAGCAATGTCTGAGGAGGAGAGATGGGGCAGAGTCACTAGGCATACCGGGCCCCATAGCCCTTGCACTCTCTGCTCCAGGCCACTGAGCCCAGCGTGGCGGTGACCTCACCCTGGCAGAAGAGTTTAGAGCAGCAGAGAAGGAACCTCAGAGCTCCAGAGCTCTGGTGGCAATGGAGGCTCAGGAAGGGGGAAGAAACTTCCTCAAAGTCACACAGCAAGTGAACACCACAGACAGAGCCATGCGTCACATTCCCCAGCAGAACCCAGCGTTTCCCACTTTCCATATCCCCAACCCCAACAACCACCTCTCTGGATACCTTGGTTCTTCTAATGACATCTACTATCAAGACCAGAAAGGAAAAGCCATTCCCTGTGGAAAACCACCAGCTCGTTCGTGTGTGTTCGTGTGTGTGTGTGTGTGTGTGTGTGTGTGTGTGTGTGTGTGTGTGTTGGGGGTGGGGTGCTATCATGTACTATTATTTACTCCCTTTATAGATGAGCAGGGTCAAATCCCAAGGTCACAAGGTCACACAGCCAGGGAACTGGATTATACGCACCACACTGCAGTGGATTTTGCTCTGGCATAACGAGACTTCACGTGCCAAGACTTTTAAAATGCTAAGCTAGGGCCTCGTCAAGTAAACTCAACACGTTTGATGATCTCAGTCTTTGCTGGACTCATCGGCTACATTTGATCTGAGGCCGGGGTGACTGGAAAGGATGCCAAGGACAGTGAGCAGACCCTAGGCTGAAAACAACTGCGCCCTCTGTGGGACACTCCTAGGCCTGTGGGCTGACCTCCCCGGCATCTATGTCTGCCTCCTGAGAAGCTTTGCCTTCCCTCCTTTGGCTCTCAACTGTGTTGTGGGAAACAGATTGTCAGAGAACTGACTTTTGGTAAGCTAAGTGCTTCCACAGTAATTGGACTCATATTGTAACATGTCCTCCCTGTGACTTCTCCCTGGGTCTGATTGTATTGTCCTCCGGGTGCCACAGATCACTAGCAAGGGAATGGCACTATGCCTAGGGCTCCCTCATTGTGCCAGCCCTTTCTTATCACCTGATATAGTACATTTTTGACCCTACCTCCCCAGGATTCCTACCTGCTTCCACCCCATAGCCCCACCACCACCACCACCATGAATCACCCTCCAAAGTACCAAGCTATACTTCCCACCTTATTCTCACTATGACCCAAACAGAAAGTGCCGTTTCCTCTGCCTGGCTTCCAGGGCATTCGGTTCACCAGCTTGTCCCCTGGGTACACTTCGGTAGTACACATGACATTACTCCTGTGTTCACGCTGTATGCTCTCTGGACCTCTCTTCTGTGCCCTCTCAACCCAACCCACTCATCACCCTCTATGCATCCTCTCTTTTACATCTTTGAGCTGTGAGTCCTGTCAAGCTATGCAGCTGGTGCCCAGTCAGTGAGGGTTCTGAAGGAGAGATACTGGCTCCTACCCTGGAATCCATCCTGGTTGATGTCACCAATGCTGGCGATAGAGACGCCAAAGGCAGAGCGACTGGGGCCATGAAGCAGGAGGGAAGGTTGATCAGGGAAGGCCGTGCCCGCCTGGTTCATGAAGACGTAGACGGCACCCCCTACCTCCTCTTTCCGTTCAAAGTAGTAGGGAGCACCCACCAGGAGGTCCTGCCACCTGCACAGGGGAAGAGTGAGAATGGAAGCGTGAAGTTGTCCCCTGATCGACATTGCAAACGTCACCTAATGAGCATGATGTTGCCAAGGGCCATGCAACTGAGCAAATGACACCAGGTCTGACCACAGTCCATGAGAAGGCCAGCAAGACCCACCAAACACATCACAGAGAAATCATGCAGGCAAAGATCACACCCCCCCAAAAAAATGCCCCTACCCCATTGGCACCTTATGAATGAATGACAGGTACAGACAAGCAAGCACAGGTGTCATGCAAATGACATGCAAATTTCCAGACTCCCATAAGGTGTGATTGAGACCTTGAAAACAGTGAATGCAAAATGTGAGAACGCAAAGCTTCTACTTCCCTGATCTAGCTTGAGCAAGCCTGCTACCACCACCCTCCTTTCCCCCTAGCCCCAGAGGGTGCCCCGTGTCCCTGGATTCTCACCCATCATTGTTCAGGTCTGCCAGGGCAATGGCACTGCCAAAATAAGCGCCCACCTGCGTGCCCTTCAGCACCTGCTTCCTCTGCAGGTCTCCACCTGGCTCTTGTTTCAGCAAGAAGACAGCGCCCATATGCCGGTGCCGTGGAGCGCCCGTCACAACAGTGATTTCCGTGGGATGTAAGATGGCACTGCCTACCTGCACCGTGTACCCTGGGATGGGGGGGGGCAGTGTTCAATCAAAGCCCTAGGGAATTTGTCCCCTTCAATACTGAGCCTATCCTTGTTGCCCGCCCTCTATTCCTCTAGGCCAAGCTAAGTAATTCAGTGGGCCACAGAGCTAGTCGGAGCCTTCTGGGTTTTGAGTTTCATCACAGGACCGACTTTGCATCTGAAAGCTTAAACCATGTGCAGAGTCTTGCATGCAGGCAGTGCTCAATGAGCCTATGCTAACTGAACTACATGCCATATCTGCACAGTAGTGTCACCCCACAGCACACCAGGAGTAAGAGGGCCAGTGTGTTAGAAATCAAGGTAGCTCCTCCCATCCTGCAATGGGCCACCAGCACTGGGCTTACCAATATAGAGGTTGCCCTGGTCCTCTGAGCCCCTGTAGCTATATTCAGATAAATCCCAGTCCTTCCGCTGAATCATGTAGCTGTTTCCTGCAAAAAGATGGGGGAAGGGGAGCAGGAAGAATTAGCCACAGTCAAGCCCACCTCCCCACAACAACAACACCATGTGTGAGCACTACACTGATAAATCACTTCCTAGTTTGTTTTTTTGTTGTTGTTGTTTTTTGTTTTTTGTTCTTTATTTTGTTTTGTCTTTTCTTGTTCACCAAGACAAGGTTTCTTTTGGTAGCCCTGGCTGTCTTGGAACTCGCTCTCTAGACCAGGCTAGCCTTGAATTCTCAGAGATCTGTTTGCCTCTGCCTCCTGAATGCTGGGACTAAAAGTGTGTGCCACTATTGCCTGGCTGAAAAATCATTTCCTCTTTAAGAATGTTTTTGATGTAGGGGGGTTTGTGGTGGGGGGGATGGGGCTAGAGAGATGGCTCAGTGGACAAGAACACTGGCCGCTGCTCTTCTAGGAGACCCAGGTTTGATTCCCAACACCAACGGTGAAACACAGTGTTCTGTAACTCCAGTCCCAAGGGATCAGACGGGCCCTGAGCTCATGATCCTCAGGCCCCAGCCTCCCAGCTGCTGGCATGTAGCACTACATGTGGTTTCTGTGATTATAGGTATGGGTGTTTTGCTGCATGTATGTCTATGCACCATCTGCATGCAGTGCCTGTAGAGGCCAGAAGAGGGCGTTGGGTCCCCTGGAGTTAGAGTTATAGACAGCTGTGATTTGTGGGTACTGAGCCATCTCTCCAGCTTTTTAAGGGAGCATTCTGAGACAATGAAATATTCTGTAACCTCAAAAGCACAGTTGTGTAAGTATTGACCAAGACACTGCTTTTAGCTTATGATGCATGCAAAGAGAATGTGGAAGGCCAAACAGATCCTGTTTGCTTTTAAGAAGATACCCATAAATACTAAAACAAGGGGCTGGCGAGATGGCTCAGTGGTTAAGAGCACTGGCTGCTCTTCCAGAGGACCTGGATTCTGTTCCCACAGGCAGCTCACTACTGTCTGTAATTCCAGTTCCATGGGATCTGACACCTTCACACACACACATCCCAGCAAAACACCAATGCACAAGCCGGTGTGGAAGAGTCCGAAGACACTGAATGCTGAAAAAGGGATGAGGGAGGTGAAGGGACAGGAGGGACTTTTTTTCCCCTCTCTCTCTCTCTCCTTAATTTGAGGTACTGAAGGTTGAATTTAAAAAAAAAAAAAAAATCTTAAAACAGGGTCTTGCTAAGTGACTCATGTTGGACCAGAACTCACTGTATATCCCATGCAGGATGACGGAATCCTCCTGCCTCAGGCTCCGAATAGCTGGGATCACAGGACAGTGCCACTGGAACTGACCATTTTTGCTCTTGCTTCTAACAAATCCTTAGCTAAGATTTTAGTGCTGCACCAGAAGCATGTTTGTGAAAGTTCCCAGAGGTTGAGCTGACATCAGATGGGTCGCAATCCAATCTAGGTTTCCTAATTTAGGCTTTCTCTAAGACAAAGTTTTTAATTAAGTAAATGGGTATAAAATGCTGCGTCACCCAAGGACTTTAGAAATGTTCAATATATATATTTGTGTGTGTGTTATATAATATATAGCATATATTATATAGTGTATAATTTTATATTATATATTTTATATATAATTTCAACCCTCAGGAAATAGAGACAGAATTGCCATGAGTCTGAAAATAGCCTAGGCTACATAGAAAGTTCATAGTGTGATCTATCACCTCTGTGTGTGTGTGTGTCTCTCTCTCATACACACATACACACACACACACACACACACACACACACACACACACACACGTGTTCTTCAGATTGTTTAAGATAATATGTGTAGGGAGCTGGGGATTTGGGGAAGTCTTTGCCATGGAAGCATGAGACCCTGGATTCAGATTCCCAGCATCCATACAAAAGGTTAGGCGCAGCATCACATGTCTATAATCCCAGCTCTGCCAGGGTGAAAACAGATGAATCCACGGAGCTCACTGGCCAGCCACTCCCCTCCTGCCGCATCAGTGAACTCCAGGTGTACCGAGAGACCATGGGAGCAACTGAGGAACGGATGTCAACCTGTGGCCTCTACAGCTATATGTGCACATGTGTACATACACAGAAGATTTAAAGATGGCACATGTAAAACTGTCAGCACACAGTGAGTGCTTTAATACTGCTGTTGGCCTGCAGCCCTGCCTCTTGTGACCCTCACCCTGGACGGTCTCGACTGGCTGTGGCTTACTGACAGGTGGTCTCTGTTGCATCCCCCTCTCCCACCCCCTACCTTTCCAGTTGTAGGCACCAGGGGCACCGAAGTACACAGTGTTCTGGGTGAAGCCGCCGCTGGTGCCCAGCTGGCACATGCCAGTCTGCAAGTAGTCAGTGTTGCTGTTACACATCTCATTGTGGTATGTCTGCCAATCATCGCCAGGGTCGAGCTGAAGGTCGTTACCACGCACATAGCACTTGCCCACCATGCGCCTCTGGTCTTCAAGTCCAGACCACAGCACCTTGGTGTACCGATGGGCACAGACCTAGGGACCCACAAACACACACATGGGGTTAGCCAAGATCAGGGAACCATGGCAAGCTATAGCTCTCACCCTGCACACTGCCAGCTTTGTGAGTCAAGGCCCAAGTGGAAGTCTGGCTTCCGTTTCTTCCTGTGTGTACACTGAGACCTGTACCTCCCTATCCATTTTACTGGAATCAAGGGTCGGGAGCAGATCTGGGGAAGCCAGAAGGCATGAATCTGAGAGCAGCTTACAGATCTTGATGAATTGGAGAATGAGGGAATGTGGGACACTTAGGCTCCTGGGTCTAAAAGGAGCTATTTACAGAGAGATTAGGGGACTCTTTTCTCTTGTTTCCAGATAACCCTGTTGTTTAATGAAAGGGTCATTTAAAATTATTATTATTAGTAGTAGTAATAATAATAATAGCATTAATAAGTACACCGAACACTTTTTGTTTGTGTGTTTTGAGACAGGGTTTCTCTATGTAGCCCTGGCTGACCTGGAACTCACTCTGTAGACCAGGCTGGCCTTGAACTCAGTGATCCACCTGCCTCTGTGCTACCACCACCTGACTCAGCTAACACTTACTGAGCACTTACTATACACCAAGCAAAAGCACAAGCTCTTCTCGTATAGCAACTTTCAGGGTATTTTATTTTATTTTATTTTATTTTATTTTATTTTATTTTATTGTGTATCGGTATTTTGCCTGAATATATGTCTGTGTGCCATGTACATGTCTGGTGCCTGCAGAGGGCAGAAGAGGGCATCAGATTCCCAGAAACTGGAGTCAAATCCAGCATTGGGAGGCAAAGGCAGGTAGATCTCTGGATTTGAAGCTAGCATGGTCTACAGAGCTGAGTTCCCGGCAAACATAGCTACACAAAAAGTGCTCCGAATTAGCCTCTGGGCTCTACAGTGTCTAGAAACAGGAGGTGCTCTCGTTTGCTCGCTGTTGTCACATCCCAGCTGTAAGCACCACCAGCATTTCACACGAGCTTATCCTTAGGCACTGCTAAACTTCTGGTGCTGGGAACACAGTAGGTGCTAGCTAAATATTTTTTGACTGAGTAAGGGTTGGGTAAGGAGCTAATCCTAGAGTCTATAATCACTTAAACAAACTTCTAGACACACACCCACAAACAACAGGGGGTAGACAACCTAAAGCTTATAATAGTGTTCTCGGGACAGAAGTGACAGCTGTGGTGACTATAGGAGTGGTGACTGCTCGGAGGTGGCACAGAGAACTTTCTGGAGTGGTGCAAGTATGCTCTGTTTCATGGGTGTTACTGCTGACACAGGCTTATCGTTGGTCATAGAAAGTTAAGACCTGCCCTTTTCGTTACGTGTAAATTTTATATAAACCTAAATAATGTCTGTCCGGGACACAGAAATCTCGATCCCAAGGGCTGACATTGAGGAACTGTCAGCAGTAGAAGGTGACAACTGACAGCAGGGAGTGGCACTCAAATCAGTGCCAGGGTGAGCCAGGGCCATCAGGGCTGTGCCTCTTCCGGCAGCCAGCCTCCCAGGAAGGAACGCCTGCCAGCGCCCAACTGCCTGGGGCACTCTCTGCCCTTTCCCCCTTCAAGTTTTCTCTGCTCTTTCCCACGGATGGTGAGCATCCATGCAGGTCACACAGGATCCACGCCATGACCAGCCTTGGGGGAGTGCCAGTCAACCCTCTCCCCAGAGGGCAGGGATCAGGGAACACACAGGCCCATAAAGACAGGAGGCCACAGAAGCAGACATTTGCAAAGGCCCCAGCTACCACAGAGGATCCTCTGCCACCTTCTGCCGTCCTCCCTGGCTCAGGGAAGATGATGCTAATTGTTCACTTACCAGGACTCTACCTGCAGGGCCCTGGCTGGCCACGGTCACTCCAAGCCACATGTCCTCAATAATGTGATGGTCAGGGTCACCTGCAAGAATGGGAGGGATCATGAGCTCGGGTCCCTCGTCCCATATTCCAGCATCCAAAGCATCCTGAGGGTGGCAGCTCGCTCTCTACCTCCTGTCTGTCATTGCTCTGAGCTCACACTGTATGACAGTGTGACAAGAAACAGGTGGAAAAGAAACAAATCAGTTTTGCTTTTTGTTTTGTTTTTGAGCTAGGGTCTCCATTGTACATCTTAAGCTATTCTGGAACTCACTATGTAGCCCAGGCTAGCCTTGATCTTGCTGTCTTTTTGCCTTAGCTTCAAGTGTTAGAAAAACAGGCATGAGCCACCATGCCTCACTGACAGGTATCTCGTACCTCCTCTTTGGGCTCCCTCTGCCAGGCTCCTGACTTAGCTCTGCCCCCAAAGCTTTTCTTACTTCTCTCTGAGATGTCCATCCGTTCACAATCATTCTTGAGGGCAGTGAGGGGACACAGGTACACAGCACCAGTCCGGTTGGTATAGCTGTCATCCACAGCGAGGTCTCGGGGAGCACCGGCCAGAAGGCTGGGAAAGGAAGGCAGGTGGGTCAGCCTGATTTTACAAGCCTCCCTTCAGCCAGTTTGCAAATCAATAATATCTAGGCATGGACTCCATATCATGTTCTGGGGATAGGACATCAATAAACCTTGGATCTATCTTCCAGAAGAGCCCACCACAGAGGAAGGCGGGCCAGGAAACACTCAGTAAGGATCTCACGAGGAAAGCATGGAAGTCGGTACACAAGGTGCCCTGGCCTCAGTGTAAGGACAATGGCCAGGGTCACCCAATGAAAAAGGGGAGGAAGGGCACCAGAGACAAGGGCACAATATGTACAAGGCCAGGAAGCATGAGCAAGCCAGTGATGCAGGCACCAGCCCTCTGGACAACCAGAACCCAGGAAAAATATCGGGGGAGGCACACAAGCCAGGACAAAGGCCTTAGAGGAAGCACAGAGGGACCCCAGGCAAGGCGCAACAAGATCAGATCCCTTGTTTGTTTGTTTGTTTGCTTGTTTTCCTTTATTTCATTCTCTTTTTGAGATAGGGTCTCACATAGCCCAGGCTAGGATACTCCCTATTCAACCAAAGATGATCTCGGACTTCTCATCCTCCTGTTTCCATGTTTCACAAGTTGGATTTTCAGGTATGTACCGCCGTGCACTGCCGTGCCCAGTTTTATGTAGTGCTAGGAATTTAATCCGGAGTTTCCAGAATAAGCACTAGATAAACATTCTGCCAGCTGAGGTACCTTCTCAGCCCCAGATCTGGGTTTTTGAAGGAACCCTTTGGCCTCAGAAGTAAAGATTGTTGTGA
Organism: Rhabdomys pumilio; assembly: GCA_030674055.1. Lineage (NCBI taxonomy): Eukaryota > Metazoa > Chordata > Mammalia > Rodentia > Muridae > Rhabdomys > Rhabdomys pumilio. The sequence goes on along the minus strand of JANHMN010000002.1, from coordinate 26,132,598 downwards.
AGAAAGGGCAGTTATGGGTTCGAGGGCTGGGGGCATCAGAGAAGGCAGAAGACAATCTGTGTAAGGATGGGTAGGTTGTCGGAAGCCTGGATCTCTCCTCTTGAAACTATCAAGCACATAGCTCTGGGAGGCACAGATTTCCAGGTAAATGATGCCTCCACTCATCCCACCCCTACCTTGAGACAAGCACATGAGTATAGGGTGGGGCTGGATACCAGTGTGACCCAAGAACTGAGTTCCAATGGTGGGAGTGGACAAGAGCTATCTGTCACCTTGCCCTCAGAATCCATCTTTAGGGACACCAAGAAATTCCCACAAGGGGGCTAGGACTCTGGAGCCCCAACTCACACCAAAGGGTGACTTAGGCAGGGCAGACAGGGGATCGGTCCTGAAATCCTATCTCAGACAATCCCTGGGTGTTTATAAAAGAAAATCTCCAACTACCACAGGCTATAGTATCTGGGGCAGTCCAGCTTGAGAACCAAGTTTTTCCTTGTATCTTCTCCCTATCAATATTCTTCTTAGAACATACCCTTTGCACCTTCCTGCCAACTCAACTTCCTGGGTAGCAGCACTTCCCAGGTGCCCCTCTGTTTAGCCCTGCAAGACTGTGGCCCGGAGTTTTCCAGGCTCCAGGCCACTGGCCAGTCTGGAAGGGCTAAGCAATGGCTGTACCTACAGCCCTGCTTTGGACCTGGGAGTGAAGGCTGCAGGGAGTAGGCAGGGCGGGGCCCAGGCATGCTGGGGCTTGGGGTGCCTCCACCTAGGAATGCATGGCCTAGAGGTACTAGGAAGTGGGTAGACCTGTATCTCACAGGCAGCTCAGACATCACCCTTAGCAGCTGCTGTTCCTCAGGGCAGGGACAAAGCTTCCCCAATCCCAGTAGTGTTCTGAGCACCCTAGGGAGGAGTAAGGGAAGAGATATAACAGCCAGACTATTAGCCAACTTCTGTTCAGGCTCACCACAGGTACACACCCACCCTCTGCTCTGGCATGCTTGACAAAGGAGAGAAGAAAGGGCCTGTGGAAAAGGAAGACCTCAGCCAGAGCCAGGGCCCTGCTTCTGGAGTGATTTCCTTTCCCTGTGAGACCTGAGTGTCTTTTCTGTAAAATGGGAATGCCAGATGAACTTTCTATTCCAGGATTTGTGGGTAACAAATGTGTTCCTGCAAAAGAGCTCTCTGGCTAAGGAGGCACCGGTGGGCACATGAACGCTGTTGCTCTGGGTTTTTGTGGTACCAGCACCGATCAGAGCTTCACTTCAGACTCTCTCCAGGGACCCAGGAATTCCAATACTGCAGGTTAGGGAACCTGACACAGAGAAAAGAACAGACTACTTCATTGTTTAGAAGGAATGAGGGCTGAACAGAAGTAGAACTTCCACATCCTGAGGAGAGCAGGCAGTCACTGGGGGAGGGGAGAGATAGGCCAGTGTCTGAAAGAAGCTCAGAGTCGGCTGGAGATGGGGTCTCCTACAATGAGCCTGTAGGCTTCAGTGGATAAAAGGAAGGCTCTGGGAAGCATACAGTGTAATGTATGCTCTACCATCATGGCTGCCACTGTCCTGCCTAACTTGTCTAGCTGGAAGTGTCTGAGGAGCAGGGTCTCCATGCCTCCCAAGTCTGTCTCCGTAGGAGAGACCCCCTCCTCTTAGCTGCCTGAGGTACAGAACAGGCAGAGCCAAGCACAAAGCATGGCTGGATTAGAATAAGACTCCATACAATCTTCGAATTCCTGTTCTTGTGTGGTGCCAGCCTTATGCCCACTGGTGGGGAATGGGGAGGGGCCAATTCCCTAATCTCTAGGCTCCTCCCTCCTGAGAGATTCCAACGGGAGCTCCCCCACACCCTTTGGAATATTTTTAGCTCCTACTTGGCCCACTCAGAGGCCCTTTAAGGCCCTCTGGCTCCCAGCCCGGGATGCAGTGGTCTACAGCCAGAGGCCTGTACACAGATGGAGGAAGGGGGTTCAGAGGGTAGGGTTCACATTCCTACCAAAGCCAGGTATGTGTAAGGTCAGGGTTAGGGAATCCCTAGACTGGAGCAAACCCTCATGGTATGTAAATTATGTAAATTGAAAATGTAAAGTACAATGTACTGCTATTGGGTCTAGATGGGGGAAAACAAAAATCTAAAAAAAGGACCTCCTCCAGGCCACCACTTCCCATTCACAGCCAGAGGGGTCAAAGAGTAGAGATGCCTAGACAGAGTTCTTGGGAGATAGGACCTCCCTCTCCTGGAGTCAAGCTGGTCTTCGGGGAGCAGCGAGCACCCCAGGAAGAAATGGGTGGATGAAATGGAAGACCAAGAGCTCTCAACAGCTGCCTGTTCACCCTTCCATTTGGCTCCGACTAGAAAGCCCTTCCTGGCCTCTGGGGAGCCCCTGAGCTCCAAGCGCAAGGAGTGGGGCTCTTCACACTGCCCAGCCCTCTACACCTCCTTTCCTCGCAAGCAGTTCAAACCTAATAGAATAACTGCACAGAAAACGCCATTATCTGAGAAGGCTGGAGAATGGGACCCAAGAGAGCTCAGGGCACCGGGTTGGCTCACCCCGAAGAAGGGGCCCTCGGGATTCTGGGAGTGAGATTGGTGCTCAAAGAAAGTCTATCCGATTCAACTTCCTCTCAGGGAGGAGTGGGGTGGCGCCTATCGGGAGATCTGGGGGAGCCCCCAGGGACTTCTCTGGGGTCTTGGTTACTGTTCATCTCTGATGCAGGCGTGGGAGTAGGAAGCAAAGAGAAAGCTGCTCCAGCCTGAGCGGGAGGGAAGTCCACTCTTGAATGCCAGCTCTAAGCCAGGCTGCCTGATTTAGCCACCTCCCCAGAGGCTCTCCTATGGATGCTGAAGCTGCTGCCCTCGCCACCCTCCCCTACCCCTCCTCATGCTGCCCACCCAGCCCCCTTTCCCCTGGTGACTCAGCCCTAGAACCAGAGCAATGAGCTGGAGGGGGGGGGGAGGAGAGAATGAGAAAGATGGAAAAAGGAATGTCTTGGTGGGACCTCAGGTGGAAAAGGATGAAGCTGATTTTCTCATTTCTCCTCTTTCCAGGCTTTTCAGTAGGTATTCCATATTTGACCCTTTGAATTGTCTAACCTCAGTCAGTCCCTTTACCGCAATGGATAGGGTCTTACTATGTAGCCTGGACTATCAGCAAGCTGCCGACCCTTCTGCCTTCCTCTCTGAGTTGTGGTGTACCCCGTCGTACCCCTCAGGATGCCAATCCCTCTTCACTGCTTCTTTTTCTGCCCTCCTCTACCTTCTTCCCATCTTACAGTCCTTTGGCCTAGAGTGGCCACTGGAGAAAGCCAGAAGATAAGGATTAACTACACTCAGGCCTTGTGCCCACAGCCACAGCTGCTGTACCATTTCTACTGGCACGAGCCAAGAAGGCTGCCAGGAACCCGCCCTCCTCAGGGAGCATATTTCAAGAGAGCACAGCAGGTGAGCCAGGCTCCGGGCCTACCTCAGGCATGACCTCATTTCCAGGAGCCACTCCCTCCCAGGTTTCCCAGACACCCTCACTTCCAATAGTGACAGGGAGGGGAGCGCAGAAGAATCTCCGCATCCAGCCAGTGGGGTCAGGCCAGAGCAAGAGGGAATAACAGAGCAGGTGCAGGAAGGGTCAGTTACCACCTCCCAGATGAACAGCTCTTCTCCCTCTGAGGGGTGGGGGCTTATGTAACAATAGTGAGCCAGACAGGGTAGCACAAACTTTTAATGGTAGCTTGGGAGCCAGAGGAAGGCCAATAGATCTCTTTGAGTTTGAGGCCAGCTTGGTCTACAAATCGAGTTCTAGGACAGCCAGAGCTACAAAAGAAACCATGTCTCAGATAGATAGATAGACAGATAGATAGATAGATAGATAGACAGACAGACAGACAGACAGACAGACAGACCTGAAGTGAGTGGTCTATCCATTGGGGAGCAGTGTTGTTGCCTTTTCTTTTTGTTTGAGAGAGGCTTTGGCTTTGGGGGACTTTTTTGGTTTTGTTTTCTTCAAGACAAGATTTCTCTGTGTAGCCCTGGTTGTCCCAGAACTCACTCTGTAGACCAGAATGACCTCAAAGTCACAGAGATCCACCTGCCTCTACTTCCAGAGTGCTGAGATTGACCTCACACACTACCACCACCTGACTGCCCCATATTCTTACTATCAGATACTGAGTTCGGTGAACCTGAGTTATGGGTGGGGTACCCCAGGGTAGAGATAAAAGAGTCTATCTTGGATTTTTAACCATTTCTGGGCTGAAATCTTTAAGAACATAGAAGCTATGCTTTCCCTCCCTCATCTCCCAGGGACTGTATACAATCTTATGATTATGCATATACTGTCCAAGCTCTCTGAACAGCTAGCAGAGCCCAAAGGCTCTGAGCCACCCCAACTCTTCCAAGGACACTTTGAGACTGAGAGAATCTGAGGCTGCAGTTTGACATACTCATTCCCTAGAACACTTGGGCAGCTGTTCACATCTGGCTACGCAGCTGGCTATAGTAAATCCCAGCTGCTTCTCCCAAAAGGATGGAGAGCTGAACTCAGTAAGATGAAGACAGAGCCAAGACACAGAAGCAGCTCTGGACAAGACAGAAAAGACCCATCTGGCCAGAACCACCTGTCCTCAGAGGTCGGTGAGTTTCGGCTTTCTCTGCAGCTGCCTGGAGAGGAAAGTAGAAGCCTTCCTTTCATGTGGCCAACTTGGTTGGGTAGGACCCATAGGTGAAAGAAGTACACCTCCATCCAGTCAGCCCCAGAGCCTTCTGGTGTCCACTGGAGGAGTAGACATGACAGGACCATTCTAGACACACTATCACACTAAAGTACTACTAACTCTAAAAAGGTGTGTTCTCCACATCTGGGGAAACTAAGGCTCAAGAGTTAGAGCCAGAGCCAGACACGGCAGCAGTTCTGAAGCACTCAGCTTCGCTCCCTATAATGCCAAGGTGCCTCTCACAGGTCAGCAGAGATATGACGGAGCATACAGATCCTGGTATAACCTCATCCAGGGGGAAACTCGCCCTGAGAGGGTAATATCGGCCTCAAAGTCACAGAACAGAGGGGGAGGTGTTGAAGATACTTTTCTGCTGTGTTAGTTCCTCCGGCCATGTTCATTCAACATCAGAACATCTGAAAACTCTGTGCTGGGCTGGGGGAGGCGACAGCACTGCTGTAGCAATGATTATCAGAAGGCCGCAGAAAGGTAGAAGGTTAAATCTGTCCAGCCAGGGCAGGAAGGGTGTGGTGGATCCACCTTATTCTGCAGAGGCCAGGTAGGGTAGAGACTAAGTCCAGGTGGGCAGTCCGGACAGGGGCTGGGCCAGCAGGGCAGAGGCAGAGACTGAAGTTGAGTTGGACTTTGAACATTCCAAACTTCCTCAAGTTTCTACAGGCCCCAGTCAGAGCAGGTAGATGTTTCAACATTTCTACCTTGACTGTGTCTTCTGATTTAGTAACTGTCAGAGGCCAGGTGGGAGTAAATGGCTGGCAGGCCACCCAGCTCAAAAAAGTAGGAGGGGTTTATATGATTGATCATCACTGTCCCTCCCTGGGCAGTTTCACCTCCTCTGGTCACCCTCTTCCCTCAGCTAGTCAATCTCAGCACACAGAACCCATGCAGAGAAACCTCAGACACCTGGACATGACCAGTTGGGTATGAGTGTGCCTAGGGAGGGGCAGGTGGCTGGATGCGATCTCCTCCCCTCCTCCACCCTGCTGGGCTCTTCCCGCTTCTTGCAGCTGTTGCAAAGAGCAGAAGAAAAGAGAAAACACCATTTCCCTCTTCAAACCAAAACAAACACACACTCAGGGTTGCTGATTCAACATGAATCTGTGGAATGCAGGGAGATGTGGTGGGAGTACCCCCACTGCTTCCGGGTGGGCTCAGGCCTCGGAGGCTTAAGACTGCGCCTCCTCTGTCTTCTACTGTCGGTTCCTCTAGGGGTCAGAGGGAGCCTCTGGACAGCTCCGAACGCCCAAGCCTCTTCATCACCTCATTCGGCAATGCCAAGCCCTTGAGAAGTGTGATCCAGCCTGGTTCTGCAGAGGGCATGGCAGCTCTGCCCACGGGCTAAATGAGAGGACTAATAGGAGCTTAAAACGCATATATTCTCGGGTTCTCACTGGGAGGAGGGGAAGAGGGATGTAATAGGTGTTTAATGTACAGAGTTCTCCTAGCCCGAGAAAGAAGCTAATGTTAGGTACTGGATTCTCAGGGTGCTGGGCAACAAAGACCCTACTTCCGAAGATGTCTGAAGCGTGGAGCGGCTGCGTCTAGACAGGTTCTGGCCAGGTCAGCACTTGCCAAGATTACTGCCCCTCCTCCCCATCCTCCACTTGCCGCCAAGCCCCACAATCTGAAGGCTGCTGTCGTACCCGCCCTCTTAATCCTGCCTCACAGGGAAAGGCCAGCAGCAGCAGGCCTGGAAGCCAGCGGGCCCGGGGCTCCAGTTTAGCTTAGGTCAGGTATCCGCGCACATATCCCTCTTGCACCCCACCTCACCGCCGCCAGGCTGACTTACAGGTAGCGCTGCTGTCGCTCAGTCTGCCGATGGAGGGCGACCGAGTAGCCGAAGAGGCTACCGGGGTTCACCGCCTCCTTCACCACCAGGAATCGGGTGTCCAGGTTGAAGGCAAAGGCGACCCGGCCGATAGCCGCCACCATCAAGGCCAGGGCGCGGAGCATCCAGCCAGGGTCGCGGGGCACGCGGCGGGGGCCGGGGCTCATGGCTGCCGGCCGGGCCGGACCGGGCCGGGAGAAATCGCTAGAGGGTTCGGCACCGAAGTGATGAACGGTTCACCTGCTCCAGGCGCCGCCAGAGGACACCCGAGCCCGCAGAGCCGCTGCACCAGGAGTGAGGCAATTTTTTGCCTTAGTCTGGGTCACTTTCAGGTCTGCTGCGGGTGCTTCTCCAATCCTTTTTCCAGATCCGTGGATCTACTCTCCCGTTGGTCCCGTGGACCGGTCACCGTTCCGGGCTCCGGGCACCCTGCACCCTAGATGGTCCCGGCCGCGCCCCCTTGGAGGTGTTAGCTCTTTGGATCTCGGCTAGGTGAAGGATATAGGAAGGCAAGCCCTTGATCGCCAGGAGGGTAGGAGGGAGGGATCCTCCCCGGCGCGTGCCCCGCCTCCCCACCGCCCAGCCCCGCACCTCCCCACCTTGCGCGCCCAGTCCCGGATCCGCTTTCCTTCCGGGGAAAGAGAAAAGGTCCCCGCTCGGCCGCCGCCTCTTAAAGGGGCAGCACCGCCCCTCCCTCTCCATCATTCCTATGGCGACTCCGCCCTCTCTCTCAGACACCTGTCGGGAACCCTTAAAGCCTGGATTTCCCCTTGCAGCCGCGAGCTTCTTAAGAGCATTGCCTTTGGTACAAGACTGATTGGACGGGCGGGGCTGGAGGTGGGATTTGCCTGGCGCTTCGCAGCGGTTGCAACTGGAAAGGCCGTTCAAGGCACAGCCAGCAGCACTGCGATCCCCCGCTGGACAAACCAGGCGTTGGCTCTTCGGGGAACGGTCGTTTATGTTCGGCTCCCTGGAATGCGGACCTCCGCAGCGCTGCGAGTCTCTAAGAGGTGACTGCGGGTCTCCGGACTTAACTTCTTCGTACTAAGTGCCCTCAATGTTATGTATGAAAGAGTATTTCTCCTGCCCACCCGCGTCCTCTCATCCTGATCCCAGCTGGAAGCGGCTTCTCCGCAAAGCCAGACAGATATTTAGCGGTAATGATGCCAACCCATCAGAAATTGTAATTAGCAAAGGGCAGCCTTTGTCTCTAAGAACAGTGAACGGGACCTCAACCTCCACAGTTGTGATGCCGGGTGGAGACAGGTGGGCTAGGCTCAAAGATCTTACTGTCCGGGAAAGAATCAAACTGAAAGGGAACTCCAAGAGATCATTATGGAATTTGTTTTTTAAGTCTAACTCAGATTTCCCCTATTGCAGAACAAAGACTCATTTTCCCTGACCATTGTTTTCTATGTTTTTATAATTAAATAAGAACAGCACATGCAGCAGGCACTATGCTAACTGCTTTACAAATACTACTTTTTTCAAGGCAATATACATTATACAAGTGTATGTATGTATATATGTGTGTGTGTGTATGTATGTATGTATGTAAGTATCACTAATCATATACATATAGTAAGGAAAGGGGAAAGCAGAAAATAGACCCATCCAATGGGATTCTGCTCTGGTGTTTGAGAAGCCAGTGCATTCTGGGTCTGATTCCTTATATGTACAGTGTGACCTTAGAAGGTACGATCATTTCCACACAGATGATCTTATCCCTTGCACTCAAAGGTCCAGCCATTAGAGACCATGCTGTCCTTTTGCTAATGACAATTACTGGCAGCTTGTCATTGCCACCACTGTGTAAATCCAGGTCTGTACCTGTCACTCTATATACATATGGGAGCAGGGCTGTCCCTCCACCAGACACACCCTGGGGGGGACCAGAAGGAGCAGCTCTTCCTGTAAGTTTGAAATCTTTGCAGCCCTATGTGGCCACATTGGTGCAGGAGCAGCCCAGATGAGTCTGGAGTTAAAAAGAAAGATGGGAAAGCAGAGGTGAGCCACTGGAAGGCGTGTTCTACGATTATTAAATCCTTACACCAGTCATAAGGTGCTAACTCTGCTTTAAGATGAGACCACCAAGGCTCAGTGAAGTTATGATATTTGACCAAGGCCACACAGCTAGAATTTTAATAGCATAGTACCTAACCCTAGAACCTTTCTTAACCCATTATGCTAATGGTTAACACTTAGGACAAATCAGATTTTGTTGAGACTTGGTGTGACCGAGCCCCTCCTTCGGGAGTGTCCTCAGCCATTACTGCCCCACCTAAATGGTTTAGAATGGTAACTGCTAAACAATCTATCCTCTTTCCGCCTTGAAGATACCAGAAGATCCGACTACCTTTGTAATTCTGTTCCCTTGTCTTTGCATACAAACTAACGCATATTCTCTACTGGGCTGTTTAACTCCTGATAAGACACACACACACACACACACACACACACACACACACACACACGTCTGTTTTAGGAACATACAGGAACCAGTCCCAGGAGATAAAGTGGATTGCAGTGTTCTGGACAAAGGGGGAAAAAAACTAAACAAACACACCAGAAAATCCCAGAGATGTAAGCCCTAGGTGGCAAAGACCACTCACTCAGCATATAGAATATGCTTCAGTCTGCATATGGAAGTCAGGGCAACCTCATGGGATAGGCCATTCTTCCTTCCACTTTTACATGAGTTCAAACTCTGGGGTCAAACTCAGGTCATCAGCCTTGTACAGCAAGCACTTTACATGCTAATGCATCTTGCCAGCCTGGCATGACTTCTGCCATGTAGCCCAGGCTAGCCTCAGAATATTGGCTTTTGAGCAGTGAGCATCCTTAACTAGGTGCAGTTAGGAGGATGACATGAGGATTGGAGCCTGGGGAGTGGCCTCTGAAGCATGGCTTCACATCTTACAAATCATTTAATGTGCAGACACACTTCATCTTTCCAGGTGCCCTCGGAAAGTTAGGACTGTCGTCCTTGTTTGCCTCGTGAGAGAGCTACGCTGAAGGAGTGAGCCTGGATGTCCAAAGTCATACAGCTCACGGGAAGGGAGTAAGGCAGAGAAGGGACTGGAGCCGCTGACCACAGCTGTGTCTTTAAGAGACAAACTCCAGGCAGATGTTGTTCAGACAGTCAGACATACCTAAACAAGAGCAGCTGCGATAACAATTTTCTCTGTGGCATTTGGGAACAGACACTTGTCCCTGGCTGCCCTCGGAACAGTATTAGTCTGAGCTATGACTTCCAGGGCCACTCAGTCTCCCTCATGGGTTGACTTGTGGGCTAGAGCTACCAAAGACATCTGGGGTCAAGGAACAGGAAGCTAGATGGATGTTGAGCCATTGCATTTGCCCTTCTGGATAGCTCTCTTGGTTCTTGGCCCTATTCCTGGAGAAGTGTTGATAGCCAGGGCCAGGAGGGCCAGGGTGGACACTCGGTATAGGCAAGGGTCCTGCCCAAAATAGCTTTGAGTCATGTGATGATGACAGATGGGCTCCATGCCAGGCCTTATCTAGTAAACCATCCCAAACAGGAAGGACCAGCATGTCCGATCTGGGGACCAGGAGCAGGAAAGGGATGAGTGATGGCATTTCCAGTCTAAAGGAGTGTCCAGAGGGAATGTGGGAGCAGGAGCTGGGAGAGCGGTAGAAGACAGACCCAGCTGAGGAATGTGGGAAGTGTCTGGCAGACCTATGGGGGATGGACTGGGATGGAGACATGAGCTGCCTAAGTCAAGGCTGGAGATCTGGAGAGAGAACTTCCAGTTCTGTACCGTAGGGCTGAAACTCTTTGTTCCTGAGCACTTATCTCAAAGGCTTCATCTCATCCCTCCAGTTGCCTCTACATTGTCAGCTCTTCCTCATGGAGAATGAATCAGCCTAGAAACACAGGATGTGTGTAGAAGGATGGACCTCGGCTCAGCTTTTGATGTGTTCCTGCATGCAGCCTTTAAGCCCCTCCCTGTTCTCGTCCCTAATGGCTCATACCTGGACAAGCTCACAAGAATGGACAGGGCTTCTCTTTCATTGTCTGAGGGAAGGAGAATCACAGAGCCCCTCCCTGAGTGAACCTTCATCAGCACCCCCAACCACAGTGAAAATCCACCTTATTCTCCTTCCTGGCTCTCAAGCCATTTGGGAGCTGCTGACCTCAGAGACTGACATTACGTAAACAATTAAACCTTTCATGTTTTCTTGGTTCATTCATGAGTGGTGCCATCCGTCTTGAATGCAACCTTCAATGAGATCCCATTCAGCCTTTGCAGGTGACTGCACCAGTATGCAAGCTGTGTGTTCTGTGTAGGAGTCGGGGAGGCTTCCAGGAGAAGAGGAGCTCAAAGGAGAGACGGGTCTGGGAGACCTCAAAAGAAGAAATGTAGAAGTTGGCCTAAGTTGGGGTAAAGTTATCCCAGCTGGAGCAGTGACAATGTCAATATTCTCAGAAGGTGGCTTCCGTTCTTCTTGGAGCACTGGCTGTGTTCACACCAGCGTGACTACACAGCCTCCATCAGCTGCTGCAGGGATTACAAGGCCACATAGTGGCCTGTTGCTAGGCTGAGCACTCACTAATCTGTCTTCTTACCTGAACAAAGAAAGGCAACTCCCTACTCCAGGCCTTGGAATCTCATCCAGTAAGCAAAAAGACTAAACAAACGTCTTCTTAGCATTCTCTGTCAGCATCTAGCGTTGTCTCAAGGCTCCTCGGATCTGTAGAACTAAATGGACCAGCTCAGCTACTGAACTTAAACTCAGGTCACTCCCTGACTCAGACTGAAGAAACAAATTACTTGAGAGGGAGAGGAGGGGGGGGAGGAGTGGCCGAGCCTGAATAAGTTTATCAGATTTCCTTTTCCACTGACCCAGATTCAGCCCTCTCTACCTCAAACCCCCAGGCAAAATCCCTCTCTGTATCAGCTCAGACCTGTGTCCCCCCACTGGGTCTAGCAAAGGTGAAGATTTTTTCGAGGAAGCCAGGGCTTCCTCTGGCCCCCTTCTCTGTCTTTTTGCTTTTGAGCCTAGTGTTTAACAGCTAAGCCATCTTTACAGCCTCCGAGAAGCATTCTGGGAACTCAATATTAAATAGGCTAAACGGACAGTGACTTGTGTTATAGGGTTGGTGTGTGTGAGTGAGGCAAGAGAGGCTATTAGAAACAGCACACTTATTGTATGTGATAAGAAAAAATGAGAGAGAGAGAGAGAGAGAGAGAGAGAGAGAGAGAGAGAGAGAGAG
>JANHMN010000002.1:26073915-26120797 GCA_030674055.1 Rhabdomys pumilio | reverse complement strand
GAGAGAGAGAGAGAGAGAGAGAGAGAGAGAGAGAGAGAGAGAGAGAGGACACACACTGGTTACAGCATGAGGTTGAATTGGCCAGCACAGACTTAGTGGGGCCAGTATGTAACAGTGGAGACAATGGAAGACAGATGGAATGGTACACACCTAGATTTTCAGTACTAGAAGGTAGGAAGATTGAGAGCTTGAGGCTGGCCTGGTCTAACTGGTAAGTTTCAGACCAGCCTGGGCTACATAGGGGAGACCCTGTCTCAAGTAGAAGAAAATGATGGAGGAAGATGTAAAACTGACTGAAGGGGAATAGGGATAGGGAAAGAGGGAGGGTGAAGAGTTTGTGAGTGAGAAAATGGACGTGAGGCACAGGAGGTGGGGGTGCCGGAGGAGAGCCAAGGAGCAAAGAGGCTCAGCAATATTGCACAGTGGCCCTCATGGGGGCCTAGTGAGGTACTCAGAAACAAAGGACACTTCCCAGACAGTTGGCCACCGCTCAGTCTTCCAGCCTCTTCCAGCAGGGTCTCCTCCTATTGCCTAAGGCATAGTCTTGTGTCCACATTGGCTTGGCCCCAAGGTTCCTCTCCTTTCTTGTCTGGCTCCTAACTCTAACGGGCTCTGCTCTAGAGTCAGGATGGCCCCTTTGAGGAGAGACTGTTGGGCCTGCAGGCTGAGTCCTTCCTGTGTATGCATGTGTGCATGCATGCATGCTTGAGGCACACGCGCGTGCGTGCGTGCGTGCGTGCGTGTCTGTGTGTGTGTGTGTGTGTGTCTGTGTGTGTCTGTGTGTGTCTGTGTGTGTCTGTGTGTGTACTGGGGTGTGGGACTGACTTCCCTTGATTTTCATTGGCCAGATTCTAAGCTCAGGTAGAAAATCTGGGTGCGTGTGGACTTTATTCACACACTCCCACTCTTTTTCACTAGGGGTAGAAAGTCCCTATAGAATTGTTTATTAGGCAGGGCAGTGGTGGTGCATGCCTTTAGTCCTAGCACTTGGGAGGCAGAGGCAGGCAGATTTCTGAGTTCGAGACCAACCTGGTCTACAGAGTGAGTTCCAGGACAGCCAGGGCTACACAGGAAAACCCTGTCTCGGAAAAAATAAATAAATAAATAAATAAAAATAATAATAATAATAAAAAAAGAATTATTAGGATACCTCTCTGCAAATGTTCCCTTGTATGCAATAATATATTAGCACCAGTTCGTCTGTGTGCCCACATTCCTGAACCTTTTATGTACATATGGAAAGGGATACGATATTTATTGAGCACCTATTATGACCTGGCTCTTTGTATGTGGTCTCTTCTAAGAGAGAACCCTGTGATAGAAGTATCAACCAGTTTTCTGAACTCACCAAGATTGCCAAGGTGCAACAGTTGCAAACACTCTCTGATATGACTGGAGCCAGCCACCCCTGAAGCTTTCTGACTCCACACACAGGTCCTTTTCTCCACAGTAAATTCCTCAGGAAGAGGGTATGTGTCGTTTACATGCCTATGTCTTGCTCTCTGCCAGTGGCTGACTGGCACAATGGGAGAGAGCCCTAGCAAGTGGCTTTGGTGAAGATAATGGTGGCATGTATCCAGCTTGCACAAATACATCCTCCTGGTCCGGCAATCCACCTAACTAATGCACCTGGGCTTACCCTAGGAGAAGCTGAGGTCCTCATGGCTTAGGAGTTACTTAATCGTCTTTGTGGGAATCTATGTGTTTTACTGTTACAGTTTTGATATGAAGTGTCACCACAGGCTCTGGTTTGAGAACTGGTCTCTAGCTTGAGCTGTCAATCTGGAAGGTGATGCAAACATTAGGAGGTGGACCCAGCTGGTGGAAGTAAGTCACCCAGTGCGTCATCTTGGGGCTATGTCCAGCCCTAGCCCCTTCCTGCCTCTCTGCTTCCTGTCTGTGATGAGGTAAACTGCTTGGCTCTACTGCATGTGCCACAGAATACACAAAATACTGTGATGTTCTTCCTCCCCACAGACCAGCAGCAACGGAGCCAAGTGACCAGCAACTGAAACTCTTGAGACTGAATGGATAAACCCTTCTTTTAAACTGTTTCTCCCAGATATTTGTCACAGTAACAAAACAAAAATAAAATAAAACAAACAAGCAAACAAAAAGGACCACAAGCACACAGTAAAGAAATACGATTGTATTCAGGCAGGGATATAGATTACAAAACCACTGGGCATGGTCAGGCCCTCCTGGATCTCAGTGCTTGGGAAGTGGAGGCAGGAAGGTTGTGAGTTTGAAGCCGGCCTGTGCTGCACGGCAAGACCTTGTCTCAACAGCAAAAGTGGGAAGAGTGGGGCTCTAGGTAGATGCCTGGCAGGCTTGTGGCCTCCAGTTCCATCTCAAGCATGACAAAAACAAATGCTACCAAAGCGGGGAAAACCTATTTCCATGGTTTCCATGGTTTCTTCTTTCGGGTTTTATTTTGTTTTTGAGATAGAGTCTCACTATGTAGACCAGGCTAGCCTCAGATTTTCATCTGCCTGCCTTGGATTCCCAAGTTCTGGGATTAAAGGTGTGTGCCACTCCACCCAACCGTTGTGTCTCCTCAGCAATTAGGTAAAAGTTGTCCCAATGGCTCTTCATTTTCCAAGTATGTATCCATGCATGCATGTATGTATGTATGTATGTATGTATGCACATATATATGTATGTGTGTGTGTATGTATGTATGTATGTATGTATGTATGTGTGTATGTGTGTGTGTGTAGTGTGCACATGACATGTAAGTACCTGTGATCATGCTGACCCCTCCACTGGCTTACTTTTGAGGCAGTGTCTCCCTGTGCTGCCAGAGCTATCTTGGAACCCACAATCCTCTTTGCCTCAGTCCCCCTAAGTACTGAAATTACAGTCATGTGCTGCCACACCTGGCTCTCTGGCTCTTACTACCTGAGACCCCACGGCTGTTAGTCCTCAGTCAGCATCCACCCCAAGCTCTGGTAACCTAGTTACAGTTGCTGAATCTAAGTCTGATGGGAAAGCAGTGAGAAGCAGATCTCAAACCCCTGGCATCTCCCAGATCTCTTGCTTCACAGGTCTCCCAGCTGGACGCCTGGAGGCTGCTCCTTCTCCTCAGTGGCACACTGGGACAATGACTGCACCCCAATGACCTCACCTTGTGTGTTCATCACACTTTCACTTCCACTCTGGAGTCCCTCCCAGATCCCCAGGGAACCTCCAGCTTCCTGCCATTCCCTGCACTCAGCCCCAGTCCTCTTAGCTACCTGTGTCTTTTCAAGGGTCACAGCTTAGAACTCACAGCGTCTGAGTCACCTGTCCGCCCAGTTCTGGAGCAGGGACTTTGGGTATCATGACCCTCTCTTACCACTCCAACATAGCTTAGGTCCCTCTGTCTCTTGGAAGGTTCTTCTCGCCCTCCACATGAAGCTTTCTCAGGGGACAGAGTCCCTGTCAGCTTTGGTCCACAGCTCTGACCTGTTCAGGGTGGTGGCCCTAACCTGTTGAGCCGCCCCCCTCCCGTGTTTCATTCAAACCCCTCCTCTCCTGGGCTCTCCCTCACTGTCTCCTCCCACCATTCTTCCAGTGCAGGTCACCTTCCCATGACCCCTATGGGCTACTGTTCTACCTGCTGATGACCCCTGCAGAGTTCCCCCAGGCTCCAGCCTCAGACTCTACACATCCCTCTCCATCCACAGCCCGCTTCTCCCATCCCCCCACTACCCCATGTCTCTGTATCTCATTCCACTCCCAAGGGAATATTCCTCAAACAAGATAGGCCAGGCCACCACCCTTCACATATGGCTACTCTGCCTGGAGTGCCCTCTGCCTGCTGGAGCACTTGGAAAATGTTCGCTTGTTTGTTCTTCGAAATCTTTTGTGAGTTTCCACTCTCAGCGACTCTATCCCTCACAGGCACACACTCACTGGAAACTTCCAGGCCTTGCACTGACTTCGAGCCTGAGATGGCAGTGTGGTTATTAAGTAATGGGACTGAGACTTTAAACAAGTCTCTTTCCTCCCATTAGCCTCAACTCCCTTATCTGTATATTGGGAACAAAGATACCAAACTCATAGGTTTGTTAAAGCAGCAAACCTAGGGCCCAGTCATTAACACCCTAGGGGCTGCTGTCATATTCCCTGTGATAACGCCTGAATCTCCCAGCCCTGTGACATCCCGTGACATTCAGCAGGTCTTTGACTTCCCATATGTCTAGCTGGCCTCAGTCAGTCACACACTCTTATAACCTTTCACCCTCAAAATATAAAACTCAATGGAACCGATGATCGAGAGAGGCTCTGCCTCTTTAACATCCACCAGGGCCAGCCCCTCCCCCACCCCAAGATCCTGTTGGGACAAACGTTTTGGCTCAGCGGGTTGAAAAGGAAAGTCAGAATTTTGAGGCATGAATTGCTGTGCCCACTGACTCACTTCCTCCTCGGGGCCAACTCTGCATAACCTAGGGCCTGAGTAATACAGGTAGACATGTCCTCCTCCTCCCCCTCCTCCCGTCCTGGGGTCACCTGGCAGAAAGGCAGTGGACGTACTAAGGACCTGAAAACTCCTTGCAAGCTGGTACAGAGCTGAGAAGGCAGCCATCCTAGGTCAAGGCTGACTGGCCCCACATGGGTTTGGAGCTGGGAGCCAGTCTCAGCTCACCCCTCTCGTTCATGCTCTCTCCTGTTAGGATCACAGCAAAGCTCATCGTAGACCCTCTGGGACAGGTGAAGGCCTGGCCTCCTGAGGGCTCCTATTAAGATGCAGGGAGTCCCACCTGACATGGGTAGTCCTCCTCCTCCTAAGCAGGGAGGGTGCAGGATATGACGGTATCACCAGAGGTGAGGGCCCAGGGCACAGATGAGTCAGACCACTGAGAAGGGGGAGAGAGGAAGGGCCAGAGCCTGGGAGTGGGTGGAGGCAAGGAAAGATTTAGTGGGGCCAGTGGGGGCAGTCCATGGGGATTGAGATGAAAATCTTACTTTCTGGCTCTTTCCCTCTTGCCCATCCCCCACCCCCACCCACTCCAACCCTCCGGTGTGGGTTGGAAGGCATCAAGCTACGACCTCAGGGCAGAACTGCTCTAGGTTACATTCTTGGGGTGCAACGCAGAGGCAGAGCAGAGCTCGCTGCCATTACAGTGAAAAGGACCAGGGGTTAGAGAGGCAGATGCGGTGGAAGAGATGAGGGGACCAGAAGAGCAAGAATATACAGTGAAAATCACAAGCACAGGTACTCCTGGGGGCCATGTTCAAGAAGCCCTAGGTGCTTCGTCGAGAGTAGGGCTGCATCAGCCTATACCCAAAGGGAACTTTATCTGGTCCCTCCAGGCAACAAGCTGACAACCTAGAGATTATTCAGAGCATCAGGGAGACCAGGTGTGGGTGGATGGCGGTAAGAGAGGGTGAGATGGATAGAGATGTGGATGGATTCGAGAGATGTTTAGGGTATGTGAGCAGGAGCTAGTACCTAGAAGGATGCGGAGGAGACAGACTGAGGGCTGAGACAGGGCAAAGCAACTGAGTTGTGAGTGTGAGACCAAGAAGGCCTTCTAGATGGAAACACAAGCTGGCAACCTGACCAAGGTCCAGGATGCGGATGAAGATTAGGAGTCCAGAGCCCAGAGGGACCCTATGGCAGTCTAGATCCACACACCAACAAAAAACTCTTTCCTTGTGATGCTGAGCAGGCTAGGCTGGCCTGGCTTCCACCGGAAGCTCAGCCAAGATAGTCCCCAGGGGGGTGCCGATTCCAGCAGGCCTTTAAATGCTGCCCTGAATCCCTCAGTCCAGTGTAGCTCTCTAGGTGGCCTGGCTGCAGCCTGGCTGCCTCCACTTTATTCATTTATGATAATCTTGTTTTCCTGTCCACAAATGGCATCCACATTACCTACCAGTGTGCAAAGAGGGCCTGGCCCGATGCCAGCAGGGTGGGGGTGGAGGGGATGGGATGGGATAGGACAGATTTGGGGTGGGGGATTTTAGAGGGGAATGACTCAGCCCAGTGCACATTCGACTCTAACCCATCCAGAGCTCCAGCCCCTTTCTTTGCAAAGAATGACAACCATGTCAGAGTCTCAGGACTCCAGAGGACTGACTGGCTCTGGTTGAACTAGGGAAGCCCCTGGCATCTGGCCCAAGGCCTTCACTTCTCTTCTCTTCTGTTGGAGACTTCTCACCTAGGCTCTGGGGGACCAGTCTGTTCCCCACCTCCCAAGCCCCAGATTCGATGACATAGGGAGCAATCCCTTCCCAGACAACATGGGTTCCTCCCCATGTTACCCTATTGTCCTCCCCACAAAGTCCAGGCAGCAAGCAGGTGGCACCTCATGCTCATGTCTGCTCCTTGCTTTCTCAAGACCCGTAGCTTGGCTGCTCTCTGCCTTCAAGGCCCCAGACCTCTCCTGCCTAGTAGAAACTCACCATCCCCCCAGGCTTCTTGCATGCCCGCCCTACCATGGATTCTACTCTGAGAAGCATTTGCCATATTTGGTCACCTATTAGCTTTGGGCATTTTGTCTCTGTGTGTGTGTGTGTGTGTGTGTGTGTTCTCTGTGCTTCACTTTTCGTAAATAAACCATCGCGCCTTAGTTATAGATTCACTGAGGTGTAGTAGAAATTGCACAGTGCCTTGCACTAAGTAGTCACTCAACAAATGGCACTTTTATGGAAGGTGATAAAGGTAACGGTTAGAGTGAGGGAGGCTATGGTGGATTTGCTTCTAAGAGCCAAGATCTCCAGAAAAGCAAACCCTGACCCTCTCCCTAGGCACCATGCCTGGAGCTCTGACTACAGTGCTTTGCCTGGATTAGAGAGAATCTTTCTCTGCCCCGTTGAAAACTACACTCCCTGCAGCCCCCCCACAGGCTTAAGGAAGTTGATACTCAATAGCTAACGGGCACAGAGGCTACTGTCAGAGGTGCCCCGCCCCCATCACAGAGGCGCCCAGAAAGCTTACCCAGGAACTCAGATTAAGACCCCTTTGTGGTGACAGGGAGTCCTGAAAGGCATTCTGAAAGACTGTAAAGGAAGAAAATGCGGAAAGGCTGGCTGAGAAAGAGGGATGACTTTAGTGGATGGCTCCTTGCGTCAACCCTTTGAGCATCTGTGTATCCTTTCCGGTGTACAAAGCCTGGGAGGAGAGCCACGTGATCCCCTATCCCAAAAAAGGTTGCCAACGCCCTGACTGGGTAAGTGAATGCCCAAGTTTAGGAGGTACATTCTCATAGGAGTGTAGAGACCTCTGGACTTTGAGGTAAGGACCTAAGAGTGGAAGGATTCCAGTTCTAGGACAGCTGCCCACTCAGACAGGGAGGCTGTGGGCGGGGCGGAAACAGCCACCAGAAGTCAGGGGCACGCGGCAAACAAGGGTGCCAGGAAATGACCCGGACCTAGGCCTTTCCTCTCGGCCCGCCCTGTGCCCCTGGCTGCCTGCCGCCCGCCTCACATTCCCAGTGCTCCAGCAAAGGGAATAGAGAAGGCTGGGCTGGAGCCAAGGGATGACCCTACATGGAGGGGGTGCTCGGGAAAGGGAGGTTCTAGAAGCCCAAGATAGCTCTGCCAGGCTTAGCCCCCGCCCTAGGTCCCTAGAGGAGAGGCATAAGGGCAAGGTTCCAGGGATCTTCAGAAGATCCTGCCTGACACAGGGGACCTACTCAATGAATAGACATTGCCTGCCTAGGGGTGCAGCCAGCATGGGGTCAAACACATTGGATAGGGAGTAATTAGACCACATGGCCCTGTGCCACCTGGTGACCCCGGGTGAGTCTTAGAGGCTTCAAACTTTCAAAGCAAGTTACTGTCCTGGAGCACACCCCACCACTTGGGTCCCTTCCAGTTCTGACAAAGCGGCCCCATTATTTTACACAGTCCCTAACTTGTTATTTCAGCCAAATACACGGCAGCGCTCAGTAAATATATTTTGGTACAAATGAGGTGAGCGGAGTCATGGCGATAAGCAAAGTGGATGGGAGAACAGCATTGTGTCCAGGGCAGCCACCCTCTCAGGTCACATGGCCTGAGGTCTTGGTAGGTTGGCATTTCCCAGCTGGCATTTCCTGGGGCATTAGAGTTCCCTGGGTTTTGTAAACATACAAGGGGGGGATGGGCTGAATGACCACACAGAAAAGAATGCTGCCAAACCCCTACTGCACATCTTGCAAAAAAAAAAGTCAGAGCAAAGAAAAGGATCAAAGCCATAAATATGAGGTCTAAACCTATAAAACTCTTAAAACGTGGGAATAGATCTTTGTGATCTTGAATTTGGTAATAGTCCTTAGCTATCACACCAAAAGCACAAGGAACACAAGAAAAACTCACCTGAACGAGACAGACGTGTAGTGCTGGAACTCTCTCTTTAGACCAGGCTGGCCTTGAACTCACAGAGATCTGCCTGCCTCTGCCTCCCTAGTGCTGGAATTAAAGGTGTGCACCACCACCACCCCTGGTCTGCACTTTCTGTTCTTATAAAGGACCCAGGTTCGGTTCCCTGCACCCTACTGGTGTTCACAACCTCCTGTAACTCTGGTTCCAAGAGATCTGACACCTTCTTCTGTCCTCTACAGGTTTCTGCATGTCCACATAACTCATACACACACACACACACACACACACACACACACACACACACACACAGACACACACACACACACACATATATATGGTCCAGGTGGTGTACTGGTTCATACTTTTGATTCCAACACTGAGGAAACAGAGGCATGAAGATTCCTGTGAGTTCCAGACTAGTCAGGACTACATGGTGAGACCTTGTCTCTAGATAGAAAGATAGATAGATAGATAGATAGATAGATAGATAGATAGATAGAAAAAATAAAACTACACAGGACATTTTCCCAGGCTTAGTGACAAACAACTAATGTCAGCACTTGGTATGCTGAGGCAGGACGAGCTCCGTCTCAAGGCCTGCGTGGGTGAAAGACTTTGTTTAATAAAGAAAAAAAAAAAAAGCAAAATTTAAGCCTTTGTACTTTGAGAAAACACAAGAAATTATCAAGAAAAAACAAGAATTGTCAAGAAAAGAAAATATAAAGGGCATGAGAGGAATAAGAATACTTATTTTGCTGGGTAGTGGTACATGCCTTGATTTTGGGAGGCAGAGGCAGGTGGATCTCTGTGAGTTTGAGGCCAGCTGGTCTACAGAGTGAGTTCCAGGACAGCCAGGACTATACAGAGAAACTCTGTCTCCAAAAAAAAAAAAAAAAAAAAGAATATTTATTCCAGGGTCTAAAGAGATGGCTCAGGGGTTAAAAACACTGGTTGCTCTTCCAGATGAGCTGGGTTCAATTCCCAGCACCCACTTGGCAGCTCACAACTGTCTGTAACTCAAAGATCTGACACCCTCACACAGACATACATGCAGGCAAAATACCAATGCACATAAAAATATTTTTAAATGAAAGAAAAAATTTAAAGATTATTTATTTCATGAATCCTACAGAGATTTGTAGGTAGAATATGGTTTTTATTTTAAAGCAATTCAATAATAAAAACACAAACAGCCTGATTTAGAATCACTCAGCCTGGGGACCTGGAGAAATGGCACAGTGCTTAAGAATACTAGTGTCCCCTGGCAATGGGCAGAGAGACTCCTTGTTGGTGTTCTCAGATCAGTCAGGGGCAGAGCAGAAGGCAGCCCTGTGTTCATCCTAGCCTGATGCCTGGCTATGTGGACAAAGCTGTTTTATGCGTAAGACTCATAAAAATCAAATCAAATCCAGGCAGCACAGAAAGAGGAAGACAGACAGACCTGTGGACCACCATGCCACTCCAGACCTGCCCTCCAGTGCACCACACAGGCAGGTTATAGACACCTGCTGGCTGATGTGTCATGTAGCGTGGATGGAGGATGCCATCCAGGGGCCCGCCATCTGTGTGGCCAGCCTGCAGACAGAGTCACCACAGTGTGTGAGTCTGTGGTGGCAGAGGGGAGAGAAAGAGAGGTGGAGCAGTGTGATCATTGTGAAGAGAGACGGAACTGGAGACTCTGGAGAGGAGGAGCCTGTTGTGAGTGGCCAGCCCTGCTACCTGGGGCCATGATGCAGTCGGGCCGTTGCTGAGGGCCACGTCTGAGTCTATGTAGCAGGGGCTGGTGTCAATGTCTGTGGCTCATATTACCACTAGAGAGCATGGGGATGTCCCTGGTCAGGGCAGCCACCAAGGACAACCTGAATGTCCGAAGGCTGTGCAGAACTAACCCCACCCCTCACTGGAGAGTTGACCCCATCTCTATCGCTGGCAGCACCTGGAAGAATGAGCCCTACCCTACACCTCATCCAGGCAGCACAAAGGTGTCCTGATAGGGGGGGTGGGGGTGAAGAAGGGGTGGGAGGGGAAGGGTCAGGGGAGAGCCACCCCAAGGAAATGAGTGTGAGAGAGCTGGCCCTGCCACTTGTCTGCCACAGGGTGGCATGGGCACAGAAATGATGCACCTACCATCCCTCTCCGCCTCTGCCAGTTGAGAAAGCTATTCAAAAGGTCATGAGCTCAGGAGAGCTATCCTTCCCCCTCACCAGCTTTAGCACTCGGGAAAGCAGGCCCTGAATCTCACCTGGGCAGCAAACCAAAGTCCACTCTGGTAGTGGGGGTGCAAGTGAACCAGCCCCAAGGGCAAGAGTGTGAGAGAGCTGCCCCTCCCACAGTCTGCCATGAGGGACATGGGTGCAGGGGTGATGCCTTCTCTCCCTTAACCCTCGACACCTGGACCCTGGAGCCGGCCCTGATGGTAAAGGGACAGGTGAGCCAGCCCCAAGGTGTGAGAGTGGGGCCCACACCTTGACTGGGCAGCACAGTGGAGCTGGCTCTGGAGGCATGAGTGTGAGTTAGCCTGCCTGAGGGCATGAGAGCAGGAGGGCTAACCTTGCCTCCTGTCAATGGCCATTGGGCGGCCTAGCCGGAGCAGTGCTGGAGAGCTTGCCCTGGTGGTATGGATAAAGGAGAGCTGGCCAGCTCAGCTGCCACCCAGGCCCAGATCCAGGGCTCTAAATTGGCTCACCTCAAAATGGATACCATCTGCTAATGGCTGGGATGCATGAAAGGACCAGTTTTGCTGTTCCAAAGCTGCAGGATCTCCACATGCAAGGTAGCAACTGGATAACAGGGAGGACGTCAATACTGATGTCACAGAAGCCAGATATCTCCAACCAGACCAATGACTCACTGCAATGAACCTTTGCAAGATGTGTGGACAAAGGGAAATGCCGTGGGACACACTGTGACACACTACAGCTTCCATAATGAGCTACTGTCTATGCGGTTTTTGTTGTTTGTTTGCATGTGTGTTTCGAGGTGAGGGGGTTGCAAGGGCAAAGGGCAGATATGAGGGGATGGGGAGGTGAGTGGGATTGGGGTGTGTGGTGTGAAACATGCAAAGAATCAGCAAAAGGTTAAAACAGTCTTCCCAGTATTCTATTCACTTATCTATTTTTATAAAGATCTGTTTATTTTATGCACATGAGTGTTTTGTCTGAATGTGTGTCTGTGCACCGTCTGTGTGCCTTGTGTCCAAGGAGGTCAGAAGATAGCATCAGATTTCCTGGAGCTGGAGTTACAGACAGCTACAAGCCACTGTGTGGTGCTGGAAACTGAATACAGTTTCTGTGAGAGCATCAGGTGCTCTGAACCACTGAGCCAGCTCTCTGGCCTACTTATTTTATATCTTATTTATTATGTGTATGCATAATGTATATAAAAACAATACTTCGTCTGTTCCCAGCCCCCACACGGTGGCTCACAAACATCTATGACACCAGTTCCAAGGGACCTGATGCTCTCTCTTCTGACCTCCATGGGCACCAGGTATGCACATGGTGCACATATGTACATATTTACATACATAATACATATATAACACATACACTCATACATACATACATACAGGCAAAACACTTGTATAGATTAAATAAATAAATCCTTTAAAAACTTAGAGCTGCTGAGATGCTCAGAGGTAAGTGTATGTGGTGTAAGCTTGATGACCTGAGTGTGATCCCAGAATCCCACGTAAATGTGGAAGGAGAGAATCAACTTCCACTTCACAAATTGTTCTCTTACCTCCACGCATGTGCGGGGCTACTCATGTGCCTGTACACGTATCACAGGCACACACACCACCGCCACCACCACCACCACCACCACTGATAATAATAAATAATAGTAATACATTTTAAAGGAGTGGGCACCAAGTCTGAATAACCTTTCCTCCAAATAAGACAGAGAAAGGGCCAATAAGCATATAAAATGATGTCACTGGAAAATCTGACTCAAAACTACAATTAGATACCATCCCCGCACTCCTGGAGATGGGTAGGAGAGAAGAGATGGCTAGTGTTGATACACAGAGAGAGCCAGAGTGTAGCTCAGTTGATAGAGTGCTTGCCTAACATACACGAAGCCCTGGGTTTGATCCTCGGCACCATATAAAATGGCATGGTGATGCATACCTGTAATCCCAGCACTTGGGAAATAAGGTAGGAGGATCAGAAATGTATAATCACTGTCTTCATTAGGGCTTTACTGCTGTGAACAGACACCATGACCAAGGCAACTCTTATAAGGACAACATTTAATTGGGGCTGGCTTACAGGTTCAGAGGTTCAGTCCATTATCACCAAGGCAGGAACATGCCAGCATCCAGGCAGGCATGGTGCAGGAGAAGCTAAGAGTTCTACATCTTCATCTGAAGGCTGCTAGTAGAAGACTGACTCCCAGGCAGCTAGGACAAGGGTATTAAGGCCACACCCACAACTCCAACAAGGCCACACCTCCCAACGGTGCCACTCCCTGGGCCAAGAATATACAATCACAGTCATCTTCAGCCACATGGTGAGTTGGAGGCTGGCCTGAGATACATGGGACCTTGTCTTAAAAAACAAAAAATAGCCGGGCAGTGGTGGCACACACCTTTAGTCCCAGCACTTGGGAGGCAGAGGCAGGCAGATTTCTGAGTTCGAGGCTAGCCTGGTCTACAGAGTGAGTTCCAGGACATCCAGGGCTATACAGAGAAACCCTGTCTCAAAAAACCAAAGAAAGAAAGAAAGAAAGAAAGGAGGCAGGAGGCAGGAAGAAGTCAGGACTTCAAATTCTAATAGTAAGAATAAAAAAATATACCCTGACATTTCTTCAAACAGTTAGGTAGAGAGATTCCATTTGACTCGGCCTTTCTGTAAGTCTATACCCAAAGAAAAGAGAAAAAGTCTACACAGAATCCTGGACACGAATATTCATAGCAACAATATTCATAATAGACAAAATATAGAAGCAACCCAAGTATCTATTGATGAAGAGATAAGAAAATGTGGCACACCCACACACGAAACTTTCTTTGGCGATAGGGCATAAAATTTGATGCATAGAGCTATATGGGCAAACCTTGAAAACACAGGGTCTCAGTGCTCTGTTGCTGTGTAGAAACACCATGATGAAGGCGACTCTTTTTTTTTCTGTTTTTGTTTTGTTTTGTTTTGTTTTGTTTTGACAGGGATTCTCCACAAAGCCCTGCCTGTCCTGAAACTAGTTCTGTAGACCAGACTGGCCTAGAACTCAGAGATCCAACTGTCTCTGCCTCTGAGCACTGGGATTAAAGGTGTGCTGTGTGCCACTGCTACCACCACCCAGCAACCAAAGCTACTCTTATAAAAGAAAGCATTTAATTGTGGAATTTGCTTACAGATCCAGATGTTTGGTCTATTAGCATCATGGAGGGGAGCATGGCAGCAGGCATGACAGGGGTGGTGCTGGAGAAGAAGCTGAGAGCTACAACCTGATCTGCAAGCACAGAGAGACTGAGCCTGGCATGAGCTTTTGAAACCTTGAAGCCCACTCCCAGTGGCACGCTTCCTCCAACAAGGCCACACTTCCTAATCCTTCTAATCCTTTCAAACAGTTCCACTTCCTGGTGACTAAACATTCAAATATGACTATGAGATCCATCCTAATTCACCACACACTGAATGAAAGAAGCCAGACATCAAAGGCTGCTTATGCTGTGGTCCATTTACAGGGACCACAAGGCAGACTAGTAGCTGTCTAGGGTTGAGAGTGGAAAATCAACAGAGCAAAACAGTGGTGACTTTGAAAGATACAGGGTAATATTGTATTATTTTAGATGGGGATCTCACTACATTGCCCAAATTCGTCTCAATCTCTTGAGCTCAAGTGATTCTCCTGCCTCCACCTTCCAAGTGCTAGGATTTCAGGCACACCAGGGGCTATTATCTCCATTTTACAGATCAGGAAACTGAGCCTTGGTTTACTGTATCTACATAATGAGATAGGGTCTCACCATGCACCCCAGGCTAGACGCAAATGTACTATCCTCTTCTGGGTGATGGGATTACAGGCATTTGCCACCGGGCCTGGCTCAGATTTTCCCAATATTACAACGCAAGGAAGTTACTGACTGCTCTTCCAAAGGTCTGAGTTCAATTACCCAGCAACCACATGGTGGCTCATAGCCATCTATAATGGGATCTGATTCCCTCTTCTGGTGAGCATTAAGACAAAGCATTCATATACTAAAATACAAAAATAAATCTTTAACTGGATGGTGGAGGCACATGCCTTTGATCCCAGCACTTTGGAGACAGGTGGATCTCTGTGAATTCCAGGCCAGCCTGGTCTACAGGGTGAATTCCAGGACAGCCAGGGCTACACAGAAAAACCCTGTCCGGGGGGGTTGGGGAGGGATGTGCTCTGCCATTGGGTTAGGGATGGCTTTGTACATAAGGGGCAAACCTGGAGAAACATACACTGTTCTTGGCTCCCATGCTCCCCAGTCACCCCAGCCAATGCTCTCAGATGCAGCTTCTTTAAATTCCCTAATAGTCTTTCCAGGGAACACACTAGGACTTCCTCAGTGTAGCAGGTAGCTGGAGGCTCCTTCACATTCTTAGAGACTTGCTGTGCAAAATGTCAGGCACTTCCTTTGAAGACATGCTTGTTGCCTTGATCTCAGGCCAGTAAAAAGAGGTAAGGGTCAGAGACAGATGAGAGCAGTGTCCTCCTCCCTGCTCCTGATGGACCAGCAGGAAACCCCACATAGCTTAGGGGCATCCTCTCAGGCCCAAGGCCTTTCAGTTAGGTGGCAGTGGACACATGATATGAGGGTGGGGGTGGGGGTGTCGAAGAGCAGCTGAAGTTCAGAGCTTCTGGGAGGGCAAAAGTTAAGGGTTCAGAAAGAATATTCATCTTTAAAAAGTCTGTGCTTCCTTGAGATGGTCTGGGGTTTCCAGACTGGAACAAACGCAGATCAGCTGTCTTAGTCACCCCCCCATCTACCCCTCCCCTTTTAAAGTATTTTTTTAATTAATTAATTAATTTATTTATTTATTTATTTATTTATTTTTTAAAGTGTGCATTGGTGTTTTGTGTGCATGTATGTCTGTGTGAGGGTGTTAGATCCCCTGGAACTGGAGTTAGAGACAGTTGTGAACTGTCAGGTGAATGCTGGGAATTGTACCCGGGTCCACTGGAAGAGCAGCCAGTGTCCTTTACTACGGAGCCGTCCTTAATCACTTTTCTATAGCAGCCAAGAGGCAGGGAGATGACTGAGATGGAGCTGCCCCTTGGGCTCCTCTCTATAGCCAAACTGGTCATACCGAAGGTCCCACTACCTCCAGAGAAAAGGCAAAGGGATGGCCACCGAGTCACAAGAAGGGTTTCTGGTTGTAGGAAAGACTTGGCTGTTGATGGGGAGGGGTGGGCATTATTCACTCCCCAAATATTTACTGACAGAGTTCCTAGTGCCGGGCCTGCAGCCAAGGACCTGGGGTCAGGCCCCGCGTTCCATCCATTACTCTTGTCTCACTTAAGAAGTCCTAGGCACAGGGAAGGGACAGAGGGAGACAGGAGCCCTGGGGTGGAGGTTGGGAGGGGGGATATTTAAGGAATAGTAGCTTCTGCAGGGCCCACCCGCCTTGAAGGAATCTGGCTGCATCCCAAGGCTGAAGCCAGCTCCCTGGAGAGGTGGGGGAGTTGGGCAGGGAGTGGGCCTCATGGGCTAGGGGAGGGAGAGGCAAACACTCTTGCTAACTCTGTACCTTACCCAGCTCCCAAGAATGGACTCCCCCAGGGCCAGGTGGGGTCAGACAAGCCTCTGCCTGCCTCACGTCCTGGGCAGGAGACAGTCCCTAGAGGCAGAGCAACAGGAACAAATAGTCAAGAGTCTTGACAGGAGTGGAGTTGTTACAGATGTAACAACCTAGCGACAGGCATCACTCCTTGCGGCACTGGTTACACCACCCATGGCAGGTCACACGTGGCAGGCCTGTGACACACCAGAACTGCCTGCTAGTGGGAGTCTGCAGTGACCCCCAGAAAGTTGAAGATCCGTGGCTGGGTGTTCCAGAGCTTCTTCTCACTCTGGTCCAGTCTCTTCTGAGTATCTGGCCCAATCCCTCAGGGCCCTGCCCAAGGCTTCCTTCTGTGTCCTTCTTTCCCATCTTTTCTCAGCCCCATGACCTGCTTCCACTCCCCTTTTCCTGTCTTCCTCTTCCTTAGTCCATATCTCTTCCAAACTCTCATGTCTGCAGACAGGCTGGGACAGGAATCCAGGTGTCACCCACCCAAAAGAGGCTTGGTATGAAGAGAGAAAGAGGGTCAGAAGTGGCCATGGATTCTGAGTCTACAGAGCCCGATCCTCAGCCGTTCCTTTCTGTTCCCTGCAGTACTGGGGATGGGGTCTGAATAGACAAGAATACTTTTCTTCTTTGGTGTGGTTCATGTTGCTAGACTTGGATTTCAAGTAAGCCATTCCTGTCAAGGCAGAAGGGGGATCACTTTCCTCCATAGAGCCCTAAGAACCATGGGAAACCAGACCCAACCCCATCTGCCCACTAGTTTCCATTTTTAAATATGTATTTCTTTACACACACACACACACAGTAGATAGATGGGGGAGGGGAGAACCCCACAGTATGTGTGTGACAGTCAGTGGACACCTTGCCAGAGTCAGCTCTTTTCCTTCCACCATCTATGTAACAAGGATTTACCTACTGAGCCATCCTACTGGCCTGAGCAAGCCTTTAAAAGCTGCAGTGTTCTTCGAGGGAGCCTGCACTGGCACCTTTTACTGATATTTCATGGTTTCAGATGAGTGTCCTCCTTGAATCTTCTCAGTCCTTTTGGACTCAGAGCTCTGAGAGCGTAGGATCAATACCTCATTATCCTTTTGAGTGCCCAGTGCCCAGTTTAGAGTAGAAACTCAATAAAGAAACCAGTGCTCCCTTCCATCACAATCCAGGGAAGGTCTGTCAGTGGACAGAGTCCCTTGACTCTAGGGCTCCCCTATAGAATAGGACCTGTGAGCTCCTTTCCTGCCTCCGTTCTCCCAAAACTGGCTGGGACTAGTTGTAGGCAAAGGTGGATCTGGAGATGGAGACGTGCTGAACCCATTCAGTTGTGCCAGGGACAGCTAGTTACAGTTTTTATAGCTTTTGCGGTCCCGGGACAGCATAGCAAGAATAGGCCCTGAGATCAGACTGAGAAATGGGGCTATCACAGGAGATCTGAGCCCCCCTCCTCTAACCACAGATGCTTCTTCTGCTTCTCTGGCTTCTGGAACATTCCTGTTTTATGACTACCACTCTCTGCCAACACCCCCTCCCCTTCAGAGCCAGTTCCTCTCTGGTTAACTAAGAAAGTCCTGGAATGATTGGTGGCTTAGCTCAGAAGTAGCTTCCTTGACCAGCATGCAAGAAGCCCTGGATTCCACCCCTAGCATTGCATAAACTATCCATGGTGGTATGCATCCTCGAGATGAGGATGCAGGAGGATCAGAAGTTCAAAGTCACACATGCTCAGGAATATAACCAACTTGAGGCCAGCCTGCCATACATAAGACCCTGTCAGAGAAAGAAAGCAAGAAAGGAAAGCAAAGGAAAGAAATGAAGAGGGAAGAAAGGAAGAAAGTGAGGTACAGTCCTGGAGGGGCTGGAGTCCCACCCTCTGGGACTATGTGATTGACCCTGGGCTCACTACAACATTTCCAGAACAAAGTCCTCACTAATGCTTTGAAGAGGATTCTAAGCCCCCTTTTCCAGTTTATGACAGTCATCAATGAAGAGGCACCCCCAAATGAGGCATATCTGGATGTGGGTGCTATGAGTAATTAGGGCTATAAGGTAAAGGTGGGATAGCCCCTCCAATGAAGACAACTGGAGATGAGTCTTTTTTTTTTTTTTTGGTTTTTCGAGACAGGGTTTCTCTGTGTGGTCCTGGCTGTCCTGGAACTCACTCGGTAGACCAGGCTGGCCTCGAACTCAGAACTCAGAAATCCACCTGCCTCTGCCTCCCAAGTGCTGGGATTACAGGCGTGCGCCACCATGGAGGTGAGTCTTGAAGAAGAGGATTGCATCACCCGGACTTCCATCTCTCTAGCGGCCATGCCTCCCACATCCTGTGACCCCTGACTGGGGTAGTGTCTTAGGGTTTTACTGCTGTGAACAGACATCATGACCTAGGCAACTCTTATAAGGACAATATTTAACTGGGGCTGGCTTATAGGTTCAGAGGTTCAGTCCATTATCACCAAGGCAGGAACATGCCAGCATCCAGGCAGGCATGGTGCAGGAGAAGCTAAGAGTTCTACATCTTCATCTGAAGGCTGCTAGCAGAATAATCAATTCCAGGCAGCTAGGACTAAAGTACTAAAGCCCATGCCCACAGTGACACACCTACTCCAACATGGCTACATCTCCTAATAGTGCCACTTTCTGGGCCAAGAATATACAAACCATCATAGGCAGTGAGGGAACAAAGACACACAGACATACAAAAAGACATACAGAAAGGCTAGGATCAGGTGGGCAAGCTGTGGTGGAACACATCTGCTACACAACAGCCCAGTACCTCAGGGTGTTTGTTACAGCCAGCACGGGGGGTGAGGGGAGCACCCCAAGCTTCAGTCACCCAGGAGTTGGTGGAGCGCCAGTTGCTGGTTTTTGTACACACTGGTAGATTAGTTGGACTTGTCAATGTTCACACTCAGACTAGAGCTTTGCCATTCATCTAATCCTTACCCCAGGGGTGAGGTGGGACACCATTCCCAGGGGTCTGAGGCACTGGGTTCCCAGGGGTCTGAGGCACTGGGTTCCTGACATGGCTGTGCCCATGTCAAGAACACACACATTCTTGCAGAGCCTCCTTCCCTCCCCACACATGCCTATCCCTTAGTTCCTCAGCTTACACCAACTGAAGCCTCCTTGACCATAGCAAGCAGAGTCCTCTCAGTGCTGTTACTGGCTCATGTGCAATGCCCGCCTCCACCCCCATGGTGTGGTCCCCCAGCCTGTGCTTCAGCTCCTCCATAGTTGCACCACAATGTAAAACACGGTTCCTTGTACTTTCCGTACTGATAGTACTGGTTATCATTCCATGAGAACTGTGATCCTTGGGGAAGCATCACAGTCAACGGTGTGAGAATGCGGGCAAGTCCCCCTCATGGGACAGATGTACGTGGTGGGTGCAGCTCCTTCACCTACCTCCCTGGCTTTCAGCACCAGCTCCTCTAAGCTACTCTTGAGTTGCTGTGAGCAGCTAGAACCTTGCTCCTTACTGCTTGGGGTCAGCTGACTCTCCTGGGAGTCTGGGACCTACATTGATTGATCCCTTGCTTTGGGGACAGCAGGTCTGGTTGGTGTTAGAGGTGGGGCTCTCTTTGAGCTTCTGGATGTCATAACAGGCAAGTGTGGCTTGTGTGTGTGTGTGTGTCTGTGTATGTGTGTGTGTGTGTGTGTGTGTGTGTCTGTGTATGTGTGTGTGTGTGTCTGTGTATGTGTGTGTGTGTGTCTGTGTGTGTGTGTCTGTGTATGTGTGTGTGTGTCTGTGTATGTGTGTGTGTGTGTGTGTGTCTGTGTGTGTGTGTGTGTGTGTGTGTGTGTGTGTGTGTCTGTGTGTTCCTGTCAGAGGTGCTGACCCACAGCCCTCCGAAGTTCAAGAAGGAGCATGGGAAAAATTCCTGGCCTGTGTGGGCTCAGGACCACATCTTATTTACCTACTATTTCTTTTTCCCTGTAGCACAATGGCCTGTCACCATGGCCCTTGATTCTTCACATTCCTAGGCTCAGCTGCCTCACTTAGGTTGGAAAAACACATCAGAGCCTAAGCTTGCCCAGAAGTCTCCGGATCCTCCTTTCTGGAGGGCCTGCTTCTCAGCACCCTCTTCTCATCTGCTGAATAAGCCAGCACCCTCTACTTCTCATCTGCTGAATAAGCCAGTGGCTCTGAATTGTCAGGCTAGCTGTGGAATGCAACCGAACCCCTGCCCTTTCATTTTTCCCAAAACACTGGGTCATTTCACCCAAGGCACTGGGGGGCTGCCACATTCCAGAGGGCTGGTAGTGGGGAGGTAGGGAGGGGTAACATCCTGATGTCCTGATGGCCATGTTCCCCCAGCTTTGAGCCAGTGTAGACTCTGGTGGCCATGTTTCTGTGTGCTCTTGGATTTGCTTTTTTCTTTTCTTTTTTTTTTTTAAGACAGGGTTTCTCTGTGTAGCCCTGGCTTTCCTGGAACTCACTCTGTAGACCAGGCTGGTCTCAAACTCACAGAGATCCCACTGCCTCTATCTCCCAAGTGCTGGAATTACAGGCCTGTGCCACCATGGTCTCCAGAAGGCCCATTCCTCCCGTCATAAGGCTAGACCTGCTTCTCTTGTACTCTTCACATCTGGAAGGCTCAGCCAGATGTTTCCCAACAGAGATGGCTTCCTCAGAGGAATCCTCTTGGATAGCCAGTGCCCGTGTGGTTTTCTTCCTTCCTGGCTAATAAAGATAAGAGAGAGAGAGAGTTGCAGAAGGGAAGTGACCCGTGCAGAGACACGCACAGTGAGGAGAAAATCCAAGTGAGAAGCTGGCACTTTGAACTTCCCACCTCAGAGCTGAGTGACTCAGGACAGATGAAAGAAAATCTCTTTGGGTCACTTCCATTTAAATGGAAATGGGGGTGGGGTGGGTAGGTGGGGTGTTCCCGTTCATACATGAATGTGGAGATGAGCATGCCACAGTGTGTTGTGGAGGTCAGAGGGTGACTTCCGGTGTTGGTCTTCACATTCCACTTGTTTGAGACATAGTTTCTTTTAAGTTGCTAGCATCCTGAGCCCACTCGAGACTGGCTGGCCCTAGAGCTTCCAGGATTCATTCTCCTGTCTCCACCTCCTACCTCACAGTAGGTGTGCCAGGATTAGAGATGAGGGTTCTGTGGATTCGAACTCAAGTCCTCATGCTTATTGGGCAAGTGCTTTACCCACTAGACCATTTCCCCACCCCTCAATGGAAATGCTTTATTGAGATGTAAATCAAAACAGGGAATGGCGTGGGTTTTCACAAAAAAGATCACCTGC
Organism: Rhabdomys pumilio; assembly: GCA_030674055.1. Taxonomy (NCBI): domain Eukaryota; kingdom Metazoa; phylum Chordata; class Mammalia; order Rodentia; family Muridae; genus Rhabdomys; species Rhabdomys pumilio. The sequence goes on along the minus strand of JANHMN010000002.1, from coordinate 26,099,480 downwards.
GAGTAACCAGAACCCAGGTTTTGAAATAGAATACCCCTGTGTTACTTGCCAGTCTCTCTTTCTTGCATGTCACTGTCCCCTTCATTCTGTCACAACGGATTAGTCATGCCTGTCTTGAGCTATCAATCAGTGTCTAGATTTTTTTTTTATTTTGCCTCATGTGTATGGATGTTTTGCTTGAAGGTATATGTGTGTACCATGTGCGTGCCTGTTGTCCAGAGGCCAGAAGACAGCGTTAAATCTAGAACTGGAGATTCAGATGCTTGTGAGCCACCATGTGGGTGCAAGGAATCGATCAGGAGTCCTCTGCAAGAGCAGCCAGTGTCGTAGATCACTGAGTCATCTCTCCAGCCCGTGTGTGGATTTTTGTCACTGGTGTGGTGGTAATAGATTATTTTCATTTTTTTTTCAACGTTACACTTGTAGGACTAGTTAGTACAGGTGCTTCGTGTTGGAGTTGTCTCTTCCTGTGCACTGTTGTAGAGTATGCCATTATAGACCTATGACACCATTCACACACTCGCCATTGATGGACATCCGAGTTTTATTTGTTTGTTTCTTTTCAGTGTGGACTGTCGACAACGGCGCTGTGGTGGATGGTGTGGTGGACATTCTTCCATGTCTTCCAGGACACTATGGGTGCTTCTCTGTTGGATACATGCCCAGAAGTGGAGTTGCTGGGCCACAGGGGAACCATTGTTGCCAAAGTGAGGTGTGTACTCTGGTAGCTGCTACCAGATCATTGTCTGTGGTCCTGTGGGGCCTTTTCGTTTTCACTCATTGTTGCCTTGCACGTCCCTGGCCTCACTCTATCTCCTCTGTAAGTGCTGAAGAGGGACCCAGTGCCCCGACCATGTGAGCCCCTGCTCAGTCCCTTCTGCATCCCCAGTTCCCCTGTGACACCTGCTAACAGTGGCTCTTCTTCCTTTCCTTTGAAATACACACTAACTAGGTAGTCTCAAACTTGTGATCTGGGCTGGAGAGATGAGTCAGTGGTTAAGAGCACCCTCTACTCTTCCAGAGGTCCTGAGTTCAATTCCCAGCAACCAGATGGTGGCTCACAACCATCTGTAATGGGATCCGATGCCCTCTTCTGGTGTGTCTGAAGACAGTGACAATGTACTCATATACATAAAATAAATAAATAAAAAATAACAACCAACTTGTGATCCTCCTGCCTCTGTCTCCCTAATGATTGCATAACCCCAATTTAGTGAATAATAATTTCTCAAATTTTGCCTTTATACGTAAATACTTTTGGTGTCCTAGTTAAGAAATTTGTAAGTCACGTAGAATATTGTACACCTAAAATCTCAGTAGGTAGCAGGCTAAGGCAGAAGGATTCCAGCTTCAAAGCCAGCTTGGGCCACACAGTGAGACCCTTTCTTCAACTAAAACAAAAGCCAAGGGGCTAGAGAGATGGCTCAGCAGTTAAGAGCACTGGATGTTCTTCAGAGGTTCTGAGTTCAATTCCCAGCAACAACATGGTGGCTCACAACCATTTGTAATGGGATCTGGTGCCCTCTTCTGGCCTGTAGACATACATGCGGGCAGAACACTATATATGAGTAAGTAAATCTTTCAAAACAAAACAAAACAAAACAATAAGCCAAGGGGCTAAGGGCTGGTAAGGACAGCTGCCACTGTTGTAAGTTACTCTGTTAAGAGCACTGACTGCTCTTAACCTTGGCCTGAGATACTTCATTTTGAGTAGAAATGAAAAGAAACAATGACTCTGTGTCCTTTTTTTCTTTTGACATGGTCTCACCATGTCACCTTGGGTTGGTCTGAAACTCTATGCGTTTACCAGGCTGTCCTCAAACTCACAGAGAATGCCTGCCTCTGGCCTGACCGCTAAGACTAAATGTGTACACCACACCACTTTACTTTTTTTTTTTTTTAGTACATTTGGGAGCTGATTCTCTCCTTCCACTGTGTAAAAACCCAGGGCTGGAATTCACACTATCAGGTTCAAGTGCTTTCTAACCGTAATCTTATTTATTTATTTGTTTATTTTAGATTTATTTATTTATTTAATGTATATGAGTACAATTATAGCTGTCTTCAGACACACCAGAAGAGGGCATCGGATTCCATTATAGATGGTTGTGAGCCACCATGTGGTTGCTGGGAATTGAACTCAGGACCTCTGGAAGAGCAGTCAGTGCTCTTAACCGTTGAGCCATCTCTCCAGCCCAACTCTATCTTTACACAAATAAACAGGCACCAACACATCAGGAGACACAGTAACTCACTTATGCTAAGAAATAGTGATATCTGAGCATAGGTCAAACCATCACAAACATCAGAGCTTACCAATCACCTCCTGACAGAACCCTCCACCTGGGAAGAAGGAGCACCTAAGACCAAAACACGTCAGGTACACTGACTAGTCACCTGGTCACTTGTCACAAACTCTGTCAGATCATAGGACTGCCTCTGTCTCTATGCTCCAGCTTCTGCTGTTTCTCCTGCTCATGACCAATCCATCCCGTTTCAAACTGACCCTCAAATGGCCTGTCACCTGGACTCGAGTTTGACAGCTGTGTGCCTGAGTAGCTCTGGGCCTTCGGTTCATAAAAACTTCTTATCTGGTTTCCTTCCTGTGGTAGGACTTCTTATCTGGTCCTTCACAGACTTCCTCGAACTTCAGCTCAGCTTTGCCTCCCACAGGACAGTCGGTCTGTAACCTGTGGATCTGTGTGTTATTGTAAGAAGTGTTACTGTGTGATCTGACAGCTAATATTAACAGTTGAGATTAAAATCAAAGAAACTGTGTTAGCAACCACAGGACAAATCGGAACAACTGGTACATCTCTGCCAACTGAACCAAGGCAGCTTGGGAATGTGTTGGCTTTTCAGTAAATTCTGATATTGTGGAAAACACAAACCTCTATGTTTCTGACGTAAGATGCTGAGGATAACTGGGGATGTGGTTCATTGGCTGGATGCTTGGCTAATTTTAGGATTAGGACAACTCTGCTGGAGTACTGACCCAATCTATACCTAGATGCTCTGGGAGGATTGGCAGGCATCTTGGCTGGAGAGGAAGTGACTGGGTGCAGGTGGGAGGCAGCGAGGCTGACCTTCACATTAGCTTTGTAAAGACTGGAAGGAAGCTCTGAAAAGAAATCTCTCAGAGAGAGAGAAAGAGAGAGAGAGAGAGAGAGAGAGAGAGAGAGAGAGAGAGAGAGAGAGCGCCAGAGGAAAAAGAGGAGGAGGAGGGGGAGGAAAAGGAGGAGGAAAAGGAAGAAGAGGAGGAAGAGGAGTGGAGGTAGGGGCTAGAGACCAGGGCTGAAAACCCAGAACATGGTGTTCCCAGGGGTGGAAGTGATCATGGCCAGAGAGTCCTAGATCCAAGACACATGGAAGATGGGACAGAGCAGAAGGAGCCTGCATGGAACTCTACTCTCCTGTCTCTCAACTCACCAGCATTCAGGGATGGCAGCGAGAAGGGGATTGGGGTGGGGAACAGAACAAAAGACAAAAACCGAAGGGAACAGAGCAAGAAGAGAAAGACAGCCACTGAGAGGTAACTTTGGAGCAGGGCACAGTATGGAGAAAGGCCTGTGAGGGATGCAGGGAGGGAGCAAGCAGGGGTAGCCCCACAGAAGTCAGCTAAGGCAGACCCACAGACCCAGACCAAGGACTTTAAGCTCCCCCCCCCCCTGCATTCTTCCTTCCGGCTGATTCCCCCCACTCAGCCCGGAGGGAATGCGCGGAATGTGATGAGCTGATAAGAACGGAACTCCCGCTCCACCTGGCACAGGAGCTGCTGGCGCGCCAGGCCTTGCCCACCTCTTAGATGTACTTGCCGGGAATCGGTGAACACAACACTAATGGGGAAGAGGACTGCTAGAAGGGTCTCAGTAGAGCGCCTCGGATGTGGGGCCAGCGGCCAGATGCCAGAGCTGTGGGCACAGCCAGATGCCTCCCAGCTGAGCTGTGCAGTGAGTCACCAGCCCCGGGACCCTGGATAAGGAAGGAGGATCTCGAAGTGAGCTGAAGCACAAGTGGCAGATCTCTTCTGGAAGCAGGAACCTATTCAAAGAACGGTTTCTAAGACACTCCCTGCCTCTCTAGGCTCAGGGCCCTTAGGGAGTAAACCCTTGAAGCCCCATGGTTCTTACTAGGTGGAAAGCAGGCTCCTCCACCTTCGATCAGGGCAGCTTTTTGGGCAAAGGATACCATGTACTAAGTGAGTTCCTCAGTGCTGCCTTCTTCACACCACACTGCTTGGCACAGGTGGGTCTCTGTGTTGTCCAGGCCAGCTGGACAATCAAGTGGGACCCTTAGACCCTGTGGAAAGGACTGAGATTCGAGAGAAAATAAGGAGGCACAGCAAGTCAAGGAGTCTGATCAAGCTGGCAAAATTTTTATTGTTCACACCAGTTATATACTCTGAAAACAGGATATGGGGAGGGATAGGAAAGGAAAGAGGGCTTTGCAGGTGGAGGACGCTAGCTGCAGCTGTGGGGTCTAACTAAGTTATTCTCACAAAGCCTTTCTTTTACCAGGGGTTCTAAAAACATCTATCAGGGTGTTGACTAAATCTAGAGATCAGGTGGAAGGGTTACTAAGGTGGGTTGCTCTGAGGCCTTGTTTGAAGTTCTGAGAACTGACAAGTTAATCATGGCAGGTAAGCAGAAAGAAGAATAGTAGATAGGAGAGCCAAGGGTGAGTGTTTGCCAAGAATAAGGCCTTGCCTTGATTTCTTCTCACACTGTGTCCTCCTTCTACACATAGCTGTGTGCAGCTAACTTCATAGAGCAACGCAGACCATCTTCATCTGGACCGTACATGCAGGACTCTGTGCGAGGAACTAAGGCCTGGACAGTGTGCAACCCAAAGGTCTCTGGTCTTTAGCGGATGTCCTTAGGAGGGGACCCTGCCAACAGCCAAAGGGTGGATGCTTCCAACACACTGGAAACTAGTGACAGGGGGTGCGAAGGGGGACGGGGCGGGGTGGGGGCGGAGATTCGAAGAAAACAGATGGATTCCCAGGCATCCTAGGCCCAGGTAGGCCTCTCTAGTACCCATCCTCAGCTCCCTGGATGCTTCTGAGAAAAGCTGCTGAAGAGATCAGAAGGAAGCAGCAGGAGAGGGGGCTGGGACTGGCGGTTTGAGGTTGAGCTTGTTTAGAGGAAGATGAGAGCCGGAGAAAACCTCAGCCCCAGGGACCACTGTGTGGCTACACCTGAGACCCGCTGCGGGCGACCTGATATGGGGAAGCAATCCAAACTCTGTGCAGGGCCCACTGCCCGCTGGCTCTGTTACAGAACAAAAGGATAGGAGCACCATCCCAAGTGACTGCAGTGGGAAGAAACCCAGGCAATCCGCCATGTGGCTAAAGACCTGGCCCACAGACACCTGCAGCCATCGTCATCATAGGGCCTGGCCAGGGATGGCCTGGACTGCTGAGCAGAGAGGGAGGGTGAATGAAGTGCCTAGAACATTCACCTTGTCCTGGCCAGACCTAAAACAGTGCCTCCTGGCACATGTGAGGAATCAAATGTGCTTGGGGAATAGAAACCATGAATGAATGATAATCGAGTAAATGAACAAAGGATGAATAAGCAAAATTATCACTCATCCGAGTTATCCTAATTCCCAGCCGCTAGTCCTTTGGAAGTGGGCGGGCCTGCCACCTGATGGCGACTAGGGTAACTGCAGCCTCTATAAGCGCCGGCCCTAAGTGTAGGTAGGATCTGGAATTGGCTCTTCCTCAGGCCAGCCTTGAATTCACAATCCTCTTATCTTGAGATTGTAAGCTTATGAGTATGTGCCACGAGCTTCTTCCTTTTCTTCATAGAAAGAGACTCCAAGTGCTTGGAAGAGTCTGCCTGCAATATTGCAACATGATCTTTTGTCCGTCTCTCTAGTCCCCTAGAGAGGTTGGACTCTCCATACAGAAACAGAAGGGGTGTGACAAACTCTGACTGTTGTCACCTGTCCTTTTTCCAACATCTGAATTTACAAAGTCAGTCGATGTCTCTCAACTCAAGTGAAGAAACTGCTTCTCTCCTTGAGAGGGCAGGTCCAGCCAGCCCAGAGGCACGTGGCACTATTTCCTAGAATGGAGATGAGAACCATCAGAGTCAGCTACAAGCTCAGAGCCTCCAACTGGATGAGATGCCTCTGCTCTGAAGACAGAAGGCATCACTGTGTGGCTTTGGGCAGGTCTCTCTCCCTCTCTGAGCTCCATTTTCTCCATTGGTGAGATTGGGGCTCTGACACACTGTGGCTTCGTCTGTCTGTACTGGACAGCCCCAGCATCTCTCTCCCCACCCTCTACCCTCTCTTCTCTCTTTATCCTGCGTCTCAGCCTCCAGGACCAGCTGCAGGACACTCAACTGTATATTTGATTTCTGTCCTTGGAAGGACATGCCCAGATATGATGAAATTAGTGTTATTTACTCTGGCATCCCCATTAGGTATAGAACCCAATTTGACTGGGACAAATCAAGTCTCATAGGCCCTCTGAGGATGGGGTCTTAGAAGGCACAGCCTGTTTGACAGCAACAGGTGTAAGTATCCATGTGACTCCTTGTCCCTGTCCCAATCCTGGTTATGGTATTCTGTCCAAGAAGCCTCCATGGTGTCTGTCCCAAAGAGGCAGTCCCCGTTCTGAAGAGCTTTCTCTCAATGCTTCAAACCTGCTTCTTTACACTGTAGACTTCAGTTCAACTCAGGCAGGGCCTAGGCCACCAAGCTGCCTCACACACTGGTCTAACCACTGAGATTTCCTACCAAGCTCACAGGGCTAAGAAGGTATCTGGCTGTTGTTTTTGTTATATTTCTTCCTGTCTTAAGATAAAATCCGAGGCTCATCTGTGCACTGGCTTCCAGAGGTCATGAGTTCAACTGCCAACAGCCACATGGTGTTTTACAACCATCATAACGGGATCTGATGCCCTCTTCTGGCACACAGGTGTACATGCAGATAGAGCACTTGTATACATAAAATACATAAATCTTCTTTTAAAAACCCTGGGGTTTTTCTCTACTCGCTCCTCCCAGATGTTCTGGGGGAGGAACCTGTATTCATCTCCAGGGAAACAGAGTTTGTGTGAGCTCTAGGAGGTTCATTATAAAGAATTGGATTACGTGACCTCAGAGGCTGACATGTCCCAGGATCTGTCCAAGGACTCAGCTGCATGTAAAATTAGCCATCCATGGAGCCTAACACCCTCTATGTACCCATCTTCTTGGAAACAGAGGCTGCTGATAGACACTGTGTAGCAGCTAGGAAACCATCAGAATTGAACCTAGATAGGGGAAAGCCCAGAGAACCTAGCAAGTGGCTAATGAGATGGGCTGAAAGGAGAGTGGACTCCCATGAATCACTGTGCTTCCAAACCAGGAAGTAAAGTATCCCTGCTCAGCTCCCCAGAGTGAATTGTCCACGGAGCCCTACAGTCATGTCCAGGTGACCAGGCTAAAGGAATCCAGAGAGAGAAGGAGGGGAATTTTTATTGTGTTGAGACAGGATTTTTCCTACAGCCCAGGCTGATCTGAACTCTATGGAGTGTCAGCATAGAGCAAGGCTGCTGTAAGATCCCAGGGGCAGCCTGTAGCTGTTGTATATGTCTTGGCTGAGTGCAAGATGAAGAGGACAGGGTGGGAAGCAAACATGACTGTCCTTGAGAGCTTGCTGCCCAATGAGACACAGCGATAGGTCATTTCAACATAATACGGGAAGTGATCAAACGGAGACATGTTTGTTTGGCTCTGGGGATCCAGCCCAAAATGATTTAACGGAAAGCACTTTGGCTCCCTGCCAAGGGGGTAATGGCCAGCCTGGATGCTTCTGCCTGTGCACCGTCTAGATCCTCTTCTGGGAAAGGCCCTCACTCCCCTGGAGTGGGTAGGGCTGTTATCTCACTCGGAAAGTGAGTGCAGGACCCAGACAGGCCACTCCCTTAGGAGAGACTAACTGGTTTGGGGATAGGTGTATGACCAGTGTCTAATGAGACTCAATCCCTGGTCCGTGTAGTAGAAGTGCCTCTTCCACCAGGACTTCTGGGAGATGGAAACGCAATCCAGTTAAGAGAAGGGATCTGAGGAGGACAGCAACATTTAGACCTGAAGAAGCTCAACTCCTCAAGGTATCCAAGTGGCCCTGGCTTGCAGAAGGTAACACCAACCTCAGGTGAGCAACATTTCTAAAAAGATTATTTATTTTATCTTATATGTATTGGTGTTTTGCCTTCATGAATGTCTGTGCATCATGTGTGCCCGGGAGGCCAGAAGAGAGCACCAGATCCCCTGTAACTTCCAGATGGTTGCTGCCTGCTGTGTACGGGCTAGACCAGAACCCTGGTCCTCTGTGAGAACATTCAGTGATAAATATATATATAATATAATATAATATAATATAATATAATATAATATATACAATGAGTATACTGTAGCTGTCTTCAGAGACACCAGAAGAGGGCATCAGATTCCATTACAGACGGTTGTGAGCCACCATGTGGTTGCTGTAAATTGAACTCAGGACCTCTGGAAGAGCGATCAGTGCTCTTAACCACTGAGCCATCTCTCCAGCCCCAGTGTTCTTAATTGCTGAGTCATCTCTCCGGCCCCCATGACCAAAATTAGAGAGCCAGCCTTGTGTGACATATTCATACCAAACAAAAATTACAAAACTGAAGCTGGGTGTGGTAGCACACGCCCTTAATCCCAGCACTCGAGAGACAGAGGCAAGCAGATCTCTGATTTTGAAACCAGCCTGGGCTACAGAGTGAGTTCTAGGACAGCCAGGGTTACACAGAACATTCCCCCCCCTGATAATCCCCCCCCACACACCCCAAAAAACAGCCATCAAATAGCTCAGTGCTTAAGGGTGACTGTCACCAAGTCTGATGACGTGCATCTTATCCTTGGAATCCACACAAAGGATGGAGAGAAGCAACTCCCGGAAGCTGTCCTCTGACCTCCACACCTGCACCAGGACACCTGTTTGCTCTCACCTCCAGTAAATGAATAAATGTTTCAAAATTAAAAGTTAACAACAGAGGCTGGAGAGATGGCTCAGAAGTTAAGAGCACTGACTGCTCTTCTAGAGGTCCTGAGTTCAATTCCCAGCAACCACATGGTGGCTCTCACAATCATCTGTAATGGGATTCCATGGCCTCTTCTGGTATCTCTGAAGACAGCTACAGTGTACTCATATACATTTTAAAAAGTTAACAATAAATAAATAAGGTAAAAAGCTGGAAGGGAACATAACTCAGTGGAGAATGCTTCCTAAGCAAAGCCAGACAAACAAATAGTGACTTTTTTTTTAAGTCAGGCATAATGAGGTACATCAGTAATCCTAGCATTCAGAAGGATGAGATGGGAAGATTGCAAAGTCTCAATACATAAACATTTGAAAATAAGGGCTAGACCAGGTGGTGGGTTATACATTTTTAATCCCAGTGTTTGGGAGGCAGAGGCAGGCAGATCTCTGAGTTCAAAGCCAGCCTGGTGTACAGAGTGAGTTCCAGGTCAGCCACGGCTACACAGAGAAACCCTGTCTCAAAAACAAAACAAAACAGGAAAATATAGGGTAGAAGGAAGTTACTGGAAGACCAACTCAGTACCCAGTTCAGGTATTCCACGGGTGGGTGGCTGATGGATAAGGCCAACTGGGGGCAGAACGCTGGTTCAGGGGCTCCTCCTGTAAAGTCACAGGCACTGAGTGGATGAACTTCCTGATGGTTTTGTTTTCCTAAATATAGATTATTTTTGCAGATAAATCGAGCAAGTGCTACAAGGTGTTTGTCATCTTCTCTCGACTGTTTAAAAATACTATTATTGCCGGGCGGTGGCAGCGCACGCCTTTAATCCCAGGAGACTTGGGAGACAGAGGCAGGCGGATTTCTGAGTTCAAGGACAGCCTGGTCTACCAAGTGAGTTCCAGGACAGCCAGGGCTACACAGAGAAACCCTGTCTCGAAAAAAAAAAAAAAAAAACTATTATTACTATGTATGTGCATAGAGTGGCCATTAGTGTGATGGCGTATCTGTGGGGAGTAGAGGCCAACTCTATAAAGACAGTTCTTTCCTGCCATCTTCGTCTTTGATCTGGGGTTCAAACTCACATCGGTGGGCTTACGCAGTGAGCACCTTTACCCCCTGAGCCATCTCCCCATCTCCCCTTTTATAGTTTTTCCTGTTGCTATCATTGGCATTGCCATGACACGTTTACTGAGATGTAGTTCCTTGTGTTGGGAATTTACGTTGAACTAAACCCCATGATTTACACAGCGTTCACTCATTGTATTGTACAATTCTTTGAATCTTGACAAATGAATAACTCCAGGAATCTAACATTACAGTATGTACAGAATAGCTCACTGTCCTAAAATCCCACCTACCTATCCCTCCCTGCCTCCAGAATCTCTGGGACTACTGACTTTGCCCCTGTATTTACAGGGAAGAGAGAAAAATAGTAAGAACACTTGATAGCTGTTCTCTTTGTAACTCAGGAATATACACTCTGACTAACTGTAAACAGAAGCTGGCATGGTCACACACCCCTAGAATCCTAGTACTTCGGAAGCTGAAGCAGGAGGATTGCGAATGCCAGAAAGGTTGAGCTCTTCATCCCTCCGTGCCTTGGTGGCTCAGTTTCTGTACTCACCTGCACGCACCACAGTTTTCCTCCACCTACTCCACGAGACACCCTGGTTGCCTTGAGTTCTTAGACGTTACGCAAAACGCTGCGTGTGTGAAGTTGCTATGTGACCGTAAGTTTCCATTTCAGCAGGGTGGTGGTGGCGCATGCCTTTAACGCCAGCACTCCGGAGGCAGAAGCAGGTGGATCTCTCTGAATTCAGGGCCAGTCTGGTCTACAGAGTAAGTTCCAGGACAGCCAGGACTAGAGAGACCCTGTCTTGAAAAAAACCATAAATAAATAAATAAATAAATAAATAAATAAATAAACAAATAAATAAGTTTTCATGTCATTTGGTAAAAACTTGGAAGTGCCATTGGGTGGAGGATGAGATGGTTATGTTTGGTGTTTCTATGTTTGGCTTTTGTGTGTATATGTTTGCTTGTGTGTACAGTGTATGAGACCAGAGGACAAGCTCCTGTGTTCAGTGTCACCCCCTCAGACACCAATTTTTTTTTTTTTAATACAAGGTGTTTCACAGTCCTGGAACTCCCCAAGTAGTGACCAGGCTGGCTGGTTAGTAGGTTCTAGAGATCAAAGTCAATCACTTTACTGGCCTGATCAATGTCTCCACAGCCCTGGCCCTAAACCCTTAATTCTCTTGCCCCACCCCCACCCCCCGTCTTTTACGTGCTGGGATTATAATTCTCCTGCCTCTGTCTCTTACATGCTGGAATTACAGGCATGAGCCACCATTCCTATCTTTATGCCCTGCTGGGGTGAGAGCTCAGGACTGCATGCATGCTCACCCACAGCTGCATCCTAGCCCCTGGGGTTTGCTTTTGTAAGAATCTGCCCATTGGGGCTGGAGAGATGGCTCATTGGTTAAAAACATTGACTGCTCTTCCAGAGGTCCTGAGTTCAATTCCCAACAACCACATGGTGGCTCACGACCATCTGTAACAGAATCTGGTGATGCCCTCTTCTGGTGTGTCTGATAAGAGCGGCAGTGTATTTATGTACATAAAATAATCTTTAAAAAAAAAAAAGAATCTGCTCATTGCATCTCGAATTCCCCTGCTGTCCATGAATGGATGACAGTCCCTCTTCCCCACCATCTCCTCCCATGTTTGGTATGGTTAGTATTTGGGTCTAATGGTTCTGATAGGTGTAAGCCCTCCTTCCATCTTCCTCTTCTAGCCTCTGACCTCCGGCCCTCCAACCTAGAACTTTTCCCTCTTTTTATTGGCCAGGTCACTCCAACTCCTCCTTTTCCTGCCCACTCAACATTTTGTTTTGTTTTTGTTTTGTTTTTCGAGACAGTATTTCTCTTTGTAGCCCTGGCTGTCCTGGAACTCACTCTGTAGACCAGGCTGTCCTCGAACTCAGAAATCCGCCTGCCTCTGCCTCTCCAGTGCTGGGATTAAAGGCGTGCGCTACCACTGCTCTTCATGATTCTCTTTTTGTTGTTGTTTGTTTTAAAGATCTATTTATTTTATGTACATGAGTACACTGTCACTGTCCTCAGACACACCAGAAGAGGGCATCAGATCCCATTACAGATGATTGTGAGCCACCATGTGGTTGCTGGGAATTGAACTCGGGAAGAGCAGTCAGTGCTCTTAACTGCTGAGCCATCTCTCCAGCCTGCAATATGATTCTGAGACAACTCCTGCGTCTCCCTGACTTTCAAGGCCAGCCCCCTACCCACTGAACCCAGGAGCCTAGCCCCCACCCGAGAGTGGTCCCATTGACAGCCGTTCCCTTTAGACTTTCTGTTCACTCTCCCTGTGCCTCTGGCTCCACCAGCTCTCTCTCTCAGTAGCTCATCTTTACCCTTACACAAGGTACTGCTGGGAAAGACCCAAGTAGCTTGAACAACCCGTTACCCTAAGATGTTTTGAACATACAGAAATGTTCAAGGGTTGGCTTCGCAAACACCCACATGGTCAGTTTCCATGTAACCTTTGACCAAACCAGAAGGCCCACATGCCTAGGCCCCAGACTAAGTTAAGACTGCCTGCCCTAGCCAGCAATCCCAGTGTTTGGGGGGTGGGGGGAGGTAGGAGTGAGGAAAGGGGTTGGCAAGTTCTCCATCACCCTGAGCTGCACAGCAAGATCCTGTCTAAAAGAAAGAGGAGGAAGAGGAGGACGCCAACAACTGGGCTCAAATCTTGAACCTACCATTTATGAATCCTCTCTGTGCCTCAGTTTCCTGATTGTCAAAAGGCAGAAACAAGGGTACCCACATCAGGGCTCCTAGGGATTAGTGAGTGAACTCTAGTTTGTTGAGCAGAGCCTGGCACAGTAAGAGTTGCCTCTTATCTTTTAATCTTCCTTCCTGACCCAGCGGGAGCAGTCACCTCTTTGGTGGAGTTCCAGATTCTTCCATGCCGCCTACCTCCTCAGGGAGGGCACCAGTTCCAGCCAGCATCAAAACAGGCTTGCTCTCATTTCAAACACTCACACCCCTGCCCCAGCAAGCCAGTGCCCTTGTCTTCAGCCCTCTCCGGCCCTCTCCAGGCTCCACGACCTTCTGAGCTGCCTGCACTTGCCCTGAGCTTCCTTCCCTCCCACTCTCCCCTCAGCATTGGCCCCCTTCCCCACCTCCTCCCACACTTCCAACCGACTCCTTAGGAGATGGCTTCCACCTGATGCCCCAACCAGGCCACAAAAATACCTTTGAGCTCACTGGCCACACCCTCCTCTCCGAAGCTCTCCTTCAGAGCCACCACCACCACTCAGGGCCCTTTGCACTGCCTCTCACCTCTGACCACTCTCCACTGCCATTTTCCTTGGCTGTGTGGACTCTCCTTCCCTCCTAGACCTTCTCTGTGACAGAGGCTCCACTGCAGCAAAATGCCAGCCTCCAAGTTTTCATTCCTTGACAGCTCCGTCGATGCCCTCTGTACCGAACTTTAATCCTGGGGGATTAAAGAAAGCCTCAAACTCCAGTCATCTGTTATGAGAGAACGGCAATGCCTTTACTGGGCAGGTTCAATATACACACCAAGCCAGGGAAGGAAAAACACAAACTCAGGAAAAAACAGAAACTCAGCTGGGGGGGCAATAGGATGTCAAGTGTAAACTCCCTTCCTGGGGCACCATGCCTTAGTCAGGATGTTTTTGATCTTAGAGGAACCACAGAATGTTACTTTGAAGACAGCAGCACAGGGAAAGTCTCAGCCAGGGCATAGCAGCCTTTTGGGGTCCTACAATTCCTAACCCCTCTTTCCTTCCTTCCTCCCCTCTTTCTTTCTTTTCTTCTCCTCCTCCTCTTCTTTTTCTTCTTTTTCAGTTGTTGTTGAGACATGGCCTCTCTATGCAGTACTGGTTGTATTGGAACTCATTATGGACCAGGCTGGCCTTGAACTCACAGACATCTGCCTGCCTATAACTTCCAAGTGCTGGGACTAAAGGGGTGTCCTCCTCCCCCCATGCCTGACTGCTGATTGATTTTCAGAGCCATGTGACCTGATGCCAACTGCTGCTGGACAGACCTTCCTAGGTGTCTCAGTGATGCTCAGACTCCACTAGAGAGAACTGCTTGGCAGAATCCTCTAGAGTCACCCATACGCACGCCACACTTCGCCCTCAGGCACGAAACACACGTGCACCAAAAGGCAGGTGCAAGAATACTCTCAGTGATACTTAGGATCACCTCACACTGGGAAGCTACCCAAATTCCCGTCAACTGTAGAGCAGATAAATGCTCAATGATGTAGTCTATGACAGGAGGCTAGCACAGAATGTGCCAATACACTCCACATCGTACATGTATCTTACAATACAGTGTTGAGTTTAAAAAAAAAACAAGCGGTGCTAGGAGAGCCAATAACTCTGTGATACAGCATGTGTTCAGTATCCATGAGGCCATCCCCAGATCAGAGGAACAGAATGAGGAAAATCAGGAGGAGGAGGAGGAGGAGGAGGAGGAGGAAGAAGAAGAGGAAGAGGAGGAAGAGGAGGAAGAGGAGGAGGCAGAGACAAAGACAAAAGAGTATATACTGTCTACTTCCATTTTCCTAAAGGGAGTTGGGATGATGGCTCAGCAATCAAGAACACAACACTTGCTCTTGCCAAGGACCCAGGCTCAGTTCCCAGCACCTACATGGTGGCTCACAACCATCCGTAACTCCAATCCAGGGTATCAAATGACCTCTTTTGGCTTCCTCGGGTCCCAGGCACACATACAAGCAAAAATGTCCAGATACATAAGTAAGTGACACTTAAAAACCAAAAACACGCCAGGCAGTGGTGGCACACATCTTTAATCCCAGCACTTGCGAGGCAGAGGCAGGTGGATTTTTGAGTTTGAGGCCAGCCTGGTGTACAGAGTGAGTTCCAGGTCAGCTAGGGCTACACAGAGAAACCCTGTCTTGAAAAAATAAATAAAATAAAAGAAGGAGGAGGAGGAAGAAGAGGAGGAGGAGAAACCAAAAACATGACCATCTGATCCGTGAGTTCAGTTGACATTAATCAAGATGGCGCTTGCCCACATGACTTCTGGGTGCTGGGTGTTCGGGTCTCCGGCTTGTGCTCAGTCTGGATGCTGAGTGTAAAGCTCTGATTTATGCAGATTTGTGGGTCAGGATAAGCACTTGTCTGCAGGTGCACACGATTACAGCAAACTGGCTGCATCCTCTTCCCTGCCATGCAGCCCCTCTTTCTGAGGTTTTCTTGTTCATAGAATGCACCCACCACATTTCACATCAGCAGACTGGAGGCCATTTCCACGTCCCTTTCTCCCCACCATTCACACCGTCCATCTCCGAGCTCTGCGTCCGTCTGTCTCCGAGTCCCACGACTCTGCAGCTGCCAGTCTTCCATTCTTTCTGCCCTACTGCCTCTTCCTTAGCCCATACTTTCTTCTCGCTTGAACCAGTGCAGTGGCCTCTATCTTCGGTCTTGTTTGTTCACAGAACAGCCAGAGATGCTTTTTTTTTGTTTTGTTTTTTTTTGTTTTTTTTCGAGACAGGGTTTCTCTGTATAGCCCTGGCTGTCCTGGAACTCACTTGGTAGACCAGGCTGGCCTAAAACTCAGAAATCCACCTGCCTCTGCCTCCCAAGTGCTGGGATTAAAGGCGTGCACCACCACCGCCCGGCCAGAGATGCTTCTAGAATGAAAATCCCACCCTGTTTTCTCATGGTTAAAACTTTTTTTTAAAAGGTTTGTTTGTTTATTTATTTATTTATTTATATGAGTACACTGTCGCTGTCTTCAGACACACCAGAAGAGAGCATCAGATCCCATTACAGATGGTTGTGAGCCACCATGTGGTTGCTGGGAATTGAACTCAGGACCTCTGCAAGAGCAGTCAGTGCTCTTAACTGCTGAGCCATCTCTCCAACCCGGTTAAAACTTTTTAATGGTTCTCTGCAGCCTATGAATAGGTACATGGTCCTGATATTCTACTTCCAGGATGGATTTCTGTGCCACTGTCTCATGTTTAGGGCCTCCTCACCACTGACACCTCCATACTAAACTCTAGGGAGCTCCATAAGACTTTGCACAGCCTTTTCCAGCAACCAGAAACCACTATTTCCCATTATTCCTGTTTTTATAGACCAAATGCCACACCTCCTCCAGGCCTTGCTTCAGATGCCCTCCTGCCTACAAAGAGTTTGGCCTCTCTACTGCGGCAGCCTATACAACCCCTACCCAGTCACTACCCACACCATAGTCAATCCAGTCCCCAGAGTGCCCACCTCCCAGGACAGAAGTTGGGCCCCATGAAGAGGACATCATGTCTGTCTTGAAGGCTTCCTCATCAGCACCCAAGACATGGACACACCGTAGAGACTCTACAAAGTCTGTGCCTGGATGAGACTCTGGGAAGATGTGTGTAAATTGCCTTCTGACTTGAATGATAGAAACCCAAAGAGACAAGTCACTGGCCAAACAAAGATGGGAGAACCGAAAAGGAGCTGGAAACCAAAGAGTAATGCAAGGCAGAGTTATGGGAGCCATTGTCCTGTTGATGCAGGAGACAGATTTCCAGCCTTCCAGAGATTCAGACGAGACCTTCTTATGACCACTAGATGGCGCCAGGTTTCCAGGCAAGGAAGAAAGCAAGCCTGCCTACACACTTTCTGGTTCCATCCTTTTCCTGAGTGTCATCCCTCTGCTGGTTCTTTATAAATAGTGGCTGTAGTGCCTAATCAGCTTGATACCTCATCTCCAAAAAACAAACAAACAAAAAAAAAAACCAGGGCCATCAGCAGGTACCTCTTTCTCCCTGTCAGAGACAGGCTGTGCAATCGATCTTGACCTGGACACCAACCAGCACCCTTCACTCCTGCCAGCCTCCTAGAGGTCTGTCACCTGTCACCAGCTGCCTTGCTTCATCCCTCCTTCAGGAGCAGGACTCTGGCTAGTTGACACTTGCTCATCTTGCTGGACCAGATGAGGTCCAGTAGGTGACACCTGTCCGGCTGCATCTTCTGGCTGCCTCTCCACCCGGCTATCACCCAGGTCCTGGTGGCTCCCTTCCTGTTGGTCTTAGGGATGCCTCAGGAACAACTCCGAACTCATTTCCATTGAGAATGAGTCCTGTGCCTGTTTCAGGCCTTCCATCAATTATGCCTCAGCCTCAGCCTGGCCTCTGTTAGAACAGTACCAAAGGGATTCAGGTCCTCTTACTTAGTCACTCAACAAACATTTCCCAAAGACTATCTTAGGTATCTGAAGGATTGTGGTGAATGGGGTAGGCAGTCTCCAGCACACTGTGCAACAGGGACAAGGTGTTAACCACACAATTTTTAAATAATTCCGCTCCTCCTCCTCTTCTTCCTCTTCCTCCTTCTCCTCCCCTTCCCCTTCCTCCTCCAAGACAGGGTTTCTCTGTGTAGCCCTGGCTATCCTAGAACTACCTCTGTAGACCAGGCTGGCCTCGAACACACAGAGATCCACTTGCCTCTGCCTCCTGAGTGCTGGGGTTAAAGGCATATGCTGCCATGCCCGGCCTTAAATGCTTCTTTACGCTGCTGTTGTGGTTTCAGTCCGTTTCTAGAGCACAACAGACCTTGGAAATTACCCTAAAATAACTCACTACTACCCCAAGGCTCCTGTGCTCACTCACAGCCAGGCCTAGGTGGGGTGAGGAGAGACTGGGGCGGCTCCGAATCACCTGTCACTCCAGATGAATGAATGAACGAACTCCGGAGACAGGGTTTGCCCGACGCTGTCCCTTCCCTGTGGGCAGCTGGGGGCTCCAAAACAGGCCCTCCCCGCCGCCCCCGCTTGCATCCTGGGAGGGGAACCGGCAGCCCAATGCCCTTCCTGCCCCCAACGCCCTGGGCTCCTTGGGCGCCCTCTTGGCAGAAGAACAGAGGGCATCCAGAGCGGGTGGCAACTCGTCCCGCCACGAGCTCGCAGCGGCGGGCGATAGGAGCTGGGGGGACGCTCAGATAGACAGACAGATAGCGTTCCCCTCTCCCGCCCCCGCCCCCACCTTTCCCACGCGGCGGCCTCCCGGGGCGGCCCAGGCCAAGCAGTCACCTACTCCGGTCCCTGCTTCCTGACCTAGGCCCTCTGCCCCGCCAAGCTCAAGTTTTTTCAGGCTCAGTATCCTGTGTCTGGGTCTAACACTGAAAGGCCTCACGGCGCCCCCTAAACACTATAAGCAGAATGAGACCCCTTTCCTGTCTGCCTGCTAGCTCCTTAAGGCAGCCTTAAGGCAAGGTGCAGGACCCAGGACCAGCCACGAGGTGGCGAGCTGGCACTGTATGTCCGGGCTAGGCAAAGGAAGGGGAGATAAAAGGTTCGAGGTGTGTAAGGAAGGCATGGGGACTAGGAATTGAAATTGGGACCAGCCTCCTTCCTCCAAGGACAAGTTTGGGAACAGAATTGGAGATGCAATAGAGAAATGGGATTGGCACCCAGAAGAGCAAATATTATTACCTTGGAATTGGACTTGGAGAGCCAGACAAGACTAGGAAGGTTGGAGATTGCTCCAGGGTGAGAAGCTTCTTTATTGGGGTCTTCATGGTCAGAAGAAACTGAGAGAAGGACATGGCTCCATCTATTGGAGATAGGCGGACCTGTGCACGGCTGGGCATACACAGCTGACTCGTCAGTCGTCCACAACCCTACACTTCCACCGCCTCACAGAACACACAGACACAATGTTTTGCACACAGGTTCTCACGGGCACTCTTGCACACACTGTAGACATTCTGTGTTTTGTGGAAGATGTAACATAGATCTTTAACCCCTAACAGAGTCTGTGCTCCCAAGTGCTATCCCATTCTGAGTGGAACCTGTCTCCAGACTTCCTGAAGTACACAGAAAGCTAGCCTCGTAGGGGCTGCCTCGTGGCTCTTCCCATTCAGCCTGGTCCCTCTCTGAGATAGCATTCATGTAGCTCGGGGTACCTCGGTCTTCTAAAGCAGCCCCTAAATCCATACAGCCTTGTTCCAGTAAGATGCTCTCAGGTCCAACGTATGACCTGCAGGCCCAAGGTGCTTTTGCTTGGTGAGACTCTTCCTTCATAATTTTAAAGTTTATCATTTCACACCTGCAGTGTCATAAAGATAGTATATTAATATAGTCCAACTTTTTTTAAACATGGAAATTTTTTTCTTTTTTTTTTCGGATTTTAAAAGTGATCAAAAATATTTTCATGGACCCTGGGTCTTTACCACTTTGTCTGTCATTTGCATAGAACACACATACATCACCAAGGACCACCTCCTTCCACGAATACCCAATGGGTAAATTCCCCTCCTTCCTCATCTCACCTAAACCCACCCCTGGCCACTAAAAAATGACTAGTAAATCCTGGGGGCTCTGCACAGCCAACCCCTCCACACATTCAGAGGATTTATCTGAGGTGGAGCATAGAAAACATAGTGGTGCCAGGGGTAGTGTGTGTGTGTGTGTGTGTGTGTGTGTGTGTGTGTGTGTGTGTGTGTGTGTGTGTGCATTAGGGGTAACAACAAAGAGGGTTGAGAGGGTTGGGGGAGCCAGTGAGAAAGCGCGAGCATGTTTTGCCTCGAAGGCAAGACTTACAGCCAATCAGCGCGCAGGAGCCTCCCTCGGCGACTCCAACATTGAGTCTATAACCGGCTGGCCGGGCGGAGCTGGCAGCATTTGACTGTGGCTTGGGACGCGAAGAGAGGCACGCAGCGACTGACCGACGGCCGGCGATGGTCTAAGCGCCCCTCGGCCACCCCCTCCCTCAGACGCGACTGCGTCCTGTCCTCGCCCTCTGGACACACACCCCACCTGGGCTCCTCCGCCCGTTCGGCGCTCCTTGGAGGAGGCCCGGGGTGTTGCGGCGCTCGCCAGCATGAGCGGCTCCTTCGATCGCAAGCTCAGCAGCATCCTCACCGACATCTCCAGCTCGCTTAGCTGCCATGCGGGCTCCAAGGACTCGCCCACCCTGCCCGAGTCTTCAGTCACTGACCTGGGCTATTACAGCGCTCCCCAACATGACTACTACTCGGGCCAGCCCTACGGCCAGACGGTGAACCCCTACACCTACCACCACCAGTTCAATCTCAATGGGCTCGCAGGCACCGGCGCTTACTCGCCCAAGTCGGAATATACCTACGGGGGATCCTACAGGCAGTATGGAGCGTACCGGGAGCAGCCTTTGCCTGCGCAGGACCCAGGTGAGGATGCCCGGGTTGTGGAGAGGGTACGAGGGACTATAAGGTTCCCAAGCGAGAGGAAGTCTGGGGATGGGAACTGAAATCTAGGGAAACTTGGGGTTAAAAAATGGAAGAATTGAAGGAGATTCGAGGAGACCGGATTAGACGACCTGCAATGGGGGTGAAACACACTCCAAAGGGGTGCGCACTGTGCACCGCGGTCTCCTGGAGATTCCGGGGCAGCCGGGGCTGCTCTTTGGATGACCAGGGGAATCTTCAGTGCTGCCATCCCGCTGGCACTTGAGCCGGTAGCGCAAGACTGTCGCCGAGGGCTTGAGGAGAGTCACCGAGGACTGGGGGTTGCAGGGCTCTTCTTCTGGGCGCCGTCCAGAAAAACCCGGAGTAGTGAAAGGCACGTGGAGAAAGACCCAAAGAAGTCCCAGAAATGGAGGAAGGAGAGACTAAGAAGTAGAGATGCGGGGAGAGAGAAGTGGGGACGGCGAGAAAGAAATGGGGGGGGTGAGAAAAAGCACAGCAGAAAGCAACAGAGGAGACGGAGAAAGGGAAGGAGGAAGGAAGAAAAAGAAGGAAAGGAAGGAGAGGGAAGGAAGAAAAAGAAAACAGAAAGGAAAAAGACAGAAAACGCTTGTACTATCTTTACAATTTTTGTTCCCGAAATAAATTATCTTGAACTAGAAAGCTTATTAAAAGGGGATGGGGAGGAGGGACGAGAAGTGGAAGACGCCACCGCGGCTAGGTGGGTCACTAGAGAAGAGAGGCTGAGCCGGGAAGGCGTCGTGAGCGAGCCGCGCGGTCCTCGCCCAGTTGGTTGCTGGCGCCGGGGCCGGCGCTCTGAGGCTCCGGGAGCCGAGCAGGGAGCGCCGCGTCGTGGGCGGCCGCCGGTCCGGCTGGGTCGCTGCGGTTCCCTCCCTGGGCGCGGGCGGCAGTACGCTCCTCCAAGAAGTCCCGGGGAGATCAGTGGGCCGGAGGGTGCGGCGTCCGACGGTGGGAAATCTTGGAGACCGCGGGGGTCGCAGGTTGAGACTAAACTGCCGTGTTCTCCCTACAGTGTCGGTGAAAGAGGAGCCGGAAGCCGAGGTACGCATGGTGAACGGCAAGCCCAAGAAGGTCCGAAAGCCTCGAACGATCTACTCCAGCTATCAGCTGGCTGCCCTGCAGCGCCGTTTCCAAAAAGCCCAGTATCTGGCCTTGCCCGAGCGCGCAGAGCTAGCTGCACAGCTGGGCCTCACACAAACACAGGTTAGTACTGCACGCTCCAGGGTCTCTGGAGGCAGATAGGAGCATGAGGGATCTGGGGATTCCCTAGATACTTCTAAGCCTGGCTGGCCGGTTAAGCACCCCTGCTCCCTGCCCCTGCCCGGCAGCCTACTGCAGGAATTCTTGCCTGCGCTTCGAGCGACTGAGTCTCCGCTTTCAGAGAAAGAAAGGGTTACAGTAGCGAGCATAGAAGGGTGCAGTGCGCATCTTTGTGAACTTACGCAACTGTGTGTGTCTGTCACAGAGAGATGTCCTCCCCTGCACCCCAGAACTCCCAGCTCCCAAGACCCTCAGCAATGTTTAGGACATAGGAGTCCCTGTTGTCTCTCTGTCTGTCTCCCAGAGTATGTGCGTGTAGGGCGTACATGCGAAATCCCAGGGAATACTCACTTAAGGAATGAGGTCCTTTAAGGGGCATTTTGCAAACAGAAGGCAAGTATCTGTGATGGGACATCAGCCTACACGTGCGTGCCTGTGTGTGTGTGTGTGTGTCTCACACACACACACACACACACACACACACAAAGTATGCTTGTTTAAAAACATTACGATCTTGCTTCTCACCCAAATAATGCCTTTGCCAATAGCCAAGACGAGAGGTTCTCCACTAAAAGGATCTAGAAATCAGAAAGTGGGAAGTCTACCCCACCCCCCAACCCTCTTACCTGTCTCTAAACCCCTAGCAGCCTCACTGCTCTGGGGAGGAATGTCGGGGTGCCTAACTCCCTACAGGTGTTGACAGGCTGGCTTTGGTTGCGGCTGGGCTGTGTGGGGCCTGGTCCATCGGGAATCTGGGTCACCTGGTGAGGAGCTGAATCATTGTTTGTACCAGTCATGGGGTGGAGAGAAGCAGGGGGAGGGGGAGATACCCCAAGGGAAATTTAGAGACTCAGGAATTGTGGCTCACCTGCCCCTGAGTCCCTGGGTCACCCCTCAGACCCATCCAGAGCCTAGGAGCCTCCCCACCTCAGTGTTCATCTTATGGATGCTTATCTGGGTGTTATCTGCATGCGTTTATAGCTTTACTGTCTGGTGGCTGTGTGAGGCTGAGTGGGTATGTTGCCGAGTACGGAGATACCTGTGTGGGTGTGTGTTTATCCCAGTGTATCTGTGAACTTCGGCTAAGGGCCTCTAATGTGGGCAAAATACCACAAACTGCCCGTTTCCCACTTAGGATGCCTTTTATTGAGCGTTTGCTGTATAACAGCAGACCATGTAAGTTACCTATATCTTAACTTTGTTGAGCCTTATATTAACCCTTTGAGATAGGTGGTAGTGTGGGCATGGTCCCCATTTTGCAATGAGAGGAAGGTGAGGCCAGAGAGGTTAAGTAACCTGCCTAAGGTCGCGCTCTGGAAGTGGCAAACTAGACCAGTAGAATCTTCCAAGCCACAGAGTTCTTTCCCAACTGGAAAGAAAGATGCTGGCTTGGGCGTGAGAGCCCTGGGGTTTTTCCTAGTTTTCCAGGCTGGGCTCCCCGGGGGAGGGGTTTCTTTAGGTACGCTGAAAGGCTGACTAGTTGCTTGTCTCTTCCTCTGTCCAGGTGAAAATCTGGTTCCAGAACCGCCGCTCCAAGTTCAAGAAGCTCTATAAGAATGGGGAGGTGCCGCTGGAACACAGTCCCAACAACAGTGACTCCATGGCCTGCAATTCACCACCGTCACCGGCACTCTGGGACACGTCTTCCCACTCCACCCCAGCCCCTACCCGCAATCAGCTGCCCCCACCGCTCCCATACAGTGCCTCCCCCAACTACCTGGACGACCCCACCAACTCCTGGTACCATACACAAAACCTCAGTGGACCCCACTTACAGCAGCAGCCACCTCAGCCGGCTACCCTGCACCATGCCTCCCCTGGGCCCCCGCCTAACCCTGGGGCTGTGTACTGAGTACCCACCTGGCCTGCACACTCCCCACGAAGGACCCCCCCCAGGACCAGGCAGAAGGTGCCCTGTCCTAGCGACACTCAGGAATCATCGAGGGGCACAGGGGAAAAACTCCCTTCCCCCTCTCTTGTCCCTTCTTCCAGGGGCCCAAGAACCTCCAGATGAAAATGCATGGACCAAGGATGCCCCCTGAAAACAAACTCCCTCCCCCTGTTTAGACTGGGGTGCCCTCCAAATGTTGAGGAGTTCCACCCCAGTGGGGACAGCACATGCTCTCTGCTCCAGGAACTTGGATTGCCTCTAGATGGCTCATCACCTTCCAGCTTTTCAAACACAGTAGAGACCTCCAAATGGAAGAGCCAGTGTTTGCGGATCCACCTGTGCTCGGGCACCAGACACCATGGATTCCAGCACAGACAGACCTAAAGCACTAGGGGCAACGACACATTCTTGAGCCACTCTTTAAAGACATTGGACATGACATCATGGCTGAGCCTCAGATGGGGCCCTGACCTAGTCCCTACTGTTCTCCAGCCCTCATTAGGATTTGAGGGTCAAACCAAAGAAAACTCCCCCAAATGAGGGAACCTTTTGATATCCAGGGCTTTCAAGGGAAGAATTAAAGGAGCCATCTCTCCGCCCCTTCCCTGGGGAAAAGGACCGCCCATGTCTTTTCCCAAGGACCCATTTCATCTTCCATGTACAGGACTTTGCACAACTCTGGTTTTAAAAGCTGTTGAAACCTAGGACAACAACGGGCATTGTTAACAGTTAGGACCAAATCCACTCATCTCTGGACAGGCAGCTCTGCTCTGCCCTGTCCCCGCTCACCCCTTTATTTTTCTCCCAGTAAGTTTGCAGTCTGGGGGGTCAAACCCCAACTCTCTACAGAGATAGACCAGGCAAAACAAACCCCCAAACACCCCCTTCACGGCAGCCTTGGAAACGGGTTGCTTCCACTCTGCTGCAGGATGCATGTGAGGATCCAGGAGACAAAAAGAAGCCTAGAACTCAGTGCCTTAGGGGTAAGGCTAGTGGCTTGGATGGCTGGTACCAGTGCCTCTCCCTGGCCCAGGCGTCCCCCCCCCAAAGCTGACTTTCTTCTGCCCCCTGATGTGGTAAAGCATCGAAGAAAGGGGAGGTAAAAGACTGTAGTTATATATATAGTATGGTTTTTTTTGTTGTTGTTGTTTCTTTCTTTTTCTTTCTTTCTTTTTTTTTTTAAAGAGCAACCAAGAGAAGCAGTCTCCTCCCTTGTGGTTTCCTATTTATGTGACCCTGTTCCTCCTGGACCTCTCCCTGTGTGCTGCAGGCTGAAAGAGGGATGTGGGCTCCTGCTGGATTTGGGTTTCGTGGGAAGTGAAGGAATAAGGAGAGATGTGGTGGGTCTCCGAGTCCCACCCCAAAGGACAGGAATGAAGCCAGCTCCCACCCTCCCAGCCTTCCCATTTCTGCTTTCTTACTGGACCAGTCTTTATATATAATGTTAATAAAAAAAAATGAAGAAGAAAATAACCAGGGTACTCTTTGAACTAGCGGCAGACAGCTCTTGAAGGGAGGCCTGGAGTTGGGGGGCGGTATTAGAGGCAGAGACCTCTGAGTTTCTAGGGACTGCTGAGCAAGACAAGGTCAGGGTGGAAACCACTGTTGGGATGCTTGTTGGGGGCCAGGTGCTCCTGACCCTGTGGCTGCCCACACTGTGAACAGGCCTGGGTGGGAGGCTCCCAACCAAGGCCTCCCTGACTCTACTCTGCTTGGTGGCTTGGCTTCTCTGCCAGCCAGCTGTCCTCTGCCACCACCACTGCAGCTGCCAGGTCACCTCGGGGCTGCTCTTTGATCTTGAGCTCACACATCGACATGCTTGCACAGGAGGGTAGAACTACCCCCGCACCCTCCCCCCCCCCACGCCCAGACACTCCCAGCCCCTCACCCGCACTCGTCTATCCCTGTGATCTTGGGTGAGGATGGGACCAGCAGGCAGGAGGAACTGTTCCTATACTATAGCTGGTGGGACCTCAGACTAGGCTTGGGAAGCAGTGGGGGAGGGGGAGGGGGTCTGTGTTTGCCTTCTGGAGAAGGGTGTGGCCCTGACTCAGAATCTTCTAGATGCTGTCACAGACTGCCTATGATGGAAATGCTGACCCCTTCTTCCAGATCCTGACTCCAAGGTTTCAGAGAGGAGGATGAATGTGGGGGT
>JANHMN010000002.1:26046111-26073815 GCA_030674055.1 Rhabdomys pumilio | reverse complement strand
CACACACACACACACACACACACACACACACACACACAGAAGCATCTTTGTTTACAAAATGACTGACAACATCCAGCAGCCACTGTGACCCAGCTCAGCCTGGAACCTCCAGTCAGGTCTTAGTGTTGTCCTGTCTGATGGAGATGGAACCTCTCAGGCGCTGTGTGGCTGAAACCCAGCAAAGATGACAAGACAGAAGATGAGCCTGGCTCCCACAGCTTGCCACACAGAAGCCAGGTCCTCAGGACAAGACCTCAGCCCCTACCCTGGTCTTCATCTCTCCGGAGAAGGCCTCACCCACCCTGCAAGGCAGCCAGGGAGGCTTGGGGGAGGAGGCCACGCCCATGCGCCTGGCTTGGGCTGGCAAGGGTTAAGCTGGCAGCTGCCAGGCGGGGCTGCCCTGAGCTTTTGGTTTGAGGGCTGCGTGCAGGCAGGAGCAGCGAGGCGGCAGCCGGGCAGACTCGCTGGAGACACTGCATTTTATTAGGGCTGGGCTGCCAGCAAAGGGAGGGAGAGAGGAGAAAAGGGCAGAGAGAGGAAGGAAGGAGGGAGGCTGGGCGAGCAGGCAGGCGGTGACGGATGAAAGGGTGTTGTAAGGGCCTAATTCCTCCCAGCTCATCCCTGCTCTGTCAGGCTGGATTAACTGCCCAGGTGACCTCCTGCGGGGTCAGCCCCACCCCTGACCTCCCCTTCCTCCTCTCCACACCTCTAGGCCCACCTCTAGCCCAGGCATCAGCTTGCCCTTCACCCACCCCCCATGAAAGGCCCATGTGAACTCCAGAGCTGGCAGCATGCCAAGGTGGGACTACAGAGCCCACCTTCCTCCAGGTGATACTTGACTACACCCATTGCCTCCTGACAATCTTCAGGGAAGGGACAGGCTAGGGGACACACACACCTGCCTGAAGGTCACGGCTTTCCAAGTTTTAATATTATATAACAGGTGGCATTTGGTAAACTACTGGTGAATGACAGCTTGGTAAGTGTGATAGTGCCCCATTTTTCAGATGAGAAAACTGAGGCTCCAGCTGCCTGTCATAGAGTTTATGCTTAGCATATACAAGACCTTGGATTTCATACCTAGCACAAAAAAAAAAAAAAAAAAAAAAAAAAAGGAAGGAAGAAAGAAAAGAGGAGGAGGAGGAGGGGTAGAAGGAAAAATGCTGGACATGGTAGTTCAGGGCTGTAACTCCAGCGATCTGAAAGCTACAACAGGAAGTTGGGTTTTTTGTTGTTGTTTTTGGGGTGGTGGTGTTGTTTTTAAGAATTTAGGGTCAGCTAAATAGTGAATTCAAGGCCAGTCTGAGCTGCATAATAACATAATAAATTCACAGCTATCCTAGGCTACATAGTAAAACCCTGCCCTAAACAAACAAGCAAACAAAAAAAAAAAAAAAAAAAAAAAAAGAGGGGGGAGGGAAAGGAGGGAGAGGAAGAGCCAGGTAGTGGTGTGAACTGTTATGTCAACACTCAGGAGGCAGAGGCAGGTGGAGCTCTGTGAGTTCAAAGCCAGCCTGATTTACAAAGTGAGCTCTAGCACAGCCAGGGCTATACAGAGAAGCCCTGTCTTAAAAAACCAGAAACAAAGAAACAAAGAAAAGGTGAGGCTGTGGGGACTGTTGGAGGCCACAGAGTAAATTCAAGACAGAGCTTGGATTTGAACCCCCGGCTCCAAGAAAATGAATGTTCTTATTGGAGTATTCTATCCAGGTCGAAGGTAAAACACAGTCAGGGTCAGTCAGTCACAGCAGCTCCGGACACCCATCTCACGTGATAGGCCCTGCAGCAGGCTTCTTCCCAGGAGAGGTCTAAGGAGATGGAGGGCCAGCATCCTCTGGGCAAGTTCTACAAAGAGCTTAACACTGGTCAGGAAGAGACTCTGGAATCGCTTGAATCTAGCCTTCCTGGCTTTACTGGCTGTGTGCCCTTGGCCAAGTCACTTAACCTTTCTGAACTTAGATCTCCCCACCTGTAATATTGGGCTGATCCTACCAACCAACAGAGCTGCTGGAAAGATTATATGGGATAATCAGAATAAAATGGTTAACAAGGTACCCAACACTTCTAGACCTGCTTACTGAATGGCCGTGGCTGGTGATCCAGCTTCTCACCACATTCTGGATTCAGCCTTGGACCTAACTGTGCTCTTAGCATCTCTCCATTGGCACCCTGGCTGATCCACCAACTCTGGGTGCCTTTAAAAAGATGAGCCTCTGTTTCCTGAGCTGAACAGCAGGCACAGATGGCCACAGCTTGTAGAAGGACTGTGGACCCTGAGCTGAGACCATCAGGACCAGAAGCAGATGGAGCTGGGGAAGCTGGGGCAGAAGAGGAGAAGGGAGTCTTGAAAGGCTGCCTTAGAGGATGGGTCATCTGAACAACGTCTTGAATGTAGAGGCATGCCCAGCAAAGACATGGGCTTGAGTGGCACTCCCCCGGGGACTCCGAGGGATGGAAAGGACCAAAGCTTATGAGGGAAGCAGGAGGTGGCATCCTGGCATCCTTCAGGCTGATGCTGAGGAGGGAAGAACCAGATTCAGGAGATCCTTGGGT
This sequence comes from Rhabdomys pumilio, assembly GCA_030674055.1. Classification (NCBI taxonomy): domain Eukaryota; kingdom Metazoa; phylum Chordata; class Mammalia; order Rodentia; family Muridae; genus Rhabdomys; species Rhabdomys pumilio. The sequence continues at coordinate 26,071,262 of JANHMN010000002.1, read as the reverse complement.
TCTTCCTGGATGTTGAGCTTGTTAAAGGTGATGTATTGGCAGTGTCTAACCTCTCTGGTGGGCTAATAGTTACCCTGACACTTTGAGTTTATGGGAGAAAAAAACATGTTGCCTTGGGTAGAGGAGACAACTCTTAGGGAAGCAGATGAGAAGGATTGTCATAATCCTGTCCCTGAGGAGGTCCTAGGCTCTGGGAGGCCTTACAGAGCCCTCCAATTCCACCTCCATATGCCATCCCTGTGGCAGCCTACCACCAAAACAACACACTCCCCACTCCTGCAAAGAAAGCCCCCATACAAACTGGTACCCAGTGAATGAAATGGGGCAGCTCTGGGTAATGGAGCAAGGATTCTCGCTATCCCAGCTACTCCATGAGGACCCTGGATGAATCAACTAAGCCCAGAGAGGATCGGAGGGGAAGGGGAGAAGACACTGGTGTGTTGGGGGGCGGGGGGCAGCAGCCAGCACATCGCCTGTTTTTCCAGCTTTAATTGCAGCGTTAATCACCGTAATAAGCTGTTTACAGCGCCCAACAGCCTGGGACTGGTAGGCTCCAAAGCCAAAAAGTGCTTGGAGATGAGTTTCCTAGGCCCAGAGGAGGAGGGCAGAAGGTTGGAGAGCACCAGGCTGTGGTGGGGGAGTAGCAGGAGGAGGAGGAGGTAGGAAACTGTGGAATTGTGTGGGTCAAGAAGCCAGGGAAGCCCAGCACCCCCTCTCCCAGAAGGTTCTGAACTTGAACCTCCTCCGTGCCCAGCCAATCTTCCTCCTTTGTCTCTCAGACATGCTTCTCACACCAAGTCAGCAATTCTGTCTAGGCTGCTTCTTGCTCAGTTCCAGAGCCTGCATGGCGCCTCCAGAATCTCCTCCCAGTTCAGAGCATATGCCTGAGCTTTTCTATGTGGTTTTTCTCACCCCGAAAGGAAAAAGACCTGGGATGCCTCTTATACACATCTCTAGGGACCACGCTGGGGAAAGAACTCAAGTGGGCAGACACCTGGGCAGGGTCTTGGATTCTTCGACGTACTCCAGGAGGTGCCTTGCACAGCTGGAATATCCAGGATGCTCTGTGAACACCATGGACATGAAGAACATAAAGAGCCAGAGGGCTCCAGGGAGCCACACACAGTCCACTCTCAGTATTAACTGAGCAACTGCCAGACTGGGCAGGGGCAGTGAGGGCTGCCTCCAGCGAGGCAGGCTATTGAGGAGTTAGGGAGATGACAGGAGGAAGTCCAGCTTATGGTCACTGTCCTATGTAACTGAGGAAAAAGACTGACTGTGTCCTCTTTAGACTGATGTCCTTTAATCATCAGGAATTTGGCACAGAGAGACCATGCCACTTACCTGAGGTCACACAGAAAATGAGAGACAGACAGAGCTGAGTACTGGGCCTCTCTACCTGTACCAGGCAACATCTGGACAGAACACTCCTCGTGGATGCTCAGCCCCCGGCCAAACCAAGAGCTCCCCTAGACAGGTGGAAGTTACTGCCAGAGCTGTCAATCAACCAAAAGGCTGGAGAGTTTTAGAAACTGCCTGGGGATGGGGCATTGATGTGTTGAGTCCCGGGAGAGTCTAAGATGCTCAGATTCAGAAGGCATTAAGGAAAGGGCTGCTCTCTGCTCAAGGTGAGAAGGAACTGGGGAGCACCCAGGACTGGGGGCAGCCTGAGAAGGGGAACCAATAGGCGGGGCCTGTGGGCCCAAATTCCTGAGTTGTCTCCCGGGACAACTTAGTGCAGGGCTGGAAGTGTTTGCTGAGTAAGCAGTCGGCTCCACACCCTGGAGGATCAGCTGCATGAGGGAGGGGCGTCCCCCCCACCCCAGGCAGTTCACCTTGCACCTGGCAAACAGTAACAGCACACGCTTCCCTGTGCACCACACCGAGGGCACCCAGACACGTCATACGATGCGTGTGGCACAGTCCCACACCCACCCCTGGGGCCAGTCAGTTGTACCCTGAGCTCAGGAATCACCAATGGGAGACACAGGGAAGGGTGGGGCATCCTCAGTTGGGGGGGGCAGCTGGAGGGGCGTGGAGAAGCCTGAGGGAGAAGGCAAACTGATAGGAAGGAAGCAGAAAAAACTGCTCCAAAATTCTAGGCTGGGAAGATATTTACTGAGAACCTACTATGTGCTAGGCACACAGTTTCTGTGCCAAGGGCTTTCCTGAATCCTATCTTACTGAATTCTGATAACTACCTGGTAAGGCCAGTGCCTTTATGATCCCATCCTCCAGGTAAGATAGCTGAGGCTGTGTAACTTCAGGTTAGCCACCTGCCCTCTCTGAACCTTACTTTCACTCTGCTATAAAATGCAGCTAATCATGTCTCTCATAGGGCTGCTGAAGAAATGACAAGGGACAGCTTGCACATGTGAACGACTTGGCACAAAGAAAGCTTGGCACCACAACGAGAGCTCAACAGATAGCTGCTACTTTCCCCTTTAGTCATCCACGAGCAAGTCAGACACTCCTGCTGACCCAGGGAGGTCTTAGGACCCTCAGAGGATGTTCAAAGGTGGTCCTTCCTCTTCTGTGGGACATGGTCTCTGGTAGAACTCCTCTTTATGCGGCTGGTGGATAAAATGCTTGCCACACAAGGAACTGAGGTTGATTTCTGAAACCAGCCAATGTTAAAAAAAAAAAAAAAAAAAAAAAAAGTTGGGCAGTGGTAGCGCCTTTGATCCAAGCAGGAGGATAGGTGTGAGTTCAAGGCCAGCCTGGTCTACAGAGTGAGATCCAGAGCAGCTAAGGCTACACAGAGAAACCTTGTCTGGAGAAAAACAAAATGAAAGTCTGATGCAGTGGTGCAAATCTGTAAAGATTCTCCTACAGTGAGGTGGGAGGCTGAGTCAACAGAATTTCAGAAGGTCCTAGGCCAGTTAGCCTGGAGTGTGCCATACAGCAGAAGCAAGAGAGACAGAGAGAACCAACTACCAAAAGTTGTAGCATACTCACGCCTACAAACACACACACACACACACACACACACACAAAGTAAAAACTTTAAAAAGAATTTCTCCTGTGGTGAAAATTCTGTATTGATCCCAGTGTAAGTCAGCTCTGTTTCAGTGATAGTGAAGAGATGGTCACTTAGAACAAGGCTATATCCTAGGACCAGCAGACAGAGTGACAGCGAGAGCCAGGCCTGTACCTGAAAGGAGCTGGGTTTTACATTTCCCTTCTTAGAGGGAAGAGACCGTTACTGAGGTCTTATATATGTCCTGTATTTAGCTACCACACTGAGTCTCTTATTCCTGGGAAGTGTGTGTGTGTGTGTGTGTGTGTGTGTGTGTGTGTGTGCGCACGCACATGTGTACTAGTGTGTGAGTGTGTGTGTATGTTTGTGTCCAATGCCATAGAATTCTCAGAATTGTTTGGTGTCAGTCAAATACCATAGAAAGAGACGTGATTCCCCAACACCATGGAAGTATTCTGGGGTTAGAGTTTTGGGGGCGTTCTATGAATGAAGAAGTTGGACTGACATGGTGGCACATGCCTGTACTCTCAGCACTCAGGAGGAGGAGAAGGTAGGAAGGTTGTAAATCTGAGGGTAGCCTAGACTACACATGAAGACTCTGCCCCAAAACAAAATAATTAAAAAAAGTAAATAAATAAGTCAGTGGCCTCGCCTGCCTTGGTCTTAGCCCTGAGCTCCAGGTGGGGCCTTACTCCTTGGAAGTCATTCTCCTTAGACCCAGTGAACTGGCCTGGAAGCACACAGTAGGGCCTTCCCTTAAGCTGCTTCCTGTGTAACTGCCTCCCCTCATCACAAAGCAGTTGCTCACCCACGCTGCTGGAAGTCTGAGGAGACTGTCCACACCAGGGCTCTGTGCACAGTACCCCCCCGCCCCCAGAGATATGTGTTTGGAGCAGGCACTGGAGCTGAGAACAGCAGAGACGCAGAGACGCAGGAGGCCTTGGGTGAGATTGTAACGACAGTGTTGTTCTCTTGCTCAGCGGTCACTATAGCACAGCACTCTGGGGAGATTTTTCTAAAATATCTTTATTAAATTTATTCATTTATTCATGTTTGTGCTTATGCACGAGCTCAGAGTGGGGGGCGGTAAGAGAACAATGATGAGGTCAGAGGTCAACTTTTAGGAGTTGCTTCTCTTTGAACTTAGGTTGTCGGACTGGGTAGTGGCAGGTACCCTTACATACCAAGTCACCCCACCAGCCCAGTTTCATGGGATTTTTGTTATTATTGTTGTCATTGTTTGTGACACAGGGTTTCTATGTGTAGCCCTGACTGGTTTTGAACTCAGAACTCCCCCTGCCTCTGCCTCCTGAGTGCTGCAATTAAAGGTATGCGTGTGCCACCATTGTCTGGTTTTTATGCTTTGGACGTCCCAGGGTAGAAGTGTACCTTTGCACTGGTTAGTTTTTGTCACAAACTAGAGTCACCTGGGAAGAGAGAACCACCTCAAGTAAGAAACCGTCCCCATCAGATTGGCCTTCTGGCATGTCTGTGGGCCATTTTCTTGATTTATGATTGATGTGGGAGAGCCCCGCCCCCCGGGCAGATGGTTCAGGTTGTATAAGAGAGCAAGCTGAGCAAGCAAGCCATGGAGAGGAAGCCCATAACCGAGGTCTCCGCCTTGGTTCCTGCCTCCAATTCTGCCTTGAGTTCCTGCCTTGGCTTCTCTTGATGATGGACCGTAACCTGTAAAAGTTACAGCTGAGAATAATGTTGAACTTCTGACCCACTAACCTCTGCTTCCAGAATGCTTGGAGGGGTTCGCTTGGTTTCTCCGGTGCTAAGGATGGAACCAGGGATTTGTTCAAGTTAAGCAAATGCTCTTCCATCTACCAACTGAGGCACACCCTTGGCCCCTGAGTGCATCAGTTTGCTCTTTAGTCCCGATGCCAAGGTGAAGAAATAAAGATCCAGAGTGGTAAACTGCCCAGTCTCTAGGCTGTCTGTACTCCAGAGGACCAAGTGATGACGTCTGTCTGTCTTCATAGCACTGCAAGGGGGGGGGGGCTGGTTTTTTATTTTTCAGATGGAGTTGCCAAAGGCTGGAAGAGTCCAGCCCTGAGTCTGAAGGCAGCATTCCAGGTTTAGAGAGGAAGGCACAGCCTTGAGGAGGTGGCCTAGGGTCACAGGGGTAGAAGGCCCTGCACTGGTGGGTCCAGCTGATCCCCCTGGGCTCAGGGAATGTGACAGGGGCAAGGCGGAGGCATGTCAGAAGCTCTGCCTCGTGCAGCCTGGCTTCCCCGAGGATCTGTTGGAGCAAAGAATTCCTGACAGCTCCAGGGCTGGGAGGAGTGGTCTATGGCAGGCCCCAGCTTGCAGAGACCAAGAGCGGCTCCTCTGTCCAAGAGAGGAATGGGCCAGTGACTGTGTAGGCCTTGCTAGTGGGAAGGGGAGAGATGAGGATCCTAGCTGCCCATCGGGGCTCTCTCCTCTGCCTGCCTCTTTGTGCACAGCCCTCCTTTAAATGGGGGTGAAAACATCAGAGTCCGAGGAAGGGGTAAATAGGTAGAGAGGGGAGCTACTGAGCCAGGAGCCCGCTCCAGTCTGATCTCTGGCAACTCCAATATGGCGGGAATATGTAAATCATCTTAATGCCCATGTGTAAAGCAAGACAAAAAAAGAGACCAGGTAATACACTTGTCCTAATTGCCTTGTGTTTTAGTCATAGGCTTGGCAATGGGGGCCAGTCTCCTGGACAGTGGCAAGTGTCTCCCTCAGGTTTCAGCTGAGCTCTGAAAGACAGCCAGTCCAGACAGGAACCTGTCCTATGTGGAATCTGCAGAGGGGTATTGTCCCCTGCAAGTGACCTAATCTCTCCATCTGGGAGTCAGAGAATCTGAGGATTAGCACCCACGAGGAGGTGACAGAAAGCCTGCCATCCTCCACTGGGTCTACTCCTTTACTCTTTCTGGGCTGGCCAAACCTGGCTCAGTGGCTTAGGGCCAGCCAACTCTGGGGTTGCCCAAAGATGTAGACTTCATCCAGTCTGATTCATGGAAGCAGAGTCGTGTTCCTGGAGAGAGCTGTGAGGCTAATGGGAGACTCTGAGGTCTTCTGCCTTAGAAAACTCTAGCCTTGAGGGGAAAGTGGTAGCCACAACACCAGTCCCTAGCCAAGAGGAAATCATGTGAGCCTCAAAGACTATATAACTTGCTCAGTAATCTACCAAACACAGGGGTCCAAGCCCATAGCTGCCTTTGCCAGCCTGGGACCCTCCCTCAGGCTGGGAGTCAGTGGGAGAAAGCTGGGGTAGAGGAGCAGAAGGACCCATGGAAAAGTCCAGAAGAAGTTCCTCCACCCCCATCCTTAGCTAGCTGCTTCCTTAGGCAGTGCTGGATGCTAGGGGCATGTCTGGGAGCCATGGGGTGCAGGGAGGAGTTGGGGATGGGAGTTCTAGCCAGAGCTCAGAGAAAGAAGTGAGCAAAGAACATGAAATCATCAATTTATCGGACTTCTGAGAGGCCATCCAGCCTCCCTCTCAGCAACACCTAAGGAGATATGGGAGAAAACATTAGCCAGGGAAAGGGATGGGGTACGAGAGAAGCCAGAGGGAGAAATAAAAGAAGCCTGTGTTCCTGCACACATGCATACACAGAGAGAGACAGAGGGAGAGAAACTGCATGCTTCTTTTTAAATATTTACTTATTATTTAATTTATTTTTGAGACATGATCTCCCTATGTAGTAGCCCTGGCTAGCCTGGGATTCCAGAATTAAAGGCACATTTGATCACACCCAGCCTCTTTTCTAGTTTTGTTTTGTTTTTTTCCCTCCCTTCCTTCCTTGACAGAGTTCCATGTAGCCCAGATTGGCTTTGAACTTGTGCTATAGCTAAGGATAACCTTAAATTACTGGTCCTCTTGTCTCTACCTTCTAACACTTGTGCTACTCCTGTGCCAGGATCCTTGGACCCGCCTGTCAGCATGCACTCTGGAATGACAGGGTCTTTGTATTCTTGTGTTTGTACTGGATCTGACTGGCTGGGGCATGAGAGGAAGAGGCATGGGGATGGAGGAGACACAGGCTTCCAGCTAGGAGCTTGCCCATTGGGAAGAGGCAGCAGCCATGGAGGACTCACTGAATTTGTTCCTGACCCCACCTCCAACAGACCTACAGCTGGAAAAAAGTGGGGTGCAAAGGGGAGAAAAAAAGAGCTAAGAGACCCCTCTGGGAGAAGCAAAAGTGGAAGACAGGTCAGGATAGACAGTTCTGAATGAGGCTGTAGCCTCGGCTGCTCTGTTCTAAAACTCACTTCCGTAGAGCAGGTTGGCCTCACACCGAGATCTGCCTCAGCTGGGATGACAGGCATGTGCCCCTAACCAGTGCCTTTTCTTCCACATTTTAATTGTTAAATCAGGATGACCTGAAACAGGGCATCATCCTAAGGAAAGGGGTCCCCAAGCTTCTTCCTTCTTCCCACTCAGCCCTACCCTCCTCAGCTTCTAGGCTACCTGAGGCCTGGTGAGGAAAGGGCTATCTGAGGTAAACTGAGGTGGGGACAGGGGCACCTACCTATAATATGTTTTTGGGAAGGAAGAAGCTTCAATGGCCCTGGGGCCAACCAAACAGCAGATTGCCACCGAGACAATGGAAGGGATTTTGATTCAACTCCTGTCAGAACCAGTAAGTGCTGGAGTGTGGGGGGTCGGGGAGATTGGGGGAGGGGGACACAGAGGGCATCTCAAGAGACTTGAGAACAGCTGGTCACTGTTCACCTCCAGTAGATCCTGACCCATTGACCCATATCCCTATAAATTCTAGGAAAGTGCTTGATCTCCAAAGCTCGGTCTGCACAGGCCTCAGCTACCTGGATAACATTCCAGTGCCTCTGGATCCAATCCCAGAGGCAAGCCCAGGCATCCGAGCACTAGCGAGGCTGGGACTGAGTGAGTAATCAGCTGCTAGAGCTATGAAGTCCTGGGTTGTCCTGGGGGAGAGGGAGGAGTGGCTCCCCACCCCCACCTCACACAGGCAAAGTAGATTGGGGGGATGGAGGATGGGCAGCCCATCACTCCAGGGTCCTCTCACCCCCCTCCTACCGACCACATTCTCCTTCTTCCCACCTGCAAGCAATTTGGCCAATGGGAGGGCAGCTAAGATTGCTGTGTGGAATCCTTCTAGATCTGGGTGCATTTGGTGAGGAGGGGGCTGCCTCCTTCCCCACGCCAGACCCCGTGTAACCTTTTCCTCTTCACAGAAGCAAATTACTGGTAATTATCTCACATCCAAAGCCTTCAGGAGCTGCTTCCAAATTGCTTTAATTGAATTAATTGAATCTCATTTGGTCTTGGGGAGAGAATGGGGGGCATGCCTTAAAATAGTACACGGGAATGGTGGGGGGTGAGCTACCCAGAAGGCGGCCACTTTCCTGTGGCTGAGACCATGGACGTGACAGCGTGTGCCCTGGACACACTGCTCCTGCTCTGTAGCCTCAGAGGATGTTCAATGGGCAAAGCCGATGCTCACTTTGAGTAGAGGACCTTGCCGGAGTCCTGCCATCTAACAATGTGTCCCAAAATGTGCTGGGATCTATCTCCAGCCCCATCCTTTCTCTCTATCCTGGGGAGGCAGGTTTATACTGGATCTCACCCTGGAAGCAAGCTGTCCCCTCCTATTGCCACAGCAGCAGATGTGAATGTCATTTATAAAGTGCTTACTGTGTCCCAGGCACTGTGTCAAGGCTGTTACAGGAATTTCATCAATTCATCATTATAACTATATGGTGAAGCAAGTCCTATTATCATTCCTGTCTGAGGGAATAAGAAAGAAAGCACAGAGAGATTAAGGAGCTCTGCAAGCCTGGAGGCAGCCACAGTAGCACAGGCCTTTTAATCCCAGTGCTTGGGAGGCAAAGACAGGCAGGTCTCTGAGTTCGAGGCCACCCCAGTCTACAGGGTGCGTTCCAGTACAGCCAAGGCTAACACAAAGAAAGCAAGCATCCACTGCTGGGACCACTTTGGAGACTAAAGTCTACCTTCCATCTTCCCTTTGCTTTGTTGATACAGTGTTCCCAATGGGGCTTCATCCTGGGAAGAAACTACAGGGTTCCCCTTCGGTAACCATGGTGGCTAGAGAGATGGAGATGAGGCACCTTTCTTGTTGGGATTCCTCCAGACCCATCACCACCTAGAAGTTCGAGGCAACTGGACCAGGTGGAGAAGAGTCTCATTTTCCCTGGAAAGGGCACACGGGGGTAAGGGAAGGGGTGCTGCAGGCTCAGCTGGTCGCTGACTGGGAGAACAATTATGCTTCTGCTACTTAACTTTACAACCCAGGCTGTTGTTTTAACGATGCGACTCGTGTTGGGCTGTCCAATTAATCTGCCTTTGGAGGCTTTCCGAGATGGGGCGGTAGATCTTATCTCGCTCTGTGGAAAGAGGAGTGTGTAGCCTGCATGGCAGGGAACAGCACCCTCAGGGCCCTTGGCCTCAAAGAAGACCTAGAGGAGCCATCTGGGGCCACTCACCCCTAGAGCAATGGAACCAGGGTCCAAGGGTAGGGGTGAAAGGGAAAAAAGGGATGGGGGGGCTCTACAGTGGGCGAGACCACTCCACACTGCCCTATGACCTGCCATTTGCTGCTCAAGAGGCAATCTTCCCTGAGTCTCTGGGGGACCGAGTGTGACCACTGACCCAGTAGTGGGACAAAGAAGGAATGTGTACAGTCATCCGAGGTAAGATCCTTCCACTGAATGCAATACCCCTCTGTCCTCCCTATGACCCCAAACCAAACTTCTTTCTAGCTTGGAGTTGGCTGGAAGTGCCCTACTGGGCTTTTCAGCCAAGGACTAGTGCCCTCAGTTTGATGTGATTGGGAACAGGTTCGGGCAGTGAGAGGAAGCGAGCCTTTGAAGCCTTTTGCCTGAAACTGGAGGCCCCTCCCCAGCCCCCAGGGCCACTTTGGGCTGACCCTGTCCTCCGCCCACCCCCCATGCTGTAAGTACGGTAGGGTAGGAGCCATGGCACAGAATGAATCGTGGGGCTGCGGTCCTGATGCTCTGGGAGCTGCCCAGCCTTCTCACTCAGCCCACGCTGGACTTACAGCCTCTGGACAGTGCCCAAATGGCCTCTGTCCTGCTTTTCCTCTGCTTCTTGTCACACTGCCTCCAGTCCTCCGTTTAGCCACGTGTTAGCCTGAAGCACCTGTCCTGGCCATGCTGCTCTCCCTGGGAGCTGCCCAGCAGGAGATCCACAGATGGAGAATTCCAGTTCCTTCTAGTATTCTTCCTCCCCCACCCCTTTCTGTGGGCTAAAGCCATTCCACCTCCAGCAGGTCACTTCTTCCAGAAGGACTGACCTAACTTAGTCCTCTCCCAAGGACAGCCTGGATTGAATGTATAACAGCCTGGTTGTGAAATGCCTGGCTCCCTCTCTAACTGGCCCCAGGATGTGTCTGCTGAGGAAGATCATTCTGACTGAGCCGCTCTGTGTATGAGCATCTTCCCATTTCATATGAAGCCACAGGGACTTCCAGGATGTTCCAGAGCTAGAACCACAGAGCTAGCTGGTGGCAGAGGCATGTCAAGAATCTAGTGTTGGGCTGGAGAGATGGTTCAGTGGTTAAGACCACTGGCTACTCTTCCTAGAGGATCCAAGTTCAATTCCCAGCACCCATATGGCAGCTCACAACTATCTGTAACTCCAGTTTCAGGGGTTCCAATACCTCCACACAGACATACATGCGTGCAAAACACTAATGCATATAAAATAAAATTAAAAAATCATGAATTTAAAAAGTAGTGTCTATGACTTCTGGTGAAAGGGAGGATACATCAGATGAGAAAGGATGAGCCGAGCGGCTAGCTCCAACCAGGATGAACACAGGAGACAAATATGCCGAACTCTCAGGACTCTGCTTTTTTTATATACATTTTAATCTCTGAAGCTTGTGATTTGAGAGATGACAAGTCCCTGGGAATGCTGGACAGAGTAACAGTGAATTGGATCAGTTTTTTTGATAGCGGCAAAATCGGAGCTGGGATGCCAAGGCTACCCCACATTTACAGCAATACCTACACTGATCCAGAGAATCTGTTTGTCTCATTTCTCCTTCTGGGCTTCCGACAACATGTATAAGTGAGTTTGTTAGGTGTTATGGATGGAGAGTCGTGGGCCTAGGCTCTCAATGCAGACCTGTTGAATTATATGGACGACTAAGCCCATGACTATCAACTCCAAATGGGTAGATATGGCGGCAGAGAACCATTTAAAAGAGAGAGGCATAAGATGCCCACAGGCTGATACTCCCATGTTTTTGTTTTGGTGCTAGGGCTTTGTACATGGTAAGCACTTACTCTACCACTGGGCCACCACCGATAATTAGTAAATGAAAGTCGGAGACTTTACAGTGGCCAACAACAGAGACTCTGTGTCCACTTCTGGTTTTGTTCATGAAAGGGCTGTCTGGGCCCCCACGGTGCAATCCAGGAATAATATTTGTTTTCTTCCTGGTTTGGATCCTAGGCCTGTGCTGGGGCTACAGTCATCTGAAGGGAGAGGGAGTGGAGAGACTGTAGCTATCTAAAGCTGCTGATTAGTTCCCTGGCTTGGAGAGCCAGGCTTCCACTCCATTCTTTTCCCTTTTTCTCCTTTAGCTTCTTGTCTTCTGAGCAAATCCATCTGGAGCTGGTTTCCTCTCCTCCCAGAAGGAGAGCAGGTGCGCAGGTCCTGGGCTTGACAAGAGGGCTGAAGCCTGACCAGCTTCCCTCCAGACTCACATCATCTGAGGCAGCGCCAGCACATCTGGGGAGTGATACTGATACCAGGCACCAAAGCTGCTGTCATAGCCACTGGTAGGCAGGGTGCCTGTCTTGGGTAGATCCCAGATGAATGGGAGAGTTGAAGAGTGGGGAGACAGGGAGGGGGGTCTCCCAGAGAAGTCCTCTTCCGGCTCCTCAGAACTCTGTCTCAGGAGCTTCTTATATTTGGAACGCTTGTTCTGAAACCAGATCTTCACCTTTGGGAGGAAAAGAGGACAGATTAGGAGTGTCTATGAAAAGATGTGTAAAGGGAAAGGGACCCAGCCACAGAGGGTGAGCCCTCCAGTTGGCACCTCCTTGGTGCCAGCCCTCCAGTTTTGGACTCCCTCAGTGTCAGTTTCTGGGTGCAATCCTCTTCTTGAGCCCCATTCTCCCCTAATATGTACCCCAAACTCATGCTTCGAACCAGCTATGGGCATTCCTTATCAAGAGCCGTGTCAGCAAAATCATGGGACTCCTTTGTGTGTTCTCAGGAAGTGAGAACTAGGAAGCTTTGCCTGGGCAGGGACAGGACTGGCCCTACCTGGGTTTGGGTGAGTCCGAGCTGGGCTGCCAGCTGAGCTCTCTCGGGCAGGGCCAGGTACTGGGTATGCTGGAAACGCTGGTTCAGGTGTTGCAGCTGCAGGCTGGAGTAGATGGTTCTAGGCTTACGCAGCTTCCTGGTCAGGGACTGCTGGGAGGGCTCAAGAGACAGTGCCAGCTTCTCTGATTCTGGGAGGCAGAAGAACACTGAACTGTAAGCATTCGAAGGGACCCGGTAAGTCAGGCATTTCTAATAAGCTCATTGCACCCCACACCATGGGCAATTGGCAAAAACAACGCAGCCTTCACCTTCAACCTGAGCCTCCATATGTGCGCAATGGAGGGAGACTTGCCTATCCCTGCCATTTCAACACCAGCGACTGTTGATACAACCTGCAGTTCTTGAATTCTTGTCCTGTTGAAGCTACCAGTATGGGACCTAAGAACAGAAACCACCAAGGGGCCAAGTAAGGGTGCCCAGGCTCCTGCAGTGAGGGGGCAGGGGTGTCAGTTGGTTGGTTGGTTGGTGAGCCTGCTTACACTACTAGAACAGGACAAGAGACTTCATGGAGAGCTGAGCTAAGGTCTAGAGATGATCAGAGCAGCACATCCAAGGTTCAAGAAACCTACAAGTAATACTCAAGGCTCGGAGGTAATGTCGGTGTGGCAATCTCTTACTTCTGAAAAGGGCCTGTAAAAGTCAGCCTTAAATGCTAATATCAAGGCAGGAAAAGTGAGTCCTTGTGTACCCTGCAGGAAAAAGGACCATCCTTTTCTTTCCCTGAGCTGGCTAGCTCAGGGGAGGCTTTTCAGGGATCTAGAAGCCAGATTGATGGGCCGCAAGTACAGAGCAGTTCCCTCATGGTAGGTTCAAAGAGATTAGCGGTCTGCCAGCAATAAAGATTGTTATATTGTCAACGCTGTGAGGCTGTGGCATAAGATCTGGTGTTCCCCACAGGCCCCCAACTCCCACTACCAACCTGGTTCTTTAGGAAAAGGCTTTCAGGTTGGGGTCAAGATTGAGGCCTTGGGTTTCCATTCCTGAAACCGGGGGCCCCAACCTAGACCATTTTATGGGATACTGAGACTGTCCAAGAGGATGAGAAGTAGGAAGATAAAGAGGCAAAGTGCCTGCCCAGGATGACAAAATGTTGGGGTAACAGTTGCCTCATTCCGTGCGGGTCTACTATGGGGACCCCAGAATGGGGGGGCGGGGAGTGAGATGTCCCTGTATCCCGGCAGCGGTTGCAGCTTCTGTCCTTCGGCTCGCTCCTCCATCCATTCCTAGCTCGGTTTACCCAACACACGTTAGAGTCTCGGGCTATGGGCCGCAGTCACCACTGCCTTCACCTCCCCCACATCCCTCACCGGTGGCCTTGGGGGCGGTGGTCCTCAAATCCTGTTTCTTGGATCCCAACCTCAGCCAATTCCCAGAAAAACCTTTGGGTTTCCGCTCCCGCCCGCGCCCATCTTGTCTCTCTTACTTCGACCCCTACTGCTCGCCTGTGGCCGGGAGCCAAGCGACCACCCGTGCCTTCTTGGCTGCCTGGACCGTGCAGTTCGCAGTTCGGGTAATAACGAGCAGAGAGCGAAGGAAGGCAGCCTGGACTGCTGAATTCGTAGAGCAGATCACCTTCCTGGTGCCTTCCGGAACAGCTGGCTTTTCCACACTAGTTTTGGCAAGTCACAACTGGATCTACCCCAGTCCCGATAACGGGTCCCCAGGGCCTCCGTGGAGGCGCGGCAGCCGCTCCCGCAGCCTCAACGGGGTGTTGCTGAGGCTCTTTCCGAGGCAAACGCCTTCCTGGGATGGAGGTGCACACGTTGTATGGGTGTAGGACACCCCAAACCCTCTCTCATTGTCCAATTACTCATTCAAGAATGGGCGACCCACACAATTTCAATAGCGAAATGCCACGGCATATAATTTTTTTAAGTATCTGCTTGTGAACACAGCGTCTCTGTTTTATTTTATTTTTCGTTGGATCCGGGTAAAGTACCTAATAGAAAAAATTCTTCAGTCCATTGTTCTTGGACCAAGCAAGGGAAGGCACATGGAAGGCAACTTCACCTTATTGCCAGATAGGTCTCCCAGTAAGGTTCCAATAAGTTCTTCTGCCCCAAGTCCCAAAATGCACACTGTCTTCATGTGCACACACACACACAAGGTACAGCCGATAGCCCAGGTTGTCCTCAAACTCAGGATCTCTCTTGCTTTTATTTCCCCAGTGTATATTAGCATATCTAAAAAGAAGAGCCCAAGAGGTTCCTTTGTTCATCTGTATGTAAAACTCTGCCACCCACCCCCCACTGTCCCTCCTCCAACAAGACCCAGCAACTCAGCAGCCCCTCCCCCACTCTGCCCCAGAAGGCTGTTAACTTTCTGGGGTCCTGAGAAGGTCCCTAAAGTCCCCTTTCCTGGCTCCATTCTTTGAGGAAAGTGAATTTGCCTAGGGCCAGGAGCCTGGAAAAGGAAGTTGTGTCCTGAATCTATATGCGCTCTTTCTTTCTGTCTCAGTTTCTCCAACCATAGAACAAGGAATTTGAGTCCCTATTCTAGTGTGTCCTTGGTTCTGGGTGTTTGTGTGTGTCATATATTTACGCCAGAATGACAAGGGAAAAAGAAAGAAACGTCTCGGTCTGGAGCTGACTACGTGAAGTCACATGGCAGACGTGCATCTTTGAGGACTATGCCAAGAACAATTGGACCATTGCGATGTTCCAGGAGTCAGTAGGGTCTATGGATAGCATCTTCTGCCAGCCAGGGGTTGTCGGTTGGGCTGTGCATAGGTCAGGGCTAGGAAGGCCAGCTGCTCCCTTGTCCACTGAGCATTTTCTCTGGAGCTCAGATTTGCTGCAGGCTGGATCTAATGTATCCCAATGTTAAGGTTGAAGAGGGGCGGTAAGGATGGCATAGACGCAAGGCAGAGGGGGCCAGGGAAAGATCTTGAGACTGGTGGACTAGCCTGTAAGTCTATTCTTTGAGCAACAGTTGGTGGGGTCCTACACCCAGATTCTGCAGTTAGCAGACAGGGTTAGGCGCCTCTAGGAATAAGGGGGTGGGGCCCAGGAAAGAAGAAGGAACCCCGCCTAGTTGTCTACCTACCTCCAACTGGGAATTGATTTCTATTTAGTGGTGTTTGTTTTATATACTGGTCTCTGAGACCAGAACTCAAGAGGGATGATGTCGGGAACGGAGTGAAGGATGAGGAGAACCGCGGGGAAGGGGCTAGGTCTCCACCCCTCCATCTGGATTATGACAGTTTTCCGTTATACAGGTACATACACAACTCTACTGCTCCAGGGGACGGTGGTGAGCCCTCCCCGCCTGGCTTTACAAAAAAAACCTCCGGCAAATCGAAACCAGGTCGGATTTAAAAAGGAGACCTAGATCAACTTGCCTCCGCTCCTCCCCCATCCTTCGCCCTCCCCCTAACGCAGATTCCAGGGTATTCGAGAAAGAAACATTTGAATCTCTCTGGCTGCCTTCAGGCAGAAGAGCACGACATTTATGCAAAGACAACCCAGACCCCAGAGGTGAGAAGAGCCGCCGCGGTCACCCTTACCCGCCTCGAGTTCCTGCGGGTGTTCAGTCGGCCGGTGAAAAGACTGAGACGGTGCTGCGGATTGTTGCTGACTGGGCAGGTAGGAGTCTCCTGGGGTTGCTGGCCCAGGGTAGGAATAGGACGGGAGGTGGCCATAGGACTGGGAGTAGGACAAATCGGGTGAAGCTGCGGTTCCGGGGGATAGTCCGAGCGGGTAAGCAGCCACTACTGAAGGGGCGGGGGCGAGGTCCGGGAAGACAAGGCTGGAGGCACCGTGGCCAGGAAGAACACAGGGTAAAGAGGTCATTGCGGCCGATGCTGGACCACAGGCCCTAGGTCATGGCCTGCACGCCGTCTACTCTCTCTGCCAGCTCCTTTCAAAGTCTCCAGCTCCAGCAAGCCACCCTCATACTTTAGATCCCAGGACAAGTGTCTCTCTGAGCCTCTTTGGGAAGAGAGCTCGCACCCAGCAAAGGGGTTTTGGGGTGCCCCGTGGTTTTTACCCCTCCTCCATCTTTTCCTCTGGGTTCGGTTCCTGGGACCCTAGGGGTCCCCCGCCCACTTAGACACTCCGGATTGGCTATTGCACCAGGGAGGCTCAGAGCTGGGCACGCCCCCCACCCCCCACCGTGTTAGCGTGCAGGGGGGGGGGGGAGAGGGACGGGAGGGGTGCAAGCTTCGGACCCTACATCCCTGCATCTATGGAGTTCCTGGGGAATCGGTAGAGTCAGGAAGTCTCAGTAACGACGTTCAAGGTGCTAGGAAATTGGGCCTGGGATGGCAAGGGATGAGAGGAGTTGCGCGGTACCTAGAGACACTTCGGGGACTCAGAACCTGTGTTCGCGCTCTGCGCGTCGCGCGGATCTGCATGGCCCCACGCTGCCAGGGCTCTGCGAGGGAGTGGAAAGCAGATTTCCAGCGCCGGCCGCTTATTCAGCGCGTCGGAATGCGTAGCTGCAGAGCGATGGCAGTTGTTGGTAAACAGACGCTGGGGCCTGGAAGGTGCCGCCTGGCGCCCAGCCTGCCCCGCACGCGCGTGGTGCACACGCCCCCGCCGAGCGCCCAGAGCCTGGCACGCCGCGACCGCCGCGACTGCGCCTCACCACCCCCAGTGCAAGCTTCCGCTTCCGGCAGGGGCCCCGGTTTAGTTGCGACACCACAGCTCCTGCAGGCCCTTGAGGCTGCTGAAGGGAATCTGCTGTCTGGGATTCGCCTGTACCGAGCCCCGCCTTTCCTTGCAAAATGTAGCCTGGCAGGAGCTAGGGCAAAATCTAGGAGTGGGATGAGTCTAGTTTGATGGCTCCTGGGAGGGCACAGAAAATATGGCTAGCTCCTCTGTACTTTCAGGCTGTGTTCAGGACCTGCCTCGAAGCAGGACAGGTGGCCTTAATATATTCATGTTCATGCAAGCATCTGTTGCCACATGCGCAAAACTACACAGGGACTTCAACATATATTGCCATATGCCAATATCCCTCTATGAAAAGAGGCTCATTTATGGACCTCCAAACACAGACCTTAAGGTGTGTATATACAGCTACATACCCAAACATGGGCAACTCTTTGAATGAAAGCATAGTATTAAGGCTGATGAGATGGCTTAGAATAGACAAAGAGACTTGACACCAAACCTGAGGATCTGAGTTGGATTCCCCAGAACCATATAATGGAAGGAAAGAACAAACTCCAAAGAGCTAGTCTCTTGTGCTCTACATGTGGGTTCTGTTATGCATGGACCTATATACACATGCACAACACAAAAACAAATAAATGCAATATTTTTTTAAATTTCAAACTCATCGTGCTTACCTGGCACATAGACCCATGAATGACAAGTCAAATCACTAATGTTCCTTCTCAAAAATAAGGCTCTCCAAAAATATATGCTCATGGCCTACCCTATGGGAGATACCTTTCCCCACACATCTAAGCTGCTTTGCATAATGAAAAGAGACAGTTCATTTGGTTTGGTGTTTGGTTTTCTAAAGGCAGGATTTCTCTGTATAGTACTGGCTGTCCTGAACTCATTCTGTAGACCAGACTGGCCTGGAACTGAGAGATTCACCTGTCTCTGCCTCAGGAGTGCTGGGATTAAAGGCAAAGGCAAACACCATCACTGCCCAGCTCTATCCTCTAGCCCACAAGTCCTCACAGATTCCCTAGAAAACCCCACACAGTCGATCCCTCTGTTACACACGTCATCTTCATGCTTGTACACACACACACACACACACACACATCAGGGCTCAGAGTGAAGGTGACAGTCTTGGGGTATTGGGTAGATGAAAGAGGACAGACAGCTATTAGAGGAAAGGGCAAGACTGGAAGAGGAGATGAAGGCACTAGGCTTGGGGCAGATGTAGGCCTTCTAAAATAGACAAAGTCTAGGGCTGGAGAGATGGCTCAGCGGTTAAGAATACTGGCTGCTTCTTCTTCCAGAAGACCCAGTTCAATTTCCAGCAACCACATGGAGGTTTACAACCACGTGTAATTCCAGTTCCAGGAGATCTGAGGGCCTCTTCTGGCCTCGCTGATCACCAGGCATGTACATAGTGCCCAGACAGAACACCTATACACATAAAATAAAAATAAATAAAAAGAGAAAAATTTAGGAACTTTATCGGGGCTGTTGAAACTCACGGACAGAAAAAAAATCATCTGCTTTTACACTCCAGTTGCACAGAAATTAGTTTCTCCAGGAAAAATGCCTGCTTGCCACTGCTGTAGAGGTCTCTACCCTGTAATCCTGGAGCTCTGATGAGGGGCTCTGTAGGAGACCCTCTGTCTGGCTGGCTGGGTAAGGTGTAGGATTTGCTTGGTAGGTAAATGTTATTTTCATGTGAGACCACCTTTTCCCAGGTATCAGCATGCTTCTCTCCTTAAAGCTATGAGCATCTGAAGATAGTGCTTTTCAAGCCTTTCTCTCTCTAGCACTGTTCTGTTCTTTTAGTCTTTCAAGACAGTATCTCTCTCCGTTTAGCCCCGACTATCCTGGAACTAGACTAGACTGGCCTGAAACTGAACTCAGAGATCCATTTGCCTCTGCCTTCTGGGTGCTGGGATGAAAGGCGTGCACCACCGCCTGGCTATACTGTTCTTCAGAAAGGAGGCTGCTGTGGTGTTCCCTGGGATGCTTCTCTGGCTCTAGGATTTAAAGAAAGAGGATGTCCTTTGAGGTGGGGCTGGCTATCAGGACAGGTTTCCTAAGGGGGTGCTTTATAACCCCCTTAGGAAATGGAAAGGATGATAGGAGGGAGACGCCTCCAGGGGCAGGTAATCGGAATCCTTTCTGTGCGGACTGGACTTGTGCTGGAGGAAGGGCAGAGGTGAGTGCTCTGGTAGGCTAGTTAGTCATTGGAGCACCTCCAAAGCAAGGTCCTTAGTGAATACCTCCTCTAAGCTTTTCTACACACTTCGGAGCATCCTGAAGGAAAGTTGGACCTGTACTGATGCGATGACCCTACGGAATTCCGGAATTCCTAAGCTCTGTGCATCCTCGCAAGAACCCTACTAAGAAAGGTAGTTACTGTTTGTCTCCCTCTAACACCACCAGCCTCACTGTACCTTCAGCATGAGGTATGAGGAACCCACGCACTTGCTGGTATATACCTAAGGCATCATCCTGGGCACCCCTAAAACAGAATCATCCTCTCAACCTTAAGAAAAGTAGAAGTACTGCCCTGTGAGCTAGGGAGGGCAGTGCTTGGTGAGAATGGAGAGAAAAAGAAGTCCCGGGTTCCCATCCCAGCACAGCTTCCACATAGCTAGCTTGATCAGCCGGTTCCTATTTGAATGTTCAGGGTCAGGAGGGAGCTGGACCCAGGTTCCAACCCTCTGTTGTTTGCTGTATGGTGGTTTGCAAGAATCCAACAACAGAAAACTAAGAATCCAGAATCCAAGAACAGAAAACTAAGAAGGAGAAGAGGAGGAGAGGAAGGGAGGGAGGGAGACAGAGAAGGAGAGAGGGGAGAGAGGGAGGGAGGGAGGACAAAGTAATCCTTTTCTAGAATTACAATTAGCAGAGGTATGGGTCGCAGGGAAGCTGGGAAGTTAGAGCAACCTGACCCGAAATGGTGCTTAGTACTCATCAGAATGGCGCTTGTGTTGTTTGTTTGTTTTGCTAGACTTCTAGCTGGGGTACCACTATGTAGCTCTGGCTATCCTGGAACTCACTATGTAGACCAGGCTATCTTGGAACCCACAGAGATCTCAGAGATCTGCCTGCTTCTGTCTTCCAAATGCTGGAATTAAAAGTTTGCCTTATCGCGCCCCACTCACGTTTGAGTTTTACTAATTTGTGGACTTATATAGGATATATTCCCTGCTTAAGGCTATCTGTGCCTCCTGTAGCAGAATCCCCATCTGAAACAGCTAGCTTTCCTGTCCGCTCACAATCAAGAGTTTCCCGCAGCACAATCGAAGGGCTCAGTACAGCATAAGGGTGGCTTGTGCTGCCCGAGTCAGGCGTGGACTTCTGAAACTATATGTCAGCTGGCCACTCTGCACTCGAACCCATCTGCTCTCGGAGAAATAGAGATTCTCACTCCCCACCAGATTTCTGTGGGCTTGGTGGTCATTTTGGAATTACACACGCCCCTTTTCTCTTCCTCTATGATCACTGCTCCCAAAAAACCTTGGTTTTTGTGTTTATCTGCTCTCAGCAGGCTTTAAAGTTCTATTTGGAGGGGCCTTTGTAATTAGGTTTGGGGAAACTAAATTCAATCTTGCAGCAATCTCCCTCCAACCTACCTCTTCTCTGTAGAGCCCCCTACATTCCCGAGGCCTGAAAAGGGAGCCGTCTGGGGAAGCCAGCGTCCCGCAATCCATTTTGCGCGAGATTCGGATTGGGAATTGGCGGGTCTCCTTTGCTCTTTCTGATGGAGCATTTGGTGCTGGAGTGGGAGCTGAAGGCCCCTGCTGTCCTGGCTCGGGCTCGGGGCTCGGGACTTTCCCTTGAGCTCATCTCTACTTCCCACCGGGAGGAGAGCTTTTTCTGCTTGTTGTTTTCCGAATAATCCTAACAGTGCTGTCCGTGGATCAGAAGAGGAGAAGTCTTGGGGTCAGCGCTACCCTGTCCAGCTACCACTTGGCGTGGGGCTCCCACAAGATCTTAGCGACAACCCCACCCCACCCTAACAGTCTCCGTTTTCTTTAATATCCAGTCTACCTGAGATTGAACCGGACACTTTAAATACAGAAGTACACGAAAGACGCCAATGCTAAGAGCTTAATTCTGAATAATTCTTTGACCAGGACATCCGTCTCCAAAAGAAAACAGTTACTCAAAATCAGAGTGTTGGAAGCAAAGTGTTTCGGTGGCGCCAGGCTTGCGGAGGAAGCTTCTCCGAGCTGAGCTTCGCAGAGCACCGGGACTGAGGCCAGACCTAGCTGGGTGACGCAGGGTTTCTTGGCAGAGTGTCCCACATCGCCCACCAGTAGATCGAGGACCCCCATAGGGAGCCAGGCGGGTGGAGAATAATCCCTGGGAGCATACACCAGAAGCCTTCAAAACTTTGCAAGCTTGCGGGAGGCCAACCCGCCTGCAACGAATTTGCCGGCTCCGGAACGAAGGCGGCTTGGCTAGGTCTGCAGCCTTCCTCAAATCCCCGTACCACACAGAAATTCAGACTTGGCGCTCTGGTCTTCCTCACTAGCCAGCGAGGTGAAGACTGGAAGGGAGCCTGGAGTCAGAAAAATGCCTGTAACGGGCAACGGATAAGAGAAAGCCAGTGTGTGTGTGTGCAGGGGCACCCACCACACAGAGCAGAACCCACAGTTACACAGAACACACTTACAGGTGACCACCCTCGTACTTTGCACACACACGCACGCGTACATACACACTCCACACGCACCATTTAAACACCCAATGCAGAGCTCACTCTGCCTTCCAGGTCCGTCCCCCCCGCCCCCCGCCCCCATAGGCGAAGGGTCTCTATACGTGTGGGCTGTTGGTTTCACTCGGACAATGGAGGTCAGTTTCCTTGTCGCTCTGCGCTTTTTTTTTTTTTTTTTTCATTATTTAAAAAGAGGGTAGGCTGTTGGCCATCCCAAGATCCCAATTTGGACTTCAGAGTCTCTGTAGCTCTGGGTCTAGGAGGATGGAGAAGTATTGTTTTAAGGAACAGACTTCGAATGGCCCTAGGGTTGCGGCAAAATCAATCCTCACTCCCAAAATGAGACAAAAAAAATCATGTCTGCAAAACAATACTACAACCTGCCCAGCAACAAACAAAATCAATCCCTGGTGGCTTTCTTTCTGTTTACAGGGGTCAGGGAGGGGGCAACAAAGGGAAGATTAAAAGCAGTTCAGAGTAACCCCCTCCCTCTCTTTCAAGCCACCCCCACCCGGCTGTAAGGGGGAAGGCTGGCCAGAAGGAAGGAGGGATGTGCACTCATGGGGTGGCTGGAAGAACCGTATCTCCTGCATCCACTCCAGGGCCCCTCTACACTTCCGTCATAGACCACCTCTTCAGTTCCAATTGAAAGAAGATCACCCAGCCTGGAGTTCTTCAACTGCTGCTGAAAGGGGCTGGAGGAGGTCCTGAGAGGGAAGAGAGCAGGCAAAGCTGGCTGTGGTCAGGGGTGGGGGATGTGTCAAGGGTCACTGGCTTCCTTGGGAAAGTGAAATGGGCTGTTAACATTTGCAACTGCTTAGGCCAACAGGGCTGGACTGCTCTTCCTTCCAGCACGCTCTCTCTCTCTCTCTCTCTCTCTCTTTCTCTCTCTCTCTGTCTCTCTCTCTCTCTGTCTCTCTCTCTCTGTCTCTCTCTCTCTCTGTGTGTGTGTGTGTGTGTGTGTGTGTGTGTGTAGTGGGGGAGGGGCTGTGGCAACTGTCCATTAGCTCTCTGCAGCCCAAGTGCCTTGACAGGGAGCTGAGCCACTCAACCATTCAACCCAATGGTGCCTCTGTTGCTTTTCACACAAAAGGGCTGGTGGGCCAGGTCCTGCTCCCCTGGATGTCTGGGGCTACTGGAGGATCCAGGTGAAGACCTGGTATCTGGAGACAGTACTAAGGGCCTGGGGAAACCTGTCCCAGGGCCTTAGAGGTAGAAGGAGTACTCTGGGGATTTGAGTCCTCTGTCATGAATAACAGGAATGATTATACCATATGTTGTCTGTGGGCCAAGCCCTGTGCTAAGGACTTAAATGACTCTCATTATCTAATGGTTACAGTATTTCTGTATAAGGTAGAGTCCATATCCAATACAGATATGTACATTATCCTCCCTTTTACAGATAAGAACATTGAGGCACAAAAGAGCCAAATACCCTTTCTTAAAGCAGTCGGAATCCCTGGCTAGTTGGCTACCATAACTGCCAGGGGACTGTGCAGCAAGGGCAGAGAAAGGCCTGAGAGCGAGGAGGAGACTCCTGGAGAGCAATGTCTGCTATGAAGGCAGTAAGAACAGAAATAATATTAATAATGATTTCTAGTCACTATTGGAATTTGTGTGCTACACAGCCCAGGTAAGGGAGTCCTGTTCTTATTCTTGTTTCATAGGTGAGGAAACTGAGGCACAGAAAAGACACATGCAGGGCCTTTGTTCATCTGGCTGCAAGGTGTGAATGATGGAAGCTAAGGAGGCAGTGTGCTGTGACCTTGAGTGATGGGAACTGGGACCCCCGGATGGAAGTAGAGGGGCTTTCCTGGGTTGCCTTGGGTACCATGGTGGATTGGGGAAGGGAGTTGGGAGGCAGAGATTTGAGGAAGAGAGACTTGGAATGGGTCAATTGTGCAGTGAGGAGGTACTCCTCAAGGGAGTGATGGCAGAGGCAACCGAAAGAAAGGGAACCAAGAGAAAGGTGGCTCGAAGACAACCCCCAAGGGGCTTGGTGAATGGGACAGGGAAGGGTAGGTAAAAGACTGAAGTTTCTGGCCTGGGCAACCAGGGGAGCCCAGGGAAAGAACCAGCGTGCAGTTCAGAGGTTTAAAAGCATTTGATCGGTTGGTGAAGCATGGACCAAGATCCTGGGTTGCTGCTCCCTCAGGCAGCCAGCCACGGAGAGTTGGATCCTGCTGTGCCTTTTGCACAGGTGTCTTTCCCAGTCCTGCCAGTGCAAGCAGGTGAAACTTACATATGCAGATATATGCAAATGAGCAACCCAGCCTGGGCCCAGAGCCAGAGAGGCAAGCCCTTCCCCACCTCCAGGGACCCAGAAAGGGCCATCCCAGCCCTGACTCACTTGCTGACATGCGGCCTGGAATGCCATCTCCCCTGCCTGGCTTCCTCTAACTTGGTAAACTTGCTCCTGGAATCTCTCTGAAGCTCAGGCCTAAAGTTCGGAGCTGGAACACTGGAAGCCAGGGCTGGGGAGACATTCTGAGTCAGAGTACGGAGTTGTTCTGAGTGCCTCCTCCAAAATCAAGTGGTTCTGAGTGGTCTGATGCCTCTCTGGGTTAAAAGGTATGCAATGTGGGCCGGCAACATGGCTCAGGCCCTACATGGTGGAAAGACAGAACCAGATCCTTCAAGTTGTTCTCTGAACTCCATAGACTTGTGTCCCACGCCTTAAAAAGAAATAAAATAAAATAAACATTAAAATGTGTGCAGTCGTGCACAGTATTTCCTAAAAACCTTTGACACACACTGGGGCTTTGTAACAACTTGTGAAGTACCTGGTTTACTAGCTCCATTTTACAGACAGAGACACAGAGGCCCGTGTTGAAATGTCTTGTCAGGGAAAACCTGACTTGTGTTCACAGAACTGGCTTTCCAGAGCAGGCAGGGCCTTCTGACTCAGAGTTCTTGGCTCCACTCTGTGGTTTGTGCTGGGCTGAGAGAAGGGAGTGGGGGAGCAAATTCTGGAGTCTAGGGCTCAAATTTTCCCAGACAATCATGGAAAAGAAGTGGTGTGTTTCTTTTGTATATTTAATTTTTTTCATTTATTTATTTATTTGTGTTATGCTGGGGGATGGAGCCCAGGACCTTGAGCAAGTTAGTTAGATACTCTGCCAATGAACCTGAGAAAAAACTTCCTTCTTTATGATCCCTGTGCACTCCAGAAAGTAAGTTCTTGTCTTGGAAAAGAGGCTATACCCTTTGGGTTGAACCATGCATCCCACTGTGGCCCCAGCTTGCTCGCTTTCTCTCTCCTCTCCCTTCATCTTCTCTCTCTTTCTAGATACAAGATCCCACTGTGTAGCCCAGGCCAGCCTGGAACTCTGGGTCCCTCCTGTTTCTGTTTCCCCAATACTGGAATTATACTGCCAGCATGCCAGGGAGTGTACTCTTTTTATGAACCTACTAAGTACAGAGTCTACAAATTCCACTCAGTGAATCAGTCACACACCTGTGGTGTGTGTGTGTGTGTGTGTGTGTGTGTGTGTGTGTGTGTGTGTGCTA
>JANHMN010000002.1:26024992-26044463 GCA_030674055.1 Rhabdomys pumilio | reverse complement strand
AGAGTGATTGCGGTGAAAGCAAGAGGACATGAGTTCAAACCCCCAGCACCTATGGAAAAGCTAGTTATGTCACTAACCCCAGTGTTAGGGGTTGGAGATGGGCAGATCTTGCTCAGAAACACACACACACTCTCTCTCTCCCCCACACGAAAGTTCAAGACTAGCCTGTGATCCATAGTAAGACCCACTCTCAAGAAACAAAAGCTGAGGACCAAGCTCAGCTCAGTTGTTAGAATGCTGGCCTAGGATGCACCGAGCCCTAGGTCTGATCCCCAACACCACATAAAACCAGGCTATGGCCTGAGCTTAGCACTTGAAAAGTAGAGGCAGGATGATCAGCCGTTCAAAAACAGCTTCAACTACAATAGCTAGTTTGAGGCCAGCCTGGGCTACATGGGACCCTGTTTGAAAAGCAAAGTAAAATGACAAATAAAAGCCCAGGAGTCTGGCCTTGTTATTACATCAGAGAGCCCAGAGGGATTGGTGATGGCGGGAGGTGTCACTCCAGGCTGTAGAATTCATGCAGGCGCTATCCATTCACAGCTCCCTAGCTACCAGTACCCAGTTCCCCATTCTCATCTGACACGGTGTCCTGCATCATCCTGACATGCTTAGGGCAACTTGGATTCTCCAACCCCTCCTAAAGTCACCCCCAGTTCCTCTTGTGTCCTCTGAGGGTCCTTGTTGGCTGGCATGTGAAATGCCTCTACACTCAGGATCTCAGCTAAGCCTCACCCTGTCAGGTGGGGCAAGTATTTCTGTCCCCATTTCACAGATGGAGAAACCAGGGCTCAGAATGGCCTAGGACCTGGCCTTGCCCAATATTGCACAATGATGTGAAAAAGCTGGGCCTGGAACCCCAGGCTGGTGTCCCTGGAGAGCAGCTCTCTGGGTCTTCCCAGAATAGTCCAATAGACTTAAGTGGGCAAAGGAGATGATGCCAGTGACCAGCTGCTAATGGGTCTCTCTGGGCCATGCAAGAGAGTTGGTGGTTGCCTGAACAAAGCCAGGCCGTGGCAGACAGACAATGAACAGAGTCAAGACTTGGAGAGGAAGAAGCAACTGATCCCACAGACAAAGAGGGTGGAATGTCAGAATTCTCTGCAAACCTGTGAGGGGCTGCCCACTAATTCTGTGTCTTATTTTGCTTTGTTTTCTCGGTGTTGGGAATGGAACCCAGGGCTGTCTGTATGCTAGGTAGTCCCTATACCCTGTACAACTATAGCCCAACTCTTAATACTCTGTGATTTTTTTTTAAATCTAGTTTTGTTTTTACATTTATTCATTTTGTGTGTGTGTGTGTATGTACCCCTCTCCCGACACATTCCACCACAGGTGACGATGTCAGAGGATAACTTTTGGAAGTTTATTCTCTCCTTCCACTAAGTGGATAAAACCTCTGGTGACAAGCACCTTGAGTCCTCTGGTGGGCCCTCTCTGACATCTAAGGCTAGATGCAAGACAGCAAATAGAAGCCACAGGAATGTAGATCCAGGTTCCATAGAAAGCTATTTTTAATAATGTCCTTTCTCAAGAGCCCAGATTCAACCCAAGTCCTTCCACATCCTGGGGACATCATGGGTCCTTTGCTGCAGTGAGACACCTGAGCTTCAGGCTGCCTTCTTTCAACATAAACACAGAGTCTGTCTCATAAAATAGCTGCAAGTCCCTTTGTTTAGAGGGGTTCCCACAGAGACGGTGAGATGTAGGTGAAGGTCTGGACTTAAGAGCAGAAACGAGATTGGAATCCAGTTCTCCAGTTTACTAGCTAAGTGCTCCTGGACAGGTAGCTGGGGATTCTCAGTTTTCACTTTTCTTATCTGTAACATGGGGTTAAGAACAGCTACGCACGAGGTCATTAGAAGATCAAAGGAAACATCATGTGCCTGGTAGGGCACAAACTCATGGAAAGCCATTGGGTTTTCTGATGGTGTGTGTGACTGGGGGCTGCATCATAGGCTAGAGGAATGTGCTGGGTACCCACTAATGTTGTATGATTCTGTCCCCCAAGTATCAGGAAAACAGCTAAGAAGCAACCAGGAAGCAGATTGACTCAACATAGGAAAACAAACAGACCCTCACGGAGGTCCAGGGAACTTCCTTGCCTTTGCTCTCTTTCCACCCCCAAGCCTGGGATTGAGATGAAGACTCTCGTGCTTCCTGGAGGACCTTGGCATCTTTAGTCCTGTAAAGGTGGCAGGAATCCCCAGACAGTCCAGCCCACCCTGGAAGCCCTGCCTCTGCACAGCGTGGGGCTGGAAAGTTCTGACTCGGT
The DNA here is from genome assembly GCA_030674055.1 of Rhabdomys pumilio. NCBI lineage: Eukaryota > Metazoa > Chordata > Mammalia > Rodentia > Muridae > Rhabdomys > Rhabdomys pumilio. The sequence goes on along the minus strand of JANHMN010000002.1, from coordinate 26,042,188 downwards.
CACCACCTGCTATAACCACAAACCCTGAACTGGCCCAAGCCTCCAAACCAGCAAGATGACGTGGCTTAGCCTGGAAGGTGGTGGTGGCCTCTGAGTGCCAGGCGCCCAGCAGGGCAAGGGAGGAGCCCTTGGCAGCCTGTGGACAAGCCCTCGGCCTCCACCCTGTGGGGCTGCTCAACTACCACGGTCCCTCTGTGTGTGTGTCTGTGTGTGTCAGTGTGTGCCAGAGGTCAACATCAGGTGTCTTTCAATTCCTGTCCACTGAACCTGGAGCTTGACAGTTCAGCTCAGCTGCTGGCCAGTAAGCTACAGTATCCTCCTGTCTCCTCCTGACCAGTGCTGGAATCACAGGCATGTGTGCTGTGTCCAGCTTCTTATGTGGTGCTCAGGGTCCAGAGCCAGGTCCTCATGCGTGCATGACTATGCCCCTAGTCCCTCAACTACCATAGGCCTTAGAACTAGAAGATATCTGAAGTCCCCCAAACCAGTGGGTTTTGAATTCTGGAACCAGGAGAGCTGGGGTAGGATTGGTAGTTTGTGTATTAGTAAATACCTTTCAGCCCAGTGCCACACCCTCAGGAGACATGAAGAAGGGGACACAGGAGGGGACAAGGCTAGTGTGTGCTAATGTAGTAAACTGGATGAAAACCCAGCTGTTTAGACTCTGGCACAGGGTGTCTTTCTGTCAGCTATCTTCTTTTTGAGACAAGGTTTCTCAGGGTTCCTATAGCCCTGGCTGTTGGTGAACTGGCTCTGTAGACCAGGCTGGGCTGGAATTCAGAGATCTGCCAGCTTCTGGATTCGCAAGTGCTGGGTTTAAAAGTGTGTGCCACCACCTCTCAGCTTTTTGTTTGTTTATATTTTGTCCCGTCCCCAACCCTCCCCACACCCCACCCCCCCACCCATTCCTGGTGCCCTGTCCCCAAGACGAAGTCTTACTATGTTGCTCTGGCCGGCCTTGAACTCACTCTGCACACCCGAGCTGGCCTCAAAATCACAGAGATCCACCTGCCTCTGCTTCCCAAGTTCTGAGATTAAAGGCATATGCCACTCCACCAACCCTAAACCCCAGCTATCTTTCAAAGTTCATTCCCCCAGATTAGAGAAGGCCAAGTTCACAGGGAAGTCCTTCTTGAATCTGTCACCCATACCTCCTCACAGGTGGTATCCATCATATGAGAATGAGTCAGTCTCCCCAACTCAGCCCCCCTCCTTCCCCAATGCTGCTAAATCAAAGGAGGTGTTTTTTAACTTTTAAAAAATTAATTTTTGTATAAATTGGTGGTATGTATGTATGTTGTGTGTATACTACTTTGATACATGCAGAAGAAGGAATAAGATCTCCTAAACTGGAGTTACAGCTAGTTGTGAGCCTCCTTGTGGATTCTGGGAATCAAACATGGTACTCTGGAAGAACAGCCAGTGTTCATAACTGCAGGACCATCACTCCAGCCTCTAAAAGAGATTAAAGTGTCAGGTGTAGGCAGGTCCTTCAGGCTGGAGTCTGGAACACGTGGGTGTTTGGGCCAAGTTTTCTCAGGGGCATTCAAATGCTTCTGTAGAAATAGGTAACCCCACAATGGGAAGTGGGGATCTGGTTTGGAGAAAGTCATTCTCTGGCTCAGTACAAGCGACAGTACACTGAAGGCTTGGTTCACGGGACTCAGGCCTCTCCAAGGCATGGTGTGGGGTCTCACCAAAGCCTGGCCAATACCACACAGTGAAGTGCTTTCAGAGGAGGATGCCAGGGAGGGGCCGGCAAAAGAAGGGAGGGGTGGGGCACTAGGTGATTCACTCTCTCAGCCTCCCACCCCAGGGCCCAACTGCCATCAGAACCAAGTGCCAAGTGCCAAAGATGTCATGGACTCGTGTGTGTGTGTGTGTGTGTGTGTGTGTGTGTGTGTGTGTGTGTGTATGTGTGATGGTGTATGTAACTGTGGCTGAGGCCATCTGATTAGTGTGTAACTGTGAATGTGGTAGGTGTGTAACAATGTGTGCGTGTGACTTCCCCGTGTCTTGGGCGTGGCTCTGTACATCGAGTGGGAACTATGTAGCTGTGGCCTCATGTGACCCTGTGGCTGTCTGTTTGTGTGACCATGTGCACAAGAATGAGTGTTATTTGTACTGTGTGTGAGTCCCAGAGTCAGGTTCTGAGAGCCAATGGGTGCTGAGTAGATGGAGACAGAGGTGGCTGTCTACATAGCTGTGGTTTGCTGCCCGTGATCTGTGTGTGGTTATATAGGGTCAGCTGTCATAGATACATGTGGCCATGTGGGACCCTGAGATGTCTGTCTGCACGTGTGTCTGAGAGTCTGAATATGCTTGCTTCAGTACGGCCTTCCAGAAGCCACTGTTTGGTGGGTCTCTGGGTGTCATGGCTTCAAGTCAACTGTGTCACTGAGCACTCCTCTGAGGGACTCGGTTGGTCATTGTGTGACTGTGACTGTATGTGACACCTTCCTCAGGTGCCTTTGATGTGGTTGAGTTTCTAGGGGCCCATAAGGATGCTGCCTCACTCCTGAAGACCTCAAAGGATGCTGATGCCTTCAGCACAGCCTGGGAAATCCCTGTCCCCCTCCTTACCCTTCTCCATTCCTTCAGGAGCCTGCTTGTTTTCTGTTTTTACTGCCTAGGGTGAGTTCATGGCCACAGCTGACTCACTACTCTTTCCTAGAGACTTGAAGGATTTGGGATTTGCTTGGTTTGGAGCTTTGCTTAAAAGCATAGTCCATTAAGTGCATGGTCAAGGACACATTGGGCCCTGTGACCATGAGAGCATCTCTCTGTCACCTTCTAGTTCCCACCCTCCTACCCTAAACCAGAAGCCTCTCTCCTCCTCTGAATGTTCTCCCTCCTAGTCACAGGCCTCTGAAGGGTGCTGGAGAGGTTGGATGCCACTTACTGGTTCCCGGACCCATCTTCCTATGGGTGATTCACAGTGCCGGGTGCCAGCAGGAGCTGAAACTGTACTGTGTGGGCGCCCCCTATGGGCAGAGCCTGCCCTAGTGAAAGCAAGGAAATCTTCAGTCAGGAGGCTGCCACAGTTGATGGGGAGGAAGACATGATCCTTGTCCTCAAGCTTCCTTGAGTCTCATAGGGGACTCAGAACTCCTCTCAGGAACCAGGTCTAAGACAAAGAACAAAGAATCATATAGTTTTCTGGACTGGGGGAGGAATCCTAGAGGCTTCTGGGAGGGGCTCAGGGCCTTTTGAGACCTACTAGGAGAGAAAGAAAAAATCCAGGAGGGTAACTGACTAGGACCTAGGAAGGGAACAGATTCTTGGAAGGCCTGAAAGATTGGAGAAGTGGAGAAATTGAAGGATTCTTGTTCTGTGTGGGATGACATGGAGGACTTGGACTGAATCCAGTCCCCAAGGCAGAAGAACTCTGCCTAGGGCAGTGTATGGATGGGAAGTCCCCCTGGTATCTACCTGATGTCTCTCCAGCTGCAGTTGACATGCAACCACCTATGTCTCATTTCCAAGGGTAAATTTGAAGGCTGGAGCCTCCCTTCTCCCTTTGCCTTCACCTAGGCAGCCAGTCCAACTGTGCTCTGAGCTAGCCCACAGGCCCTACTCTCCCCATGTCCACCCTGAAAGTGTTCTGCCAGGCCCTTGCCAAGCCAGTGGCCAAGGCCATGAAAACTTCTGCCTCCACCATCCTGACCCACTGCCTCTGCAGCTCCTTCCAGCTCCTGGGACAGGCTGACTCAGCAGATCAAACCCTCCCTCCACCTGGCTCTAGCCTCAGACCCCCCTATTCCAATTTAAGGGTTTTGAGAGAATAGAAAAGTTAAGGGGCTGGGCTCTGGGCAGTTCCTAGTTGAGATCTAACCTCAGTTTCCCAGTGGACGAAACAGAGATCTGGTGTGTGGCCTGCTGGGTTCCCAAGGCTCATAGGGAGGCTCCAGTGAGCTCATGGGTGTGAAGGCCCTAGTGAGCCGTAAATAGTCCAGTGCCCGTGGGAGGGAAGGGGCTATGTTATTCCAGCTGGGCTCAGCTACCCACAGGGAGGCTAACCAGTGGGGCTGGGGAACGGGCAGGGTCTCTGAGTCAAGTGACAAGAATGGTAGAATCCAGGCTGGTACCTCACTGAGCGCTGTTAGGGTCTGGTCAGACCTAAGGACTAACTGCTGTGTGACAGCTGCAGGGTCTGTGACATGGGGACTCTGGGCAAATCATTTGGATATGTGACTGATGAAACTACTTTAAAGGGAGGGGGTGTACCCAGAATTCCAAGATCACCCAGAGTCACTGCTCAGCCACCGAGTCCTCTGCCATACATGCCTATTATCCCAACACTCAGAAGCTAGGGCAGGAAGACTGAAAGTTCCAGGCCAGCCTGAGCTATATAACACGACCCTGTCTCCAAAATAGTAATTAACTAATTAAAAAATTAAATAAAGAGCAAAGAAAATTCTAGAGCTACAACCAGTCTGCTTGGAAGGTCTTGCTACCTTTCTCAGGCCTGTTTAAAAAAAAAAGGCTCTAGAGCCTTCTCCTTCATCTTCAAATGGGCAAACCAATGCCCTCCCACATGCCCCTCACCGCCCCAGCCTTCCACCTCAGAGCCTGGGAGTAGGCTGCACCCCTTTGGAATGCTTTCCCCAGACCACACCCCTCCATGCCTCCTCCAAACCTTGCCCCACCAGCTTCTAGCCATGTGGTGTCGGGCAAGTCATAGCACCTCTTCGAGCCCCCATCTTCCCATCTGTATAATGGGATTGCTACTACCTCGCAGGGTGGTGGGGACCAAGGAGTGGCTTGTGGAGTCCCAAATGCAGTTTCTGCTGTCAGGAAGCTCAGTTTCTCACGCTTCTAGGCGCCTCTCCCACACCTGCCCTATGTATTGCTGTAGAGTTTAGCTATTTTATTATTTCCTGAATACTTAGCAGAAACTTCTGGGGAAGCTCCTACTTTGGAAACATGCCATTCCGGGTATAGGAGGTGACATTTGTAGACATGGAAATAGCCAGCCACTCTGACAGCACAGCTGTGGTGCCAGATAAAAACAATCAGAACAGAAGCGATCTAGGAAGGCTTCCTTGCAAGACGCAAAGTAACAAGTAACAAAGTAACAAGAAGGGCAGCTTGTCCAAGAGCATGGCCGGATGTGTTCAGTGGGGACACAGAAGAGGAAGTGGGGGGTGGGAGACTGGATTGGAAAGGTCAGGACAAACACTGGAACCCCCTGAAAGCCAGGCAGAGGAGCTTCGGTCCATCAGGCTAGAAAAGAGGGGTTTGAGTTCCTGAGTAGGGGAGTAAAGGTTGAATGAGCCCTTCCCACTTTGTTAAACAAAACCTGCTTTGCAGAATTTTGCTAAGTGCTTGTTATATCTTCTCAGTCTTCGAGCAAACTGATGAAATAAACACCATTATTTCTATTTTATCCAGGGAGAAATAGGGAAGGTTACGTTCTCTAATGTCACAGAATAAAAAAGAAAGTGGGATCAGCAGGAGTGGCACTACCTCTAGCCCACACGCTTGCAAGTACAACCTGGATGGAGTCCCGGTCGGTAAGAACATGGGGCCCTTCTTCCCCACCTGCCCTGACTATCCTCTGGTGGGTTTGCTCTGAGGCTTCTTAGCCTGAAGAGATGAAGAACCCTGAACTGAACTTGCTCTCCAGCTGTTGATGAGATGGAGGGCTGAGTGAGTAAGAGGGAGAGACCTGCCACCCCCAGAGAAGAACAGGAAAGCTACAGTGGACCACAAGCAGGGTGAAGTCCTGGGTTGCAACCTGTGGTCTGACACAGTGGCCAGGCAGAAAGAATCTCCTGCATTGGGAAGCCAGCCTCCAAGCTCAGCAGAGGTGCCTGGCTCCGGGACCTAAACAAGCACTGTCCTATCTGGATGGTGGGCCTTCAGAGAAGATTAGGGGTGTGTGTGTGTGTGTGTGTGTGTGTGTGTATGTGTGTGTGTGATCCTGCCTTGTCTGCATATCATACAAAGACCTATGTTCTGAGGTAGTGGCAAGACACATCAGCTCCCCTCTCTCCACCAGCCCTCTTCCCAAGAGACTAGCACTCCTCCCTGAATTCCAGTAAGGCTGTCTCTGTCTCTGAGGATTCTCTCTGTACCAGTCCTGCCAGTTTGAGGGTTGTGTATGCCTCTCTCCCTCCCTGGGATGCACCTTCACTTAGCAGAGGTCCTTGGAGCCCTGGCTATGCCTGCCCCACACTAGGCACCGGGGCTGTAGGATCTCACGGAGCAGAAGAGGAGGCAGAAAATGACCAAGGAACCAGAACCTTGGTGCAAGTCTGAGAAGTGCTGAGGAGGAAGACTAGAGACACACAGAGAGATGGGAGCCCTAGAGACCCAGGGACATAACCTCAAGCGAGTCATAGGTCAAAGTCTTGGGAAATCTCCTAACTTTGGAGTGGCAAAAATAAGGAAAAGTGGGGCTGGAGAGATGGCTCAGCAGTTAAGAGCACTGCTCTTCCAGAGGTCTCAAGTTCAATTCCCACCAACCACTTGGTGGCTCACAACCGTCTGTAATGAGATCTGATGCCTTCTTCTGATGTCTCCGAAGACAGCTACGGTGTACTCCGTACATTAAATCAATAAATAAATCTTAAAAAAAAAGGGGGGGGGGGAGTGCGAAAAGAGCACCCTACTTGGAAGGAATGGCCAGTACAAAGGCTTTGAGGCGAAGACCAGCCTGGGATATCTGAGGAAGCACAAGTTGGGGGTCAGTGAGCTGACTCGGGGTTAGAGAACTAGTGACCAAGCCCAATGACCTGAGTTTGATTCTTGAGAGTGTCATATGGGGAAGGAGAGAACCGACTCTTTTGAATTGTCCTTTGACACCCCCCCACCACCATGCATATCGAGGCACGTGTGTGCCCTTGCCCTCCTCACATAAACAGGTAAACAAATCCGGTGTAACAAAGTTAAAAGGGAAGAAGGCTTAGCCTGGAGGGGGCCAAGTGAGGAGACTGGGAGCTGCAGAGGTGGGCAGGGCCCAGGAAGTGCAGGGAACAAGGCTTCCACACTGGTGATGCAGGAGACTGGCTACCGAATATGTGTTTGTTGTGGGGGGAGTTAGCAAGGCAGAACCCCCTGTCCCTACAAGGTATACAGAATTAGAGCCTTTTGGCTAAGTAAGGCATGAGTACTAAGGCCAGCTGAGGTCAACACTCTCCTTTTCCCTACCAGGAGTTCAGTGTCTTCCATATTCAGAATCCTCTAGACACTCAGACACAGGTTCTAGAACATTCTAAAAGGTTGGCTTCATTTTTATCTAATGAGATAGATTCTGGGGTGACTTTGGGAATTGATCTCATGGAGAAACTAACTCCTTTGCCTTATGGGGATCCCTCTGCACCAGCCTACTGTGGGGTGTCAGTTATAACTGGGACCCTGTGAGGACGGTGCCTGACCAGGAGGAGGGTGCCCCATCTAACCCAGGCTGAAATCTTCATGGAGACAAATCTTCCAGTTGGAGATGGAAAGGTTGGAGGTGGTAGAGCAAGTGGCCAGCCGGTGACCTTTGCCCCCTGGTTTCCCCACATCCTGTTGAAACCTCTAGTGGGCAAGCAGAGCTGGAGATGGTCTCTGTCAGGGTGGAGCCCCAGAAAGCTAATGGCCTCCTGGGGCTGACTTTGGGCAAGGCCGCCCAGCAGCAGGTCCAGGGAAGGGACTGAGTCAGATCCGGCAAGCAGCACAGGCAGCCTGCTGAGGTCACAGTCTGGTGGCTGGAGGTGGCCTTCTGACTCCAGTCCTCCACCCCAGCTGCTGTTTGTCCAGTGCATCCTTCAGCGTGTGCCAGGCACCCTGTGGCGTCCCTCAGGCACTCCTGGGACATCAGCTGTCCAGAGCCAAGTCCGGGGGTGGAGCTGCTGTCATCACACTTCCTGGGCCCAAGTCTGAGGGAAGATGCCACTTTGCTCTCTGAAACATGACCCTCCCCCCTACCCCCAAGAGCCTTAGTCCAAGCATAGAGGCATTACTCTATCCTCACAGAACCTCAGTCCTAGGAGAAACTAAGACATATTTAAAGAACATAGAGACACATTTGAAAAGGCAACCTCTGTGTTGACAGATTAGCCACCTGGCATGCACAAGCCCTAGGTTCAGTACCCAGTACTGTAAAACAAACAAACAAAAGTTGGGGAGGGGGGAGACCCTTCAAGTGGACCAAAACTGGTGAGGAGTTAGGCACCATGGGTTCACACTAGTAAGAAGTACTAGAAACGCTCACAATTTAAGACTAGCCTGAGCTATAAAATGAAAGCCCATCTCAAGGCTAGAATGCAAAGTGAGGAGGGTGGAGGAGGGACAGGAGGAGCAGGAGCCATAGAATGAGCCAGTGTCCAAAGATCCAGGCTCTGAGAGCCTTTATGGACACTGGACATTCTGCTTGGCCGGTTCCTCCTTGGTTCAACTATGGGAGAACGGGTAATGCAGAGGCAGTGGTAAGCTCTGGGAATCATCTTTAGCCTCCCCCATTCCCCGAAGAGGAGCACAGCACCCAAGAGACCCGGGGTATGGAACCCATGTGGGTGGATATGTCAGCTCAGCTCCTGACCCTCTATCTGGAGCCCAGCCTACAAGCCCATGAGTCCTCATTGCACCACATCAGGAAGCAAGCGCCAGGATCAGTATGCTGGAAGGAGATTTTTGGGCTCCCACTGCCTCCCCAGGTCCCCCCCCTCCTCCATCTCCAGCCTAGGCCTTGTATGCAGCCAGAGCCCTCCCCCGCAATGGAGTGTAGACTGTTGGAGCTTGTTTGGCCTGAGGCATCTCACCCCTCACCTCCTCCCTTGCCCTTCTTGCTGGATAACAGTAGCAGAAACCTGGACCAGAAGAAAGTCAGGGGCTAGAGCTTGGCAGCTGGTACAAGAACGCTTCCCTGTGTGGGGCAGGGGTACCTAGTGCCTGTGGACAGAGCCAGGGAGCTTGCCTGTCTACAGTGGGCATCAGTGAATCTCAGCAAGAGGGATGGGACAGAGTGTAGACTCGGGAACTGAGCAAGGTGGGCTCCAGAAAGGCCATGAAAATTAGAGGGTGCTGGGAAAGAATACGAATACTATATGAAGAAACCATGTTTTGTTGTTTTTGTTATTTATTTTTTTTTAAGCTCTATCCATCTCAGGTAACACTGACTGTCTTAGTAGGGAAGGAGTTGCCCATTCAAAGAGGTGGTCAAGCACAGGTTAATTCTACTCTGACTATTGTGTCTTCAGTAGGTGGTCCAATCCAGGTAGCCAGATGGTTTGAAGTTCTTGTCAACCCAGAGCTAAAACAGGTTAATCAGGGTAGACTTCTCAGAAGAGGAGGTGGTAGAAGGGTCTACAAGAGAAGATCTATACAAGGGACTGGGGCTAGGCCAAGCCCTAGGATCTGTAGCTTGCTGGAGCCTTGGGCAAGCCACTGCTAGACTCAGCCCCAACCCCAGGAGTGTAGGGGCTTAGGTCCTAGGGTGCAGGGCGGCAAAGGGGAGCCAGACAGCTTCTTAGAAAGTGGCAGGCAGGTGAGCCGGGGCTCCCCAGTGATAATTAAGGAACAAAGGTGCCGAGGAGCCCAGGAGGAGCGCAGGGCTACGCAGGCCTCTGGGGCAGGCTGGCTAATGGGAGCCTGGAGGGGCGGTAATAACAAGGGGAGGAGCGGTGCAGACAGCCCGGCGTCATGACGCCCACAGGCCGCCCCCTCGCCCTCCTGCACCAGGACAATAACTGCAGCACCTAGCTGGAGAAACATGGACGGTTTCTAAGGAGCTGTTCCTGGGCCTCAAGGCAGGAGCTGTAGGGACAAGGTGGTGCAGGCAGAGGGGTTCTGGGTGACAGCTGAGCCTGCAGATTGGTGGGAGGAGGACCAAGATGAGGTCAGCGGCAGAGGCTGAGAACTGGAGCAGACGGACATTCACGGAGACTCCCCCAGATGTATGAGAGGCTGGATGAAAATCTTAAGAGCCAGCAATATCCTACCAGCCTTCTAACTATGTGTGGCAACTGGCTCCCATGTATGAAGAAGGGCAAAACCCTGGGCAAGAACACTGGGCACCAAGTCCAGGCGTCTGGTTCTGCCCGGACAGTAGTCTGACCCTGGACAAGGTTCATGGAGATTGCCTTCTTTACAATAGTATGTACTGCTTGGTCTGGGATGTGGCTAGAGGTAGAAGCAGGAGGATCAGGAGTTCAAGGTCACCCTCAACTACTTAGTAAATTTAAGGCTAGCCCTAGGGAGACTTTGTCTCAAAGATGTATGTACAGTGTAACACGATACAGAGAACTCAGTAGACTGGTGTATAAGAAATGGGTGTGTGGACCAGAGAGATGGCTCAGTGGGTAAGAGGGCTGGTTGCTCCCACAGAGGATGCAGGTTCAGTTCCCAACACCCACCCTTGTCTATAACTCCAGTTCCAGAGGATCCAACACCCTCAAAGAAAGAATGGCATCTTCCTACACAGGTGTCCCTACCCTGTGAAAATCAGAGCCCCAGTCAGCCACACATTTGTCCCATCCTCTCACTGGCCAGGCCAACAAAAGCAAAATTCTTTCACAAAGCCTCTCTCACCATTGGACCTTCTCCAATCATATCTTCTACATGCATGTGCCCCCCAACACACCTGTGTGCACACACCTGGCATGGCAGACTCCCACAGGGCCCATGTATCTCAGCTACATCCCAGAGACACCTCACCTTCCTTCACTGTGTCTCAATGCAGAGGTAAGGAGCAGGGTGCTATGTAGACCGAATGCTCAAAAGTGGGGTGAAATTGATACTGGGTACCGAGACTATAGGTGGAACACAGGTGGCCCTCATAGATGTTTTAAGGAGGCCCACTGTGCCAGGTCTTTTCTACCGTAGTTGAGAACCACTGGCTTTAGTCTTGGCTGCTCCAAGTCTCCTGTCTCATTCCCATCTCCCTCCAAGAAGTGGGCACAACCCACAGAACAACCAGAAGGCCTTTTTCTGTCCTTCTGCGGCCCCCCCAAATGGCCACAAGGCCTCTATCTACATCACTCCCATCCCACACCCCTAGTCTCTGTACCCCCACCCCACATGGTGTCCCTTCACATGTGGTTCCACCTCTGCAGCCTGAGACACATCCTTCTTCTTTTGGTGACATCCTTTCTCCCTCCTGTAGAAGAGCAACTCCCATTGACAGGGACCAGACTGCTCTGAGCAGTTCTGTGTCCCAGTACCTGGCACAGAAACCGGTTCACAGGGCTTCACATCTGTGGGTGGATAGAACTCACAGAGATCCTCCTGCCTCAGTCTCCCAAGTGCTGGTAACACAACTAATTCTGCACGCAGTAGAGGGTGTTACAAGAAAATTGGTAATGGTAAGAAATTTCTGAACATGCAGTGGCCAAAAGTTCACTTGGATTCATGAGCAGGGCATTTCTGGCTGGACTGGCCTGTGTTGTGTCCCAAAGCTTCACTGCAGCCGTGGGGTTGAACACACATTTAGGATTTAACATAGTAAGCCACCACCATAGCATGAAATGTCAGCAAACACTGCCTGGACCACACGCTGTATGTTTAGAACGAGGGGGTGAAGGCTTTTGACAGTGTAAGCTATTTTCTGCTCTTACAGAAACAAGATGGCTTGACTACCAAACAAACAAAAAACAAAATTTAAATATTTTCTTAGCATCATCTTTCAATATGTGATTATCAAGTTGCTGTCTCTTTGGATTGTGATGTTAGAATGTTTGATTATTAAGCTTGCTGTTTGATCTGGCAGTCCTCTGCTGTATATGTGTCTGGGGCCTCGGACCAGCTCATGTATGCTGCCTGGTTGGTGGCTCAGTGTCTGAGAGATCTCAGGAGTCTGGGCGAGTTGAGACTGCTGGTCTTCCCATGGGGACCCTCTTCCTCAGCTTCTTCCAGCCTTTCCTTAATTCAACCACAGGAGTCCCCAGCTTCAATCCAATGGTTGGGTGTAAGTATCTGTGTCTGTCTCAGTCAGCTGCTTGTTGGGCCTCATTGAGGGCAGCCATGCTAGGCTCCTGTCTGTAAACCATAGCATCAGTAATAGTGTCAGGCCTTGAAGCCTCCCCATGAGATGGATCCCAAGTTGGCCGAGTCACTCAGTCTCTTCTCCATTTTTGTCCCTGCGGTTCTTTTAGACAGGAACAATTCTGGGTAAAAATTTTAATTGTGGGATGGAACCCCATCCCTCCACTTGATGCTCTGTCTTTCTACTGGAGATGGACTCTATGAATTCCCTCTCCCCATTGTTGGGCATTACATCTAAGGTCCCTCCCTTTGAGTCCTGGGAGTCTCTCACCTCCCAGGTCTCTGGTACTTTCTAGAGGGTCCCCCTACCCCCAAGATGCATATTTCCATTCATTTTGCTGGCCCTCAGGGCTTCTCTTCTGTCTCTCCCCTCCCATACCTGACCCTGTTCTTCTTTCCCCACCCTCCCCTTTCCCACTCAGGCCCCTCCCTCCCTCCCTCTGCCTCCTGTGATTATTTTCTTCTCCCTTCCAAGTGAGATTGAAGCATCCTCACTTGGGTCCTTCTGCTTGTTAACCTTGAGTTCTGTGGATTGTATCCTAGGTATTCTGTGCTTTTTTGGCTAATATCCGCTTATCAGTGAGTACATATCATGCATGTTGTTTTGTGTCTAGGTTACCTCACTCAGGATGGTATTTTCTAGTTCAATCCATTTGCCTGCAAAACTCATGATGTCCTCATTCTTAATGGCTGAACAATGTGTAAATGAGCCACATTTTCTGTATCCATTCTTCGTTTATGGGACATCTGGATTGTTTCCAGCTTCTGGCTATCCCAAATAAGGCCGCTATGAACATAGTAGAGCACGTGCCTCAGTAGGGAAAGATGTGCCTAACCCTCAAGAGACTTGAGGCCCCAGGGAGTGGGGAGGCCCAGTATGGAGAGACATCTTCTTGGAGACAGGCTGAGGAAGAATGGGATGAGGAACTGTGGGGGTGGGGAACCAGGAGGGGGCAACGGCTGGACTGTAAAAAAATAAAAGTAATTTTAAAAAAGATTGCTGTTTGATTTGCTTTTCTGGGCATCAATTAAAAAATTATTCAATGGCAGTAGTGGGGTATGTCTTTAATCCCAGTGTTCGGGAGGCTGAGGCAGGTGGATCTCTATGAGTTCTGGTCTACAGAGTAAGTCCCAGGACAGCCCAAGGCTACCCAGAGAAACTCTGTCTCAAGCCCCCAACCCCTATCCCTGCCTCACCACCGAAAGAAAAATTCAAGGCCAGGGGTGAAGATGCAGCCAGGATACAGAGGGAGACCTTGTCCCAAAAGAAGCATTTAGAGAAGATAGCTTAATAGTTAAGAGCACTGGTTACTCTTAGGTTACTCTTAGGACCTGGGTTCAATTCCCAGCACCCACATGGTAGCTCACAATTGTCTGTAGTCTCATCTGCAAAGCAAGTTTCAGGACAGCCAGGGCTACACAGAGAAACCTTGTCTTGCAAACAAACAAACACTTTTGACATTTTGTGCTATGTACTTATGCAAAGCAACCTTCTCATTACTAATTATTATAAGAAATATCAATCAACTCTAAACACTGTTGCGGATACTCCATATCCTGCAGTATGAAATAAGCAGCCAACAATTGATTAATTTATTGCGATTAGTGTGTGTGGTGTGTCGGTGCCAATGTCCAAATGCCATGACCGGAGTGTGATGGTCAAAGGACAGCTGTTTAAAAATTTTTTATTTTATTTTTCTTTCTTTTAGATTTAATGATTTTTACATGTATGAGTGTTGTGCCTGCATGTATGTCTGTATACCTCATGTCTGTCTGGTGCCTGTTACTGGCCATATGTGTGCTGGGAATCCAACCCAGGTCCTCTGGAATATCAAAAATGTGTTCTTAACTGAGGAGCCCATTCTCTAGCCCAGATTTACTTAACTTGTAACTATGTATAGCTATGTGTGACTGTGGGGGGGTGGGGGTGGGAGTTGATGTTTATGAGGCCAGCAGAGGGTCTCAGATCCTCTGGAGCTGAAGTTGCAGGTGGCCCTTAGCTACGCAACATGAGTGCTGGGAACCAAACTCCATTCCTTTACAAAAGCAAGTGCTTAGCCACAGAACCATGTCTCCAGCTCCCCACAGGACGGCTTCTGGGAGCCGGTGGTGGTCTCCTTCCGCTGTGGTGTCTGGGTTGATTTAGACCATCAGGTTTTTGTGGAGAGCGCTTTATCCACAGAGCCATCTCTCCATCCCTCGTGATTTAATTATGTAAAACTAAATAAGCATCATCTCATTAGTATGCAGATACACTTTCACTTTTAGGAAGTGTCAAAATTATATGTATATAAAGGATTATTTGAAATCAAATTCTTTCTTATTATTTTATTCTTCTAAAATTTTATTTATTTATTACCTTTTTTTAGTAATTCATTTTTATTTTATGTCCACTGGTGTTTTGTCTGCATGTCTGTCTGTGCCAGGGTATCAGAAGACCTGGAACTTATAAACATTTGTGAACTGCCATGTGGGTGCTGAGAATTGAACCCAAGTCCTCTGGAAGAGCAGCCAGTGTTTTTAACCACTGACCCATCTCTCCAGTCTCCCCCAGCCTCACCCATTTTTTTTTTTTAAGGTTTCCCTGCCTAGATCTGGCTTTCCTGGAACTTACTCTGTAGACCAGGCTGGCATTAAACTCAGAAATCTACCTGCCTGTGCCTCCTGAATGTTGAGATTAAAGGCATGTGCTACCACTACCTTTAAAAATATTTATTTGTATGTATATGGGTGGTTTGTCTATATGTATGTCTATTCACTGTGTCTGATGTCTACAGAGATCAGAAGAAGGGTTGGTGAAATGGCTCAGCAGTTAAGAGCACTGACTGCTCTTCCAGAGGTCATGAGTTCAAATCTTAGCAACCACATGGTGGCTCACAACCATTCGTAATGAGATCTGATGCCTTCTTATGGGGTGTCTGAAGACAGCTACAGTGTACTTACATATAATAAATAATTGGGCCAGAGTGAGAGGGAGAAGGGAAGAAGAGACAGACAGACAGACAGACAGACCAGAAGAGGGAATCAACTTCCTTAGAACCAGAGTTATTAGTGGTTGTGAGCTGTCCTGTGAGCTGGGATAGTTTGGAATAATATCAAGTACTCTTAGCTGCTCAGCCATCTTCCCAGCCCCTAAAAAATGTCTGTATGGCTTATTATCACTAATTTTTTAGTTGTACTCCTATTTTATATACCCAGGATTATGTTAAAAATTTCCCAGGTGAAAGGGAGTCATGAGGAAAAGAAGTTTCCAGAAGTTTTGTAGAAGTTTAAATGATGTGATGTGTAAGGTGGCGGCACATTGCCTGGCACTTTGCAAGTCTGAGAAAGTAAGGCACCTGATCCACCTGTCCCCTAGTCTGCTTCGGGAGCTAGTGACTGTAGTGAACACGTCAGCCTCCTCAGCTCTGTCCATCTTCTGTCTACCTTGTTGCACCTACCTCTTTGGCTACCTGCCAGCCTCCTGCTATCTCTTCCCTCCCCTTTTCCCATAGCTACAAGACCAAGACCTTATTTTCTGCAAGAGTCCCCTCTGCCTTCTGTCCTCTTCAATGAGCCCCTGGCTACCAGTCACCATCCTTAGAGATAACAATTGGTCCAAGTAAGGTCTTTGATTCTCTGGAG
This sequence comes from Rhabdomys pumilio, assembly GCA_030674055.1. Taxonomy (NCBI): domain Eukaryota; kingdom Metazoa; phylum Chordata; class Mammalia; order Rodentia; family Muridae; genus Rhabdomys; species Rhabdomys pumilio. The sequence continues at coordinate 26,026,594 of JANHMN010000002.1, read as the reverse complement.
TCTCCTCCATGGTTTGTACCCCAGGCAAAGTCCACATCCTCAATCCACAGGTTCAGACGATTGGCCCAGCATTGAGCACTGATCTCCACAGGGGCTCCGCCTCTACCACCAATTCCTGCCCAAAGGCCAGTTTACACCTGCAAACCTTATGACAAGAACGACTGCTTTTGATGGCTTTTACACAGCAGGCATGTGGGAAAGTCCCTGCTGCTTGCCAGTGCCAGGAGAGGTGCAGTGGATTGAGGGGGAACAGGAGTTGTGTGTGTTACTCAGAGAACAGTAGGGAATGTCAGGCTGAGCAGACAAAGCAAGATGTCTGTATATCCCGAGAGGCCTCCTCGTCTAAGGTGGGATGAAGAGGATCCAGAGAGAAGCCAGATGGGAAAGACCTTTTAGGATCATGCCAAGGAGCCCAGCAGGCAAAGGAGAGCAATATGGCAGGCCACATCCAAAGTATGTGTGGCTCAAACAAAGGTACAATGGGAAGAGCACACACTGAGATAATAAATTGCTAAATAAGCTTACTGTGGTGCCACATGCCTGTAATTCCAGCATTTGAGAGCAGAGGTAGGAAGATCATGAGTTTGCAGTCGCGTGGGGCTACATGGCGAGACCCTATCATAAAAACGAGTGAGTGAATGAATGAATGGCTAAATGAAGAATGTACTGGTGTTGGTTATATTGGGACCTGCATGCAATCCCAGCATTTGGGGTGTTGAGGCAGAAGGATCAGAGATTCATAGTCATCCTCAGCCACATTATAAGTTTGAGGACCATCTGGGATAAATAAAATACTGTCCCCCCCCAAAAAAAAATTAAATAAAATAGATTTAAAATAGAAAAGAAAAATGTTGGACATGGTGACTCACACCTTTAGCCCCAGAACTATCAAGGCAGAGTCAGATGGCCAGCGGTGGTGGCACACGCCTTTAATCCCAGCACTTGGGAGGCAGAGGCAGGCGGATTTCTGAGTTCAAGGCCAGCCTGGTCTACATAGCAAGAGTCAAGCCAGCAGTGACTACAAGGTGAAAGCTTATCTCAAAAAGCAAGAAACAAAACAAATTAAAAAATGTATAAAGACAGAATAGGGTCGACAAGTTAGTTTAGCAGGTAAAGGCACTTACCACTAAGCCAAACGATCAGAGACTAATTTCAGAAATCCATGTATCAGAAAAAGAGAACCAGCTTCCATAAGTAGTCCTCTGAGCTCCATATGTGTACTGTAGCACATACATACACACATGTAAACACACATACACACACAGACATATATACACATATATACATACACACATATAAACACATATAAACACACAGACACACACAGACACACACACATACATACACACATATAAACACACACATATACACATATAAACACACACATACATACATATAAACACACATACATACACAGACACATATATAAACACACAGACACACACACATATAAACACACACAAATATATGAACGCACACACACAAACACACACATATATAAACACACACACACATATAAACACACACACACACACACTAAATTAATGGGTTTTTTTTGTTGTTGGTTTTTTTTTTTTTTTTTTTTTTTTTTTTGTTTTTTTG
>JANHMN010000002.1:25996328-26024892 GCA_030674055.1 Rhabdomys pumilio | reverse complement strand
TTTTTTTTTTTTTTTGGTTTTTCGAGACAGGGTTTCTCTGTGTAGCCTTGGCTGTCCTGGAACTCACTCTGTAGACCAGGCTGGCCTCAGAACTCAGAAATCCGCCTGTCTCTGCCTCCCAAGTGCTGGGATTAAAGGCGTGCCACCACCACCCGGCTTAAATTAATGTAAAGAGAAATATTTCTGGGTGTGGGACTCAGAAATCAATAAATGAGACAAAAATTTTCCTACCCACCTTTTTTTTAGTTATGTCAAACAAACGGGGGGGGGGGGGGGGGGGGGGATGGTTGCACGCGCCTTTAATCTCAGCTCTCAGGATAGAGAGGCAGGTGGATCTCTGAGTCTGAGGCCAGCCTGGTCTACAGAATGAGTTCCAGGACAGCAGAGCTCTACAGAGAAACCTTGTCTCAATAAACAAAAACAAAAAGACGGCTGGGTTCCGTTTCAGCATTTGCAAAATAAAGTAAAATTGCTGGTAGTGTTAAACCCGCATGGTTTTGTTTCTCTGAGTCCCAGAGTCCCCACAGATTAGCAAAGTATTCAGAATGGATGTACACTGCAGGCAGGAAGTGGTTTACTGCACTGAACGATGCACCGAGCTCTTAGTCTATTTGATATAAAGGGCAGAGGTGAAAGTTAACAGGAATCTTTATGCTGTCAACTTGATGGATGCTAAACACCAAAATTACAAGTTTTTCCTTTAGTAAGTTAATTTTTTTACATTTATTATTATTGTTTTTCATTTTATTTATTATGTGTGGGATAGTACATGTGTGCACCATAGCACAAGAGAGGAGGTCAGAAGTGGAGTTTTCCTATTTCAGTCTCCGGTCACCATTGGGGGAGGAGTCGCCACCATGGCCGTGCATCTGCAATGGATGGTCGTTCAGAATGGCTCCAGTTTCTTGATCAAGAGGAATAAGCAGGCATACAGCACCAAGCCCAATAATCTGAAGGCCTGCAACTCCTTCCGCTACGAAGGGCTAATTTACCGAAAGACCGTGGGAGTGGAGCCTGTGGCTGATGGCAAAGGGGTCGTGGTGTTTATGAAATGATCTGGTCAACGAAAACCTGCCACTTCTTACGTGAGGACCACCATCAAAAAGAATGCGTGAACTGGAAGAACAAGTACCACTCTGATCTGCGCATGGCAGCCATCGGCAGGGACAGTGCCATCCTTCGAAGCCAGAAGCCTGTGGAAGTGAAGAAGAAACAGACTCACCACATCAGGAGACCAAGAGCTCCTGAGCCCCACACCCCAGAAGCAATAAAGAGTCCACTGACTTTTTCAACCATCAAAAGAAGGGGAGGAGGAAGAGGAGAAAGAAGGAGGAAGAGGAGAAAGGAAGAGAAGGAAGAGGAGGAAGAAGAGAAGGAGGAAGAAGAGGAGGAGGAAGAAGAGGAGGAAAAAAAGGAGGAGGAGGAGGAAGAAGAAGAAGAAGGAGAAGGAGAAGGAGAAGGAGAAGGAGAAGGAGAAGGAGAAGAAGAAGAAGAAGAAGAAGAAGAAGAAGAAGAAGAAGAAGAAGAAGTGGTTGTTTTTTCTTTCACCATGTGGGTCCCAGGGATCTAACTCAGATCACCAGGCTGGGAAGCAGCACTGTTACCCACTGAGCCATCTCTCTGGCCTTATTTGCTTGTTTTTTTGAGACAGAGTCCTACTGTGAAGCTCTGGCAGACCTGAAAGTTGTTCTGCAGACCAGCCTGGTCTTGAACTCACAAAGGTCTGCCCTTCCAATCACAGCATTTCAGACATGTGCCACCATGCCCAGCTTAAAGCATTGTGCTTTATAAAAATATCTCCTGTATAATTAGATTTACATGGTTATAATTACAATTTTAGATTTGATTAAATATTTTTATATTTAATCAAATTAACTTTATGTTTATTAGTTATAGTTTTATGTTGATTTAGAACTCCTTAAAATTTGTAAAGGATAAACATGTCTCGATGTTTTGAAGGGCAGAAAGTTCAAGGTCTCGGCACCAGCAGATTCAATGCCTTCGTAAGGGCTCTCTGCTTCACTGACGGAGCCTTCTGAATTCTCATGTGCAGGAAGAGCTAAATCAGAATATTTAATCACATAAATATTTAGCTATATAAGAATTATGGCTTTACCCATTTTTAGTGGGTTTTTTGAGACGGAGTTTCTCTGGGTAGTCCTGGCTCTTCTGGAACATTTTGTGCATCAGGCTGGCCTTGAACTCAGAAATCTAACTGCCTCTGCCTCCTGAGTGAGGAGATTAAAGAACCCAGAAGTCTTAAAGATGCTGGACAAGCATTTGCCTTCTACTTTTTTTTTTTTTTTTAAGCACCAGAAAGTGAGTCTAGGGCTTTGTGCATACCAAGTATACACAGTACCACTGAATTCCACCCCAACCCTATACTGGGGAAGTCAGTTATGAGAGAATAAGTTGTGTTATTTTTAAATAAAATAATAATAACAACAACAACAACAATCCAGGGTCTGGGATTATAGCTTACATTTGCCTAGCATCCACAAGGCCCTGGGTTCAGTACCTCACACCATATAAAACTGGGTGTGGTGGCGCACACCTGTGATCCCAGTTCTCAGGACCTAAAGACAGAATGGTCAGAAGTCCTTGGCCATCCTCAGTTACATGGGTAATTTAAGGCCTACCCTAGATTCCTGTGAGCTTGTCTTAAATAAAAAATTAAAAAAAAAAACAAAAAAACAAAAAACCACAAAAAACAAAAATGTCTGCTGTGTTCCTGTTGTAGGAAAAGCTTGGCACACATGTCATTTCTTTCTTACACTGCATATGGAACACAAAGCTTCTCACAAGAGAGACAGGCAGCGACCCACACACCCAACCCATACACATTTCCTTCTATTCAACCCCAGCACTTGTATAAATTCCACATTCACTCTGGTGTGGAGGCTTTCTTTTTACATATTACAAACTTAAAGAGTAAGAAGCCCTCGACAGAGGCTCACTCTGTGTTAGTCCCAAGGGCAGATGTTTAGACCTAAGAGTTGTGTGGTACACAGCATCCCAGGGCCTGGCCCGTCTGACTGCTGGGGGCTCTTTGACGGAGGCTGGTTCTGTGTGTTCACACTTGACAAGACTAGGGCTCAGAGGGCAGCGCTGCACTGAAGGGTTCTAAGCAGAGACAGAGAGAGACAGTCGCAGGGGAGACTGAGGAAGTCATTTCTAGGTGAATAAAGATAAAGGCCTGGACTAGACATGAAGGGGAGAGTATAGAGAGGTAATGAGAGAGTCTGGATTCTTCCCTCCAAGGTTGGGACTAAGGTCAACTGCCAGCCAAGAATACCAATAAAATCAGAAAAACTCAGTATCAAAGAGGTACCCGAGATGGACCCAGCCTTAAGCACTCTGAGAGAGGTACTAACAAGAGACAAGCCCTCATGGAGCGATACACCTTTAAATGCAGCAGCTTACCTCTGAGTTAGACCTCAGGAAGCACTACTAGGGAATGGATATAAGTAGAGACCGTCTGGTGCCAGAAAGGGGCACCCAGCCTCAGAAGCCATCCCCAGAAAGAGCCTGCTTGGTTTGTGGCCCAGTGCCTCAAGGCTCTTCAGGCTGGACAAGATGACCTCACAGAGAGAGCTTCCAAGTTCAAGCTCTTTGCCCTGATCCCAAGGGCTAAAACTCCACCCGGGCGTCCTCCAAACGCCATGTCTACACCTGGCAGCCCTTGCAGATGGTTATCTCCCCTCCCCCACCCCACGCCTCCACTCGGCCCGCCTGTCGGTCTGCCAACAACCCCACTCTTGGCCTTTCATCTCGTGCCACGGCAGCCGTCCACGATGCTGTACCCCATCCCCCACCAGCCAGCTCCACAGCTTCTCCTAAGCTTAGGCCCCACAGCAGCTGGAGACCCTGATCCTTCACAAGTGCCACAGCTTGAGACCCACTCCCATTGTTATTTGCTCCTGAGCTTCCCTCCCAAGAAGGCTTGACAGGTAGAAGGATAGACACGGCTAGGGATAGCAGACATCGACTACAGCCACCCTTCCTCCTTTGCATGGGATTGGCAGAGGCAGGCCTAGGACAAGATGAGGATGATCATCTCCTTGGGTGGATGGATTATCACCAAGGCAATGTCCTCTCCTGGCTTTGGTCTAATTCCTGGGGCCTTGGGGAAAGTATAGAATGACATACTTGTGATAGAGAGGTCCAAGAGAAGCCCTTGGTAACAGGGATGTGGTGAGGAAGTATACCATACCATGGTGAGGGGGGAAGACTTCAGTTACCCTCTACGGCTCTTGGAGGAAGGCTTGATGGGTGAGTCAGGAAGAGCTAAAAACCTCCTCCTGTTGCTGGGGATAAGGCTAGGCCTATTTGGGCATGCCTCTGTTACAGCTAAAAAGCACAAAGCCCCATCCAGCAGAGATGGGCTGAGCCTCCGTCCAGAGACACCACAGGCAGGCACGCACGCGCGCACGCGCACATACTCCACACATACCTGATTGGGTCTGGCCAAAGTCCTTCAGGGTCCAGGCTGAGTTAGGTGAGCATCTCTCACACAGACTGTAGCTCCCAACAGCAGACTCTGCCACTGTGTCGGGGGTGGGGGGTGGTGGTGGGGGTTCCAGCCTCAGAAGCAGCTGGCTTTCCTGAAACCTTAGCCTCTTCCTCACTCAGCCCCAATACCAAGTACCTATTCTGTCCCCAAAGCTGTGGGGCAAGTAGGAGTATCCCTGTCAGCACCCAGCAAGGGACAGAAACATGGACAGGTGGGAGAGGTGACTCCTGGGGGAGGGGGGTGCGCGTGAGGAAGTGTGGTATGAACTGAGTGCAGGATCGGCTGGATGGGTACCACCAGGTGAGGGCAAGAATGATAGCCTCCTGCTGCACACGAAGGTTGACACAAGGTACTGGCTGCTACAGCCAGAGACCCACGATCTAGTAGCCCAAGACAGAAGAATTATCGCTGGGCAGGAGAGACTTGGCAGAAGGGGATGGAGAGAGATCCATACTGTCTTACATATCTTTTCTTTACTGTTAAACCTCATATAAAATGTATCCATAGGAGCTGGAGAGATAGCTCAACAGTTAAGAGCGCTGGCTGATCTTCCAGGGGACACAGGTTAAGTTCCCAGCACCCCACATGGCAGCTCATAGCCGTCTATACTTCCAATCCGGGGAATCTGATGACACAGAAATGGCGTACTAACATACACACAAGCAAACCACCCATACACATAAAATAAAATAAAAGTTAAAAGGATGTATTCACTGTATTTCTTATGGCATTTAAAAGTGTGATAATGGCTGGCCGGGCGGTGGTGGCGCATGCCTTTAATCCCAGATCCCAGCACTTGGGAGGCAGAGGCAGGCAGATTTCTGAGTTCGAGGCCAGCCTGGTCTACCGAGTGAGTTCCAGGACAGCCAAGGCTATATAGAGAAACCCTGTCTCGAAAAACCAAAATAAATAAATAAATAAAATAAATAGAAATGTGATAACAGTACAATTCAAATGAAGGGTTGAGGTTAGCTAATAGTGTGGCAAAGCTTGCTTCTTAGCTGAGACAAATGATACAGGCTGAGACGGGATGCAAAAACAGGAGAGACGGTGGTGGGCATATGAAAATTCTGTTTGAAACTTTTGTGTATGTCTAAAACAATAGTGTAAATAAAAAAAAACTAAAAAGAACACACACACACAAAAAAATGTGTCTTACTCAAAGAGCTCCTGCTGAGAAAGTCGGTCACACTGCTGTGCTGGAGACTGTTGACATTGCCTGGTGAGGCCAACGGCTTTCAAGCAGGTCACTAGACAGGTACAGCCTGGCCACTGGGCACCAGGAAGGTCTGTCCTGGTGGGTCAAGGACATGCTAGGCTAATAACAGGCTTTACTGATCACCAGCCTATGTAACATGGTGTGACTGAGCTACGATGGCATAAATAAAGGGACCTGACTCAGACTAAAGGGAGAAGACATCTCGTGTTCCAAACAGGATGGCCTCCCCTACTTGAGACGAGGTCTTGTATAGACCAAACTGGGTTCACTAAGTAGCTTAAAACGATCTCCATCAACTCCTGATTCTCCTGCCTCCACCTCTCCACTGCTAGGATTAAAGGTTGGAGACACTATGCTGGGCTGAAATGCGTGCTTTCTAAAGCAAGGTCTGCACATGGACCCAGTTCCTTCTGACTGGGGACGTGGAGCACAGTGGCGGTGCAGGCTAAGGCAGGACATGGAGCTTGGAGGAGTCAGATGGCAGTCCTGACTCCTTACTCATTGTGTCCTTGAGCAAGCCACTCACTCTGGCGGCCTCAGTTTCCTCATCCGTAAAATGGAGCCTATCGCTTCCATCTGTCCGCTTGCCTCCCAGAGCTGCAAGCGTCACATGAGACAATCATCACAAGAGGGCCTGGCGTGGGGCAGAATCACCTTGGAAAAATGAGCACCAAGGCCATCAGGTTACTAAGTGGCTGTCACACCCTGTTCTGGCCAAGAGGAGTCCTGGATGTCATCTCCCAGGAGCAGTTCACTGTGCAAGGCCCTCCCTGGGAGCCCAAGATTGCTGGGGGGCAGATGCCAGGCCCTCCCTGAGCCTCTAGGAGATAGGCCAGAGTCCCCCCTCCGTGGGTGAGGGCTGCCAGCGGGGGGCCTGGGAGAGTGGGCCGCCTGGGCTGGGAAGATGCTGAGGTAGAAATGGAGGTGCCTGTGAGGGCCCAAGCCCAGGGGGGAAAAAATTCTTACTGGAGCTGTATAATTAAAATCCTATTAAGCGGCGCCTGGCAGTCTCCCACCAACCCCCTCCAAGGCTCCTGCGAACCTCACAGCAGCATAGCACCCAGCTCTGCAGGCTCTTGCTGAGACTGCTGGCTTGGGAAGAGCTGGGAGCCAGGCTAGCCAACAGCAGAGCCAGGGATGAGCCGGGGAGTGTGTGTGTGTGTGGGGGGGGGGCTGGATGTATCCAGCTCCAGCTCCGGCCCCAGGTCTGAATCTGGACCCCGCACCTCTGCCACCCTTCCTTTTGCTCGGTGATGGCCATTACCATCCTCCATGACCTCCCTCAGACCCTCTGGCCTCAGGACTAAGGTTTCCTAGCTTCTCACTGTCTCTCCTCCATGTCTCTCCCAGGCTGCCAGCTAACTTCTTAGCCCTAAGCAACACACCCAAGGGCCCCCCTGCTCTCCAGCACACGTTGGAGGCTGGCACTGGGTAGAGTTGGGTGGGCATAGTTTGGGAAGTGAGATCTGTCTAAAGTAGGTATCAGACTACCTTCCCTTCCCATGCCCCAGTCTCCTCTTTTCCACTCCAGCTTCCAAGACCTCCCCTCTGCCCTCAGGGATGCTATAGGTAATTCTTTAATCCCCTGTAGGGGTCATAGGGACCTAATGCCAGACCCATAGCTGCAGAGAAAACAGAGAGATCATCAGGAATAGTGACCTAGAACCTCAGCTCCTGAGGGAGCCTGGCTCTGAGAGACCTTCTGTGATTTTGGTTTTCTTCCTGGGTCACTGGGTTGGAGCCACTCAGGAGCTTTTGGGTTGCATCTCTTACCCCTATCCCAGGGTAGTCTCACTCAGTCCAGAATGGACCCAGAGACTTCCTCCATCAAGCCAAACATCCCAGGATCAGGCTTCATCCCTTTATTCCTCTTTGCTTTTAAACCTTTCCTGCTAGCCTGCCATCTTAAAGGCTGATGAATCAGGGGTTCAAGACAGAGCTCTGCCACTAACCTTCATGTGACCTTGGCCACAGTCACCCTCTCTGGAACCCCCTCTTACCTTTCAGTTGGACTCAGCTCCTTCTACCTTTGTCCCTCCTACTTCCCAGTGAGCCTGTCCCCATGCACACTCCTTTGTGCCAGCATCCCTCTCAACTCTTCTTGGTCATTCCATCCCAATGAGCTCTCACGGGGCATGTGCTATGTGATGGGTCCAGTCCTGTGCCAGGTGAGAGGACCGCAAAGACAAACCAGGGTCTCTGGTCATCGCACTAGCAAAAAGATGAGACCAGAGGTTAAAGCGGCAGAGGCTAAGACATGGTTTGCACAGACTGGCACAGGTGGGCATCAATGCACCGCAGAGGTGCAAGGCTCTCCCAGGGACTAAATTCACTTCTGAGCATTTGTTGTACTGTTCAGTCCAGAAAGTTCTTTGGAGCCTGGGGTCACTGAGGCTCAGGAAGGGGAAGCACCTCACCTCGAACCAGTAGTACAGACATTTTGATAGGAACAATGGCTGCCTTGTGAGCCCTGTCCAAACTGCACCTGCTTGGAGTGCCAGGAACATTCTACAGTTCCCTGGAGTAGGGATAGCTAAGAAAGCTGGAAATGTGCAAAGCTTGGGCCTTCACCTCTGTCCTCTTATTCCCACAAATTTAGTCTCTGTCTAAAGCTCCATGGAAAGGGGGTTAGGAGCTCAGACACAGTAAAACAAGGTACAGCAGCCAGTTCCCAAGCTCACTCCTGAAGATGTAGAGGAAGGAGAGATTCCTGTCAGCAGCAGGGGCTCTGTGAAGATTTCCAATTTGGGAGGAGACACAGACCTTAAAACCAGGCCTATCAGCATCAAGGAGTCCTTACAGTAATCTACTCTGGGTTGACCCACACGAGGTTTGCTTACTACAGACACTAAAACAGAGTACATTTACACTGTGGAAACCACCGGAAGAGAGAGAGGCTTCAAAAATGGGTAGAGACACCCACTGAGCATCTTCCTGCTATCTGCTGGCATCATACACCTGACCTTCTGCAGGGTCCTTCCCAAGATACTTCAGCCTCCTCTGGCCCCTTATAAGGAGTCACCAGACCACAAAGACTCCAAAGAGACTGATCTTGTCCTTAAGAAAAGCATGCTAGCCGGGCGGTGGTGGCACACGCCTTTAATCCCAGCACTTGGGAGGCAGAGGCAGTCAGATTTCTGAGTTCGAGGCCAGCCTGGTCTACAGAGTGAGTTCCAGGACAGCCAGGGCTACACAGAGAAACCCTGTCTTGAAAAACAAAAAAACAAAACAAAAAAAACAAAACAAAACAAAACAAAAAAGCATGCTAAGGAGCCAGCATGGGACAGAGGGATCAGTAGGTAGGAGGAAGACTGAGGTTCTGGCTCCCTACCTCTCTGTACCTTTCCAAAGCACTCCCCTACCCCAGATCTCAGTGAGACCTTTACAGCTGCAGGGAGCAGGGCACAAAACTCGCAGGCTGCACACCTGGTCCAAAGCTGCAAGTGATGTCACTGCCAGCTTTCCCGGATGTGGGATCTTCCTATGATGACAGATGAAGTCCACAGGCCTTTCATTCCATGCTGAGAACAGTGTGGAGAGAGAACCCTCAGGAGTGCTTGCCAGAGACATTCCTCCATCCTGGAGTGGAGATTGCATAGAGCAGAATGCCTTTAGGTGTACCAACTGGCTACTGAGATCACAGCCCTCCCTCAGGAAGGTGCAAAGTTCTTCAAGTCTGTCTTCTATCCCTCAGGCTACAGCTGCAGCCCCTCACCCTCACCCCGCCCATGCATTCATGGACTCACGAGAGCAAAACAAAACAAAAAGCAGTGGTCAGGTTAGTATGTTCCCTTTGTCATGGACCTGTCCATACGACCAGTCCTTTATCATGAGGAAGGCTGGGCATGTATCTCTGGTAGCAGTGTTTTTGCCTGGCAGGTACAAAGCCCTGGGTTTGAATTCCCAGTACCACAAAAACCAGACAAGGCCATGCATGCCTATGATCGAAGCACTTGGAAAGTAGAGGCAAGAAACTCAAAGCCATCTTCAGGTACTTGATGAGTTTGGTAGCCTGGGATACCTGAAACCCAGTCAGAGGAGGAGGAGGTGGGTGGGAAGAAGGGGAGGGAAGGGAAGGGATTTAAGTGAAAGGCCAGCACCTTTGAAAGGCACCTTGAAAGGTGGGACAGCTGCATGCCAATGCCTTTTCTCCACAGAGCCACAAATCCAGCATCTGCCCTCCCTTTCTACTCTTCAGTCTTCTGCTTTGTTTTTCCCAGTTGCATTGCGGAGTGCTCCAGAGTCAGCCTTTTCCTCTGCACCACACATCCCTGCTGAACAAATCACACCCCTCCCTCAGTTTCTCTGTCTGTAAAAGACCATTGTTCCTCTTTGTTTGGGGGACATTCTAGAGCTCTCACGGACCTCCAAGCCCCAGTCAGCTGAGTCAAGCAGGGTCAAGCAGCTGGCTGTACTCCCAGCCACAGAGGGACGCCTTCCCACGGAGGGCTGACACTCAGGGCTTCTCTAGTCCCCAGGGCAGGGCCGGCCAGCTGACAGCATCAGCTCAGAGCCCTCCAGAGTCTCATCAGAGTCAGCACTGCTCCCACCCCACCTCCCCCAGCCCCACGGAGGACACGCATCACCAACACCTTCCCGTCGAGGGCCTCTGGCGAACAGATGCACAGGAGGGCGGGGGTCCCTGCACTCTTAAGTCTTATTACTCCCGTGCCACCGCCCTGACTCTAGAGTAATTGGGGGCCCTATTTGCATTTTGCTGTGTGTGACTTCTGAGCTCTGTGCTACCTTACAAAGCCAGGGGCTCCATACTCTACCAGGAGAAACAAGGGAAGGAGGAGAGTTGGAAGAAGCAGGAAGTGGGAGCTGAGAAAGGACAGAGCCCCCCCAAATCCTCCTAGGAAGGGGAGTCTTGGCAGGGTCCCCCTAACCTTGTGCCAGCCCTGGCTTAGGAGCCAGGGTGGGGATGAGGGGGTGACGTCCTTTACCTCTCCGGCTCAGTTTCCTCATTTGTAAACTGGGGTTAATGACACTTAACGAGCGAGGGGGGTGGGGGGCATGTAATTAGCAGCTGCCAGCTCTGGGCTTTGAAGTGGGTGGAGGAGGGGGCCACTGGGCAGGGTGTAGGCAGGACAGAGCTGGAGGCTCAGGGTGCTTGGCCTACAGGGAGAAGGTGGGAGAACCAGGGAACCTTTCCAATTTGGAGATCAAGAGCTAGGGTCACACACTTACGGGGGCTCTGGAGGGCAGAGGGCAGGCCAGAGGATCCAGAATCTGAGGCACAGACAGCTGTGGAGTTGAACTGAGGAGCCTACAAAAGGCCTGAGAAAGGAGCTAGCCCCCAGGTCTTCATCAGCATGTGTTCTTGTGGAGACAAGATACAGAACCTTGGTTCTTATGCAAGAAGCTTCATGTCTGTCCATTGACCCACAGCTAAGCCACATAAGGCACATTGCCACAGACAAAGGCAATAACTGCCAGCCCAGAGGCTCATGGGAGAGGACAGGCATGTCAAGAGAGAAGTTTATGGGGACTGAGACCAGGGAAGTGAGGACAGGAGGGAGGGAGCCGCCACCTCCTCCGCCCATGGCCTTTCCGCTTGCCCCACTACGTCAGGACTGAGTCACTGGGAGAGGCCACTGTCCAGCAAGGGGTGGGAGGACCTTGGGGACCAAGGTCTGGACACTATCCCAGACCAAGCATCTGTATGGGGTACCTTTGGCCGGGTTGGCGAAGACAGTGATGTAGACTTGAGCCAACCATCCACAGTTCAGCCACCCACGCCTGATGGGTAGAGGCTTGGATGGGCTTGAGAGGCCCAACAGGGCCTGTGAGGGTCAGCAAGTTGTCTCTCTGAGATCCTACTGTCTCTGGACAGGTGGACAGAGGAACCATCCATGATACACCAGACATATGGAGAGGTCCTTTTGGTATCAAGCCCCATTGCCCTCTATAGCCTTGAGCAGGAATCAAGAACATCCCCTCTCACTCCCATTGTGTGTGTACCTTCTGCTTTCCAGATCCGTCTGCATGCTTGGAGGTGATTGGATTTGGCCATTCATTAGACGAAATAATCGAAGGAGTTTTGGTATCCACTGGGTTCCGGGCACATTTGATGCATGGACTAGGAGCATGAACAGACCTATTAGGCTTCCTCTCTAGGCAGAATATGAGTGTGGAGAAGCGACCAGAACTCTTCAGAAGCAGCCCCAGAGGGAGGGTTTCAGTGGCCCAGGGGAGCTGTGGGGAGAACTTCTCTGCCTGTCATGTGTTGCAGAGGCTGGGACTGGGAGACCACTTTCCCTCTGGCCCCATTAACATTAAGCCTAGAGCTCACCAGCTGCAGTGTCTGGAACAAGTGACATGGATTCTTCCTGCCATCCCTGCCTCCACCCCCCAGTATGCAAGTACTAGGGACACAGCAGGCTCTGCTCTGGGCAACTTGACACACAGACTTCTGTCAGCTTCATAGACAGCTGTCAGGAGAGCTAGGCATGCAGATTTAGAGCACTCTCAGAATGGGGCTGGAGGAGGGAGAGGAGAGGGAAAGCCCTTATATTGGTGAGTTAAGGGATCCAGGGTTAGGCTGAGCCCTTGCCCCGTCAAGTGTTAGACACTCTAGCCTGTTGGGGTCTTGGGACTATGTGTGTCACCCTCTTCCCTATCCAGTATCTGCTCTTCATGCCCCTGTGTCCCTGAATAGTTGTCACTGTCATCCCATATGAATCCTTATGAATCTCAGGGGTAAGTCTTGTAAAAGACAAAACTCTATTAGGGGCTCTGAGACGCTTGCCGTTCTACAGGGCAAACTTTACAACTTGAGTTCAGTCCTGGAAATCAACTCCACCAAGGTGATCTGTACCTTCTACACATGTGGCATGCAAGCATGCACACACATTTCACACACTCACACACACACACACACACACACACACACACACACACACACACAACTTTAAAGCCCATAGGCCAGACATAGTAGCACATGTGTGTAATTTCCCTACTCAGAAGCAGAAGCAGTAGAGTCACAGGGAATTGAAGGCACATCTTCTAGGCCAGCCAGGGCCATACAAGGGAGACTTTATCTAAAAAAGAAACCAACCTGAGGCTGGAGAGATGGCTTGTGGGCTAAGAGCTGCTCTGGCAGAGGACCAAAGTTCAGTTCCCAGCACCTATGCCTTGCAACCGCAGTAACTCCAGCTCCAGGGGAACTATTGCTTCTGACCTCCAAGGGCTCCTGCATTCATGTGTACATACCTACCTGCAGAACACACATCCCATACATAATAAAATGTACTCTTAAAAAAACCAACCAACCAAAACACCACCTTAGGCTAAGTATAAAAACTAGATGTGGTTGTGAAGAATAGATTTTTTTAAAAAATGAAATTCTGTGATCAAAGAGAAAAGGTGAGACTGACAAGGAAGAGAACAGCCCTGTCCCTGGGACATATACACGGAAATGTTGAGGGGTGACCCTTGAATTGTTCAGGAGAGGATGTCTGCTCTATCCCTAGCACTACACACACACACACACCAACAGTAAAATAAGAATGAGAGAGGTATTGTGGTCCACATCTCTAATCCCAGCACTTGGGAGGCAGAGGCAAGGGAATCAGGAGTTCAAGGCCAGCCTGAGCCCAGTGAGACTCTGTGCTCAATGACAATGAAAAGTAAGCAAGACTAGATAAATATGGATGTCAAACCACGGATCATCTGGGTAGAGAAATGAGGCCAGTCTGTACTATTTTACTTCTGCAGCTTTTGAAATCATACCCAGCTAGAAATAAAAAGAATGGTTGTTCCTGGTGGCCACAGCTGGCTTCCTCTTCCTCTCCCTCCTCCTTTTCCTCCTCTTCCTCCTCTTCTTCCTCTTCTTCTTCCTCCTTTCTCATGCATCTCATCCCAGCCCATACTGGTTATCATTTTCTATATCTCTCTATCTTTTTTAAATCCATTCACCCCTATGGTGAGGGTTATTTTCACACCATCTTCTTGTCTCTCATCTGTGTCAACATTTCCATTCACTTATTCATGATTTCCTTGTTCATTCATTCACTTACTCACTCATTCATTCATTCCCCCCAACACACGGGCAAGCCCTCCTCATCACTCCTGGCAACCCCTAGAGAGACAAGAAGGTTTACCGACAGCCTTGGTGATTATGAGTGGAAGTGTCCCTGATTCCTTAACATTGACCTCAGTGTGTGTGTGTGTGTGTGTGTGTGTGTGTGTGTGTGTGTTGCATTTCCCTCTTCAGGTCTCTGGGCCTCTCTGTGGGGTGGAGGCTGGTCCTTTGTCACAAGACTTGGACAACTTCCCCCTTTACTCTTGGAGCTTGTACATGTTTCCGAAACCGGGCCATGGCTACAACCCTAGCAGGGGCAGCTGGGCTGTGAGCCAAGCAGCCCTCCCAAGAAAGGGCTGTCTCTCTTTTCTTGCTTTCTGACTTCTTCTATTTCCTCTGGGCCTGGCCATGGGCCTATCATTCTTGTCTTGTAGAGGTGACATCACCAGGGCTCCCCAACAAGCACACACACCCCAGAGAAGCAGGGACTCCTCTGCATCTCACCATCTCTTCTCTCCAACATCAAAGGCTCAGGCAGCAGAAGTGTGTCCCTCCTCCCGGCCCCCAGGGGTAATCAGAGCCTGGAATGTGTAAGCTGGACCTACAAATAAATAAATACGGAAGCACGCAGAGCCTCCCGCCCCTTGCTACCATCCAGCACCCTGGGCTGGGACCTAGGCACAGGGCCAGCTCCTGACAAGGTCGAGGGGACCGCCTGGAGCTGGAGGTGTGTGTGAAGAGTTTCGCGTGGGCTGAGGTCTGGCTTATCCTAGGCAGCATCAAAAAGCCTGTGATGGGGGTGTGTAGAGGAGCCCTGTGTGTGTGTGGGGGGGGGTGTCCTTCATAAGCTGCCCCATCTCTCTCCTCACAGGCTAGACCACTCCTTGTTCTGTACCTACCAGTCCAAAGCCAGCCTGCCTGCTTCAGCAGCTGCATATTGAAGGGCCCCATGATGGGGAAAATGGTGGGTAGTGACTGGGGTTTCCAGGATGAACCAAGATGATTCACTTAAAGAATGGCAGTAAGTGAAGAGAGAGAAGAGGAGGAAAGATAGAGAAAGGAGAGGAAAGAAGGAGATGAGTGTAAAGAGGAAGGAAAAAAAGGAGAGGGGAAGGAGAAGGCAGAAGAGGAGGGGCAGGGAGAGAAGCTAATCTCACAAAAAGCAAGAAAGAGTCCCCAGGGAAGTGGCTGTCATTTCCAGTTCCAGCTTATCTGCTGTGTGATTTTGGGGCAGTCACTAGGATCTCTGGTCCTTAAGCTCACTGAAGTGCCTCTTTTGATTCAACTTTCTGAGGGGAGTATTGAAGAGCTGTCCTTTGAAGGCTTGTGAAGGGCTGTGTTCCCGCAGGCTTGCCCCCACTGCATGACAGGGAACAACTTTTGGTATGGACAATTTTGGATGTAGAAGCCAGAGTCTCACACAGGCTAGGCAAGCACTCTTCTAGTAAAGCTGTGACCCTTGACTTGACATCCTGTCCGTGTCCCCACGTGTCTTTGGTTTCCTCGAGGGGCCTGACACAGAGTAAACACTAAGAACATGCTACATGCTAAGAACCACTCTTGAAATGGGAACTAAGCAATGGGCTCCTCTGGACCTCTTAGTCTTTTCTGTTTCATGTTGAATCCGGAGAAACTCCAGAATCTCACTCCATACAAAAGTACACCTACACTGGATACTGTTTCTGGGGTTCTGCCTATCTCCTCCATCCCTGCATCTGGAGCAGAGCACTCACCTCGGAGAGGCAACATGTATCCCATCCCATCTCCTCACTGGCTGCCACAGCCTGAGAAGTACATTCCTCATGGAGGCAGGAGCTTTAAATAAATGCTTAACCTTCCATGTGTTTCTGTCCCCTTTCTCAGATCCAGAAACTGAGGCGCAGGTACAGGAAGTGACTTAACAATCTACATCAAGGCCAGGCTAGAGCTAGGGCTTGCTCAATATACCTTACTCTCCAAGTCCTCAGGGCTTCAAAGCCTGGGACTTCTCCAGGTTTCACTCTCTAGAAGTTTTGTCTGTCTCAGGGCCTTTGTGTCCTCGGTTCTCACGGCTCAGAACGGATGCCCACCATTCTGCAGAGCACTGAGCGTACTGCCCCAGCTGACACAGCAGCAAGATGATAGGCATACAGAGGCCCAGAGAGAAATGTCTACAGGCTCTGTCACCATACCTGAACTGAGAACAGGTCTGGAGCAGTTGGGCAAAAAGTTGGGAGAGCACAGGGAAGCTCTGAAGTCACAGTGCAGGGGTGCCCTTCTAGAAGGGCTCCCCAGAGAAGTGGAGCACCAGTCAGACTTTCTGCCCAGGATAGAAGGACTTAGGTGGGGCTCACTTAAGCATGAATCCACCCAGCATCCACAAAGCAGCTCTCTGTACCATGTCCCCAGTACCAAAAAGGGATGCAAGACCTTGTTTAACCTTAACAGGAGTCCAAAGGAAGAAGCTTTGGTAACTGGTCCCACTTCACAGATAAGGGAGTTAAGTCACCTGCCCGAGCCCACCCAGCTAGTGAGTGTCCACCGCCCTGAGCAGAGTAGGGTAGGATATTTTCATAAGATGGATGGATGGATGGATGGATGGATGGATGGATGGATGGATAGATGGATGGACTGACCTAAATTTATACGGTCCTCAAATGTCACTCTTGCCATGTTCCTAGGCCTGGGAGGCAGTGAGCAAGAATGTGGAGAGTTAGGCTTTCCGGATTCCCAAAGGAGGGGGACCTGCCTATTTTTTCTTACCCACCTTACTTAAGTCATAACCACAGTCTACAAGATCCTGTAAATTTACCTACACCCTCCTTTCTCCAATTCTACTGAAGCCCAGGGGACTC
This sequence comes from Rhabdomys pumilio, assembly GCA_030674055.1. Taxonomy (NCBI): domain Eukaryota; kingdom Metazoa; phylum Chordata; class Mammalia; order Rodentia; family Muridae; genus Rhabdomys; species Rhabdomys pumilio. Next base: position 26,008,300 of record JANHMN010000002.1, on the reverse strand, counting down.
CTCAACATTCCTTAACACAGCAAACCCTTCCCACCTCCTCCACCCCAGGGCCTTTGCACTTTCCACTGCCTGAGAAATCTTCCCCCAGCTCTCCATCTGGCTCTCTGCTTCTGTGACCTTCCAGGGAAGGTAGACTGAGCTCCTTCCTTATCAAATATATCTCTCAGTCACTTCCTGCCCTTTACCCACCTTAATTCTGTGCCTCAGTTGGCATAACCAAAGCGTACCCTGTCTATTGGTTTTGTTGGTGGTGGTTTGGTTTGGTTTGTTTAGGTTTTTTTTTTGTTTTGTTTTGTTTTTTTGTTTTTTTCAAGATAGGGTTTCTGTGTAGCCCTGGCTGTACCAGAACTTGATTTGTAGACCAGGATGGCCTCGAACTCAGAGAGACCTGCCTGCCTCTGCCTCCCGAGTGCTGGGACTAAAGGCGTGGGCCATCACACCTGTCTCTTATCTATTGGTTTTGATGTGTCTCCTCTACTCAAGAGCACAGACTCTGCAAAGGCAAGAAGAGTTTGATTTTGATGGCCTAGCACTGTGCCTTCTATACTTACAGTAGATTCCCTACAGAGTCTCCCTATTGGTATGTATTCCCTAGAAGGATGGATGGATGGATGGATGGATGATGGTAGCTCTGGCTGGTCCTGAAAGGAAGGGCAGGGTCTGCTTAGACACCCTCCATTGAGTTTATTTTTTAAAGAGTATTTATCATATTTTTAGCTATGTGTCAGGGGAGAGTGGTTATTTGCACATGTGTGTAGGTGTCCACAGAGCCAGAAGAGTGGAGTGCCAGACAGTTGCGGGCTGTCTAACATGGCTCCTGGGAGCCAAACTCAGGTCTTCTGAAGAGCAGCAAGCTGAAAGTGCTTTTAACTATTAGGCCGGTAGTTACGCATGCTCCTCCTGGGTTGGGTTTAGGCATAAATCAAATCCAAGACAAAATGTCCCTTCTTCAAGACACCTTCCTTAAATTTCTACCTTTGTCAGCAAACACCCAGATCCTCCAAACTGATTGCCTTAAGGAGTAGGAACAGCTAACTGTACCTTCCTCCTGAGCGTTCCATCTCTCTTCACTACGAACTTTCCAGATGAGAGGAGGGGGCAACGGAGCCCACCGGGTGCTGCCCTGGCCAGCCTGCAGCCGCCTCATCAAGGTGGTACCCGGCCAGGAGGCAGGAGGCGGTGCCCTGGCTTAAGGCATGAATGGAGCAGGAGGAGGGCGAAAGGAAGCCAGTGCTCCCAGCCTAAGGAACAAAGGGACCCAGCAGGTGTGAGGGGCCTGGGGGCCACGAGGGCAGAAACTGGATCTGAATCAGGAGATCAGTGTCACCTGTGGCAGGGCTAGCTTCCATTAGCCTTCTTTGGTTGTCACTCGCTCTGTGGACAAAGCTCAGGCAGGAGGTTGGAGCAGGGTGGGGGAATCTTTTCTATTTCTATCTGCATCCCAGCTTCCCGTTGCAAGAAGCACACCACACAGTCAGTTCTATCAGGTCAGAGCCTGGGAAGAACGGGACAAGATGGCCTGACACTGCACTTTTACACAGGAGACCCGTGAGACCTCCAGGGTACAGTGGCTTACTGAGTCACCTGACTCACCACTGGCTGAGCCCACACCTGGCTCCAGGAGTTTTGGCTCTGGCCTCAGCTGATAGGAAGTGATCTTTTGGTTACTTTGAGTTCGGGATCTGGATAAATTACCCAGGCAGGCCTTGAACTCATAAGTTCAAGGGTTCTTCCTGCTTCAGGTCTCCCCAGAACTTGGTGGAGGAGGGGGTTACAGGTGCAGGCATTGCATATGGTGGGAACTGATCTTTCTCTTTAATCTGCCCTACCCCCTAGCAGGCTCTTCATGAGATGGTGACCAAGAAAGCTAGGATGGAGCTGAGTCTGGACAGTGCATAAAAAGAATTGCTCATGGATGTCTCCAGGGAGAATGCTCCCCTAGGCAGGGTCCCCTTAGACAGGGTGCTCTCAGGTAGGGTACTGCCCAGCCAGCATCTCCCCAGATATTATGCTTTCCAGGCAAAGTGCTCCTCCTAAGATAGAGTGCTCCCAAAGTAAGTAAGGTGATCCCCAGCAGGGTGTTTCCTGAGGGCAAGTTCTCCCAGGACAGAGTACTCGTGGGTCAGGGTTGTCACACAGGCAAAAGGGGCAGACAAGACTGAACTTACCCAAGGGAAGCCCAAGCTCCTAAGAGTGCTGGCATGTAGAGGGGACACCTTGCTCCCACACAACTGCCCAGGGCCACCCTGAGCCCCACCCTTGCAGCAGCTGTTTTGCCCCCAGGTGTGGAGGAACTACTGGAGGAAGCCTGAAGACGTAGGTGAAAGGGAGGGGGCTGGCCAGGGAGGAGGGCAGGGAAAGAGGGAGAGGAGGAGGAGGAGGAGGAGGAGGACAAAGCAGGCCTGTGTAGTACCTGGGACATTCCCAGTCTCTGCCTTGTCCCCTCCCTGATCCTTCTCTGAAAGGGGAGGGAACAATACCCCCATTGAGGCCCATTTCCCTAGGGATAACATCTCTGTGTCCACTGGGACAGAAGCCAAGCAGGTGAGCCTTGTGGGGGCTGAAAGCCTGCTCTCCAAGAAGCAGGGGCAAGACCTCAGAGATGAAGCCAGGGGTCCCCAGGAGGGAGAGCGAAGGAAGAGAGCCAAACTCTGTCCTTGTTCTGAGGCCAGAGCAAGGGGCATGGAGAAAGGGAGCTTGGGGGGAAGGGGTGTCAAACTCTCTAGTACAGCAGTGACTACTCTCCGGTTCTTAGGGAGCCCTTCTCTGTTCTGAGAAGGAATACAAGCATGGCAGAGCCCTGGCTGCTGGCTCCTATCAATGTCAGGTTCAGAAGGACCAAGTGGAGGACAACTGTGGCTGTCTTTTGTTCAAGTTGTTCAAGGGTCTGAGGATGTAACTCAGGTACGCTCACCCAGCACACAAGAAGCCTACAGTTGGGTCTCCAGCACCATATAAGATGAATATAGCTATGAATACCTATACTACAAGTACTCAGAAAGTGAAGACAGAAGTTGAAGTTCATCCTTGGCTACATAGGGAGTTCAAGACCAGCCTGGCCTAGAAGTCATCTCAAAGTAAATAAAATACTGTTTGTATCAGGAACAACAAGAGTTCAGGGCCTCTTTGAGACCAACCCAAAGACTACAACACAGTGGGAAGCTTCACTAGATATTATTTTACTTGCTTGTTGGCTGTTCCATTTGAGACAGAGTCTCATTGTGTGGTTCTGGCAGGCCTCGAACTCACAGACATGGGCCTGCCTCTGTCTCCCAAGTGCTAGGATTACAGGCACTTGAGAGGTTGATACTGTGGAACTGTCCCTGAACTATGCTGGACACCCATTTAATTGGGTGATCCTGGACTGGAGTCAGCTTGATTTATAATGCAGACTGGCCTATAGTCACAATCCTCCTGCCTCAGCCTCCTGAGAGCTGGAATTACAGGAATCTACCGCCACTCCTGCCAATTTTAAAGCCTTGAGGTCATACCAACACTGAAAAATAGTCTAGTAATGTGAAGGAAAACTCACTCAACTTCAGCCTCAAAAGGCTGGTGGGGCAATGGGAAGGTCACTGGGCTCAAGGGCGACAGGAACATTTTGTCACCATGGCTTAACCTCACAGATGGAGGCCCCAGGGAAGGGGTCAGGGTCAAGAGGCACTGAGATGACTTCAGAGGATCCGTGAGACTTTAGCAGTGACAAGGTGGAAGTCCTCCCAGATAAAGGGTGGGATTGGCTCACCACTGAGTCAATCAATGGCTAGCTTCCGTTTATTAAACAAGCTATAACTATACTATGTTCCAGCTGCTGGCTGCTGTAGACAAAAAAGCCATGCCCCAGTCATCAAGGCAGCCGCCCCTCACCGTCAGCAGCAGCAGGATCAGCCACAGCCTCCATCAATGATGAGACCGTTTCTAAGCCTACAAAGGATGTTATAGTTGGGCTTAAGCCAGATGGTTGACAAGGAGGGATAGAGGAACTGAGATTGTCACGTATTAGCTGGGGGGGGGGGGGGGGACTAGCGGAGGTCATTGAAAGATGGCTGAAGGAATAGGGGTGTTTTTCTGTAGGCAATGGGGAGTCATGGAAGGCTTTTGAACAAGGGGAAGTCTACATCTACAGCAAGGTAACTGGATGGTAGCACTAGGAGACCATCCCTGCTTGTCTCTTGGGCCCATTTTGTGAGGAAATAGCTCCAGCCAGCTGGGGAAGGATTCCAGAGGTCCTGCTCAGAAGTAGATGTAAATGGGCAAGCAGCTGGGGCGGGTGCAGAGAAACACTTACAGTCCAAGACAGGATCTCAACCCTGGTCCTCCCCCAAGAAGCCTGTCACCTCCCCCTTACTTCTAGCTTCTCTTTATCACACCAGAGGACCAGTGTCTTACTAAGGCTTGCCTCTCTGTGCAAACCATGACTACAGAGGCAAGAGACGGGAAGCCTGCCTCTGGGGCCTCAGGATGGAGGCGGAGCTATGGGTAGGGGAAATGACGTGACTCTCTGCCAGGTGCCTGGTCAGGACCCTCAACACAGGCATGTAGCTACATCACAGGGACTGGGACCGTAGGAATGCCGACTAGCTAGCGATGTAGCTGTACGCAGGATGGTTGCCTTGAACCCGCAAACCCACCCCCACACGGACTTCTGCCCCTCAACCTCAAAGTCACTCCACTGAGCCACCTGCTTCTCACAGGTTCCAATGGGACCTCAGAAACATCCCCCTGAGGGGCTTCACACTTCACGAGGATACACAGGAGCCCTTGGCCCATCCAGGAGCCCTGACTCATAGGAAAGGTAGAGCCCTATTCGGATCCCAGGTGGGCTGGGCTTTCAGGCCGGCCAGGATCCCAGGCACCTGGAGGTACAAGGAGACCTAGGAGGAATGTTCTCTTCCCTGGGGTTGAGGGTGGGGATGGAGGCCTGGTGCCTAGAAGCCCATCCATCCAGCTATCCTTCCTTCAAAATCTAGACACTTCCCCTATCAAGCCCTGTCCTTTTTATAGACTTGCCGACATTGCCAGGCCTCTCTTTTTTTAAACAGCCCCTCTGGATTCTCCAAGGAACAATGAGACAAGGCACTGCTCCAGCGTCCAGACAATCCTTTCCAACTTGATTCTGTTATTAGCCAGAAGCCTGATGGGTTTCACTTTATAGATACCAACAATGAGGCCAGAGAAGGAAGACTGTTTGCCCTGGGACCTACAGCGAGCAAATAGCACAATATAAAAGTCTGTCTTTGATTCACTTCCCAATCATCAGATATCATATAAGAAAGACTTTTCCTTCTGCCGGTGGAGGTGGTAAAACCCCATCATGTGGAGGTGGAACCCCATTATGTGGAGGTGGTGGTAGAACCCTGTTATGTGACAGAGTAAAGAGGACCTTGGGTTCACCACTTGACCTTTGACCTTTCTTGGGCAGCCTCCTGCACCTGGACTGGGCAAGCTGGCCTAGAGGAGCAGTGCCCTGAGTGAATCCTTCTGGGATGAGACAAGAGGTCAGAGGGCAGGCAGGTGAGGGTTTGCTGCTCTTCCAGCCCAGCTGGACCCTGATCGGGAGGATGGAGAATCACCTGACAGCAACTGTATCCACCAAAGGGATTGGTGGAGAGCCTGAGAGAAAGTTTTGGGTATCAATAGCTGGGCAATGACCAAGCCATATTACCTTCCTGAGCCCTAGCTGTCTCCCTGTAAAATAGAGGGCCATAGGATCTACCTCATAGGCTGTTCCATGCTTCCTGATGCCCACAGTGACTGTGACCTGGCTGGCCATCAGAAGTCATGGCAGGGCCTGCCCTGGGGTGGCTGACAGATGCTGGGGGTCACGCTTTCTACCCTGCCTCCTGGATACTCCCACTCCCACACAGACTCCCAGGCTCCTTTGTAAGAAGCAGACAGAGTATGCCCGGACTCCCAGAAGTGCCTTTAAACTCAGAAAAGAGCCAGATCAAGAGCTAAACAACAGCCACTGCTCACTGTGACCTCTGTGGGGCTTTGGGAGCCTGCACCTGCATGTGTCACAGTCTTTGCCCTCAGCAACACGTGGATGTAGCCGCTTGACTGCAGATTTGCCTCATAAGTGTTTGTCTCCTCTCTGTGCAGGCTCTGAGGAGGCCATCTAAGGCAGGGCTGGCTCCTCAGCAGGGACAGATAATCTGCTAACTTGTGGAACAAGGCCTAGCCTTCCCTAGGGTAAGAGCAGATGTTTGCCTCCAGCTGTTTGCTGTTAATCAGTCCTCAGAGAGGGCTGCTAAGGCCTCCCCAGGGTTCCGCCTGACAAAGGCTGAAAGTGGCTTCCAGCCTGAGGCAGAGGGCTAAGGCCTGAAGAGGCCCAAGAGGCAACTACTCTCTTAAAGCTACGCAAGAGCCCTGGGGTCTGAGCCAGGCTGGTGGAGGAGGGGAATGCGGCCAAACCAGACTTCTTCCTCATTCTTTGTCTCCGGAGTCCCTCCAACCACCACTAACAATGCCACGTTCCTCCCAGAGCACCCTAATATCCTAGAACGGCCAACCCCACTAGCCACTTGACCAACACTCCCCCCCTCCTTCCTCTTTCCTGCAGGCTTTTCAGGAGGCGTTGGGGGGGGAGGGCGTGGGACAACTCCATTGCTCCCCGGTGAGGATTCAGCCAGCCTTCACCTGGGTCTCGTGTTGGACTTGACTTCCCATACCTCACTACTTTCCAGGAAGAGTAGGCAGTGAGCTGGGTGGGCAGCCCAGCGGCCGAAGCTGTTCCGGTGACAGTCACTGCCATCCCAGCACTTAGGGATCACATCCTGTTTAGATCTTAGATTCTGGGACTACACAGCTGCTACATTCTGAGTGTGGCAGATGGGCAAGAGGACACTGAGGTGAATTACTGGGGATTAAAGAGGTTATTAAAGCTACGATCAGACAGAGGGGCAACATCATCATGGCAGAGGCTCCAAGGAGCGCTCAGGCCCCACCGCTGAGGTCTCTGAAAAGAGACTTCACACACCTTTAATTCCAGCCCTGGCAGAGGCCGGTGGATCTCTGTGAGTTCAGTTCGAGGCCAGCCTGGCCTACAGAGTGAGTTCTAGACAGCCAGAGCTACACAGAGATACCTGTTTCAAATGAGTGGGGGATGTAGGGGGGAGGGGGAGGGTGGGGAGGCGGGAGGGGGACACCTGGGGAGGGGAGAAGCAGTAGGAGAGGGAAGCTCTTAGACCTTTTAAAGAAGGGGAAGATTTCGCAGCAGGATCCCATAGCCAGGCACAATGACTCCTGGCAGACATCAGGAAAAGTTGTGGAACAAGACACAGGGGGCCCCAATAACACCACTATGCTCTGCTCTCTAACACCAGAGGTTTTGTGTAGCGGCCAAATTGTAACATTACATTCTTGCAACCCACGGCAGCCCTGAGTGGCCACCCAGAGCACCTGGCTTTCTTCTCTGCCGGGCCCTCCTCCTCCAGCCTGGCCTTTCTAGACAAATGAGGCTTGCGTTCCTGACAACAAGGACTCTCTGTGACTGACTGTTGCTTGTGGCACCTGCTCTGGGGCATTTTGATAATGAGGTTGGACCCAAAGGGTGAAGGAGCCTCACGCTAGTCCAGTGCAGCTGTATCCCTTCCCAGAATTCCATGGGATCCACTCAGGTGCGGAATCCAGAGCATCAGACAGCGTCCAGAGCCTGCAAGGATACAACTTCAGGGCTGTACCTTCCTCCAGGAGGGAAGCCAGCAGGGTAGGCCGTGGCAGGACAGGCCACTGAAGTCCCAAACTGTGTGGCTTACACACTCGCTCCCCTGCTCAACCTGGGACAGAGGGAGAGGCAGAGGGGAAAAAAAAAAAAAAAAAAAAACTAAGCAAGAAGCCTCAGGAGCTGGGCGGTGGTGGCACACACCTTTAATCCCAGCACTTGGGAAGCAGAGGCCGGTGGATTTCTGAGTTCGAGGTCAGCCTGGTCTACAGAGTGAGTACCAGGACAGCCAGGGCTACACAGAGAAACCCTGTCTCAAAAAAAAAAAAAAAAAAAAAAAAAAAAAAGCAGCCACTGGCCTCAGTATGGCCGTGCCCTGAGAGCTACTAGCTCTGAACGTGGTATCTAGGACATGTTCAGGCCCAGAGTCTCAGTGTACCATCCCAACTCTCCCCTGCCCCACAGCAAAGAAATTGTTCAGGATTTTAAGGGCCAGGAGAGGTGAGGGGCAGATTCTCTGAGCTCTTCCAAAGCCGAAGGCGAAGGACAGGGCATGCAGGAGCAGAACCCTGGCGATGAGGGCTTTCCTATCCCCCTGCATCCCTGTCTAACAGGAACCTGGGCCCTAGCCCCCTGGGAAAAATGGCCTGGCCGGTGATCTGAACAGGGGTACCTCTGCGGTCACTCTCCCTAGGCTGGACCCCTCCTCCTGTTTCTATGGTATCACTTTCCTTAGTCCAACAGGGATGCCCATCAGCTGGTCTCAGGACCAGGGGAAGAGGTGAAACGGGAGGGTCAGGTCAAGCCCAGGGCCCAGTTTCCAGTCTGGCCATTAAAACATGATTAGAAATCTTGCCTCAACTCCCAGATCCAAACCCTCATGGAGACAAGATACGGATTCAGAGAGGGAGGGGTGTTCTCAGGTGGGGAGAGATAAAAAAAAAAAAAAAAAGCTCTGAACCCCGACACCTCTGAGGGGACACCTGGCCCAGACTCTGCTTCCCACCCAAGTCTCTGTTCTCCCAGGCTGTGTCTTCAGACTCCTCATCCACTCAGCGAGTGCCCCTCTCCTTGCAAACATATGTGGGTCTCAGGCTCCTTGTAACAAGGAACAGGTCCCACTGTCTTTGTTCCTATCCCTGGCTACCCACTGGGCACCTCCAGAAGGCAGAGCAGAAACACGTGGCTCTGCCAGATGTGGAGCAAGTGGGTATGTCCCTGGGCACCAAGCCTGGCAAACAACTTCTGTGGCTGCAAGCCCAGGAAACAACAACCCGAGCTCCCCACACCTGGTGCCAAGGGCCCAGGGACAACCTCTAGGTGTCCAATGCCCTATGAAAAAGAACTAGGAAGCCACACAGGGGAGCCTTCCACAGACCCAGGAGACTACCGGGACCTGGCACCACCTACCTTCTTTTTTCCAAATCATGTTACTCCAGCAGGACCTGTTCATTTTACAATGGCCTCTCTTCCTTGGCTCCACCTCACCTCCTGACTCTCTCTCCTTTGAACATTGTTCAGCCTTCAGCCTTTCCAGCTGGGCTCCACATTTCCCTCTTCCAGGAAGTTTACCAGGATTGCCCTGCTCTGCTGGCTCGCACTAGTACACCTCTGATAGTCTCCTGTAGCCCAGGTTGGCCTCCAACTCCTAGCCAAGGCTGACCTTGACCTCTTGGTCTTCCCACTTTCCCTCCCTCTTATTGTGATTACAAGCACCACAGGAAGGTGTGGCAGCTGAGCACTGTCCCTCAGATGCTGACAGCGTCCTCCAGTTGGAATCCCATTCCATACATGGGTTCAGACTATCTTCAAATTGACCAGAGACAGGGAACATTTAGGGTGAAGTATCCTCCATTTTATGAACGAACGAACTCGTGACCCAAAGAGTAGAGATAAGTCCCCACGTGACTGAACCTTGCAATGGGCTCGTCCCAGGCCTCCTGACCTTCCATGACCCAAGAACACCTGATCAGATCGACCTTGCTTCTTCATCCTTGGATGGGAACCTAACCAGAGGAAGCTCGGGTGTAGAGAGTGAAGGGGAGTGCAGGGCTGGGGCCAGGTGTGGGTCAGGTGGAGACTGAGGCAAAGTCACAGCCCGCCAGGAGCTGGGCAGCGTGGGAACCGGCTGGGAGTGGTTCTGGAGGGGAGGGGGCGCCGCCGTGCTTACCGCAGGATTCCGCCCCTCCGAGGGCGCAGACAATGGGGTCGCTGTGCCCGGCGCCCCCTCCCCTGGTTCGCCGGCCCCCGCCCGCCCTCTCTCCCCAAAGCTGCTTTCAATTTAAACGCCTCCAACCAGCGGGTGCTGCCCTGGGGGGCGCGACCGCAGTGCCGAGCGCCCCTGTAATTTCCGCAGGGAGCTGACCGGCTCAAACACGGCCCCGCTGTGCCCCGACCGCAGGCCCCGAGACCGGAGACGGCGCCCAGACTGCCTTGCCCGGGTCGTGGGAGCGCCACCGGGGCGGCATCCTCCCGGGTCCAGCCTTCGTGCCGCCTCCTCCAGGCAGTCCACCCTAGCTCGGGGAGCCCTGCTCTGCCACCTATGAGGGCCACCTGTGAAAGCCAGCTGCTCCTTTTGCGGGAGAAAGTCGTAAGGAAGAGGTCAGTTTTCCAGCAAATGTGAGGTCAGGGTTGGTTCTCTTTGGAGTAGAGGCTCAACAATAAGGGGTCCCATTAGACTGCCACAGGAGCTGGGGCCTCAAAGGACACAAGCTGAAGACAAAAGTGTGTGGATTAAACGTGTGATTCTGTGTTCAGAGCTAGAGGCTCCCTATGTAGCTTAGGCTAGCTTTGACTTTGCAGCCCTCTTCCCTTGGCCTCCTGAATAGTGTGTGTGTGTGTGTGTGTGTGTGTGTGTGTGTGTCTGTGTGTAAGCCATTGCACCGGGATACATGAGATTGTTTTGTTTGAGATAGGGACTTATGGAGTTCACACTAGGATCAGATGCTTTGTAGTGGGGAATGGCCTTGATCTTTCCCTCATCTCCGAACACAGAGCTCACAGGGATGCACTCCACACTTGGGTACTGCTGTGCTGGGGATCAAGTCCAGGGCCTTGTGCGCGCTAGGGAAACATAGTTGACCCACAGTTCCATCTTCAGTCCAACTTTTTTTTTTTTTTTTTAAAGATAGGTCTGTTTGTGTATCCCTGACTGTCTTGGAACCTACCAAGTGGACCAGGCTGGCCTTGAAACTGACCCTCCTGCCTGTGTTTTCCAAGTGCTGGGATTAAAGATGATAGGCACCACACACACCCCCAGCAACATTTTGGTTGTTTTTCAATGGCTAGTTGAACTGGGCATGGTGGTACACGTTTGTAATCTCAATGAGAGTACAATGTCAGGGGGCTGAGGCAGGAAAATTACAAATTTGAGGCCACCTTGAAATATATAGGGAGACTCTTGTCTTTTAAAAAAAGGGACAGGCTTCACTAGAACATGCACAAGGCCACAGATTTTATCCCTAGCACCTTGTACATCCAAAGATTTGTTTGTTTCAAGACAGGGTTTCTCTGTGTAGCCCTGGCTGTCCTGGAACTCAGATATCACCTGCCTCTGCCTCCCAAGTGCTTGAATTAAAGGTGTGTGCCACCACTGCCCAGCAAGATTTTTAATAAAAACAATAAACTGGCTATTTTATTTATTATTTTATTTATTGTTTATTATTCTGTCCTCTAACCCACGTCTAGCACTAGTGTGCAGCTCTCTCTCCCAGCATGACCAGACTATGATTTGGGGAGACTGGGATAGCTTGAGCTAACACCTGCTAGGCCTGCCAAGGAATGGGGAGATCCGACTGACCTTCATAAGCCAGAGGCCGAGAGACCCCAGCCTTGCAGAGACGCCTCTAGCATGGGGTGTTTCAGGTAGAGCAGGTGGGGGACAGGGACATCTGTCTGAAGGTCCTTCCACTCAGTGTGGAGCACGCAGAAATGACAGCTAGATACCAGGAAGAACTTTCTAAGTTGCTGGGCAGGGGCGTATGTTCGGGCCCTAGAACCCCTCTGGCCTGAAATAGTCATCATATCCCCTCTCCCTCTGTCTGATGCACCACCTTCTCTGTCTGTCCTTTACTCTGCCACCATGGTGCCCTGAAGGGCATTTTGGTTTAATGCCATGGTTGAGTCGTTCCAGGGACCTGATCTCTTGGCTTACTGTAGCTCCCAAGCTTGCATAGTATAGATGGGGCTCCTTCAGAATCTTCCAGTCGACTCTCTGTCTCTCTCTGTCTCTCTCTGTCTCTGTCTCTCTCTGTCTCTCTCTCTCTCTCTCTCTCTCTCTCTCTCTCTCTCTCTCTCTCTCTCTCTCTCT
>JANHMN010000002.1:25962339-25976714 GCA_030674055.1 Rhabdomys pumilio | reverse complement strand
TTTTTTTTTTTTTTTTTTTGTTTTTTCGAGACAGGGTTTCTCTGTGTAGTCCTGGCTGTCCTGGGACTCACTCTGTAGACCAGGCTGGCCTCGAACTCAGAAATCCGCCTGCCTCTGCCTCTCAAGTGCTGGGATTCTCTATTCTTAAGAAGGTTCTCTTCAGTAGATCTGAGTGAGGCTTGGCCTTTCCATGTTTGGGACAGTCAGCTCACTAACAACAAAAGGATCAAATGAGATGTTTGTGAAAATACTTCCTAGGGGTGGCCGCTTCTCTTTCCCTAAATGCAAGTAGCCGCTGCAGGGTGGCAGCACGGGAGGACCGGAAAAAGGTCGAAAGAAGGTGAGGATCTGCGGAGGGGGCGGTGGACCAACCGCAGCCATCGAGCGGCACCCAGAGGCCAGAGAGGGAACTGCATACGGACTGCCAGGGGCGGGGTGGCCTGGGAGGGCGGGGCCTGGGAGGGGCGGAGCCTAGCCCTCACCTGCATCTTACAGGTAAAGGAGGCCAGGGCCGCCATAGCTGAGCCCGCAGGACAAGACAGCATGGCCCGAGGTCCCAAGACTGAGCTAGTCCCAGGCTACAAAGGACAGGGATGAAGTTCAGAGCACCATCCAAAAAAATAGAAATCAACGGTTAGAGAGTCTATTTGGCTCAGCCTCCAATCTCCTTCATACAGGATGCATTGTTTTCTTGGGTTTGCTTTCTCTGAAAATCTACCTGGAACAGTGTCCAATCCCATACTTCCTCACTTCCACCCCGAGGTCACTTCCCCAGGTTGAACCCTCTCTAAGGAGCAACCCCACTGCAGGCTGCCTCCGATGTCCCTCCCTCTGCTCAGGCTGGGGGAGGGAAACCACCCGCCTTAGTCACGCCAGATAATCACCTCTGGTCACTCACTGTCTGGCCTCTTCCTCCAAGTCACTCGGAGTATCTCTTAGACATTATCTCACCGTGCAGGCCTGGTAGGTGGGTGGGTGTCAGGGAGGGAAGGAGGGAGAGGGAATACAGAACCAGCTTTAAGCTGGAAGAAACTAAAGCCAGAAGGGACCAACATATCTCCTTGTCCTGCTTCTCAATGTAAACTAAAAGATGACATTTGATCATAGGTGAGGTAGAGGGCAGACAGTAGAAAGAACTTCCTAGGGGATTGTGAATGATTACAACTAGTGCCCACCAAACAGCATTCTGACTGTGGGGGCCTAACAGGAGTCTATCCTTAGGAAGGCAGACACCAGCATCATCCTTATTTTATAGATGAGAAAACCAAGGACTCAGTTGCCTAAGAGAGGAGGGTGCTGAGACTCAAGACTAGGGGTTCTAACTCCAGGGAATGCCTTCTGGTGAAGTAATGGAGCAATGAATCTGAGGCAAGAGCCTGCCTGGGTTGACCTCCTATATAACCCCTAAGGGTTAGCTGGGTGGCCTTCAGGTGTCTGTTAAAACTACTGGTATAGTCTCCTGAGTCTGACAAAGCCTCTCTCCCATCACCATGGAAGGCTTCCCTGTGAAGCCCTTCCCTATTCAACTTTAGCTCAAGGAAGCTTTATCCTTGCCATGTAGCCAAGGATGTCCTGAAAGTCTTGTTCTTCCTGCCTCTACCTCAGGACTGCAGTATATGTACCATGATGGATGCCTTTTTCCAGTATCTTGTTGGTTTGGGTTTGGTTTGGTTTGGTTGGGTTTGGTTTGGTTTGGTTTGGTTTGGTTTTTGAGACAGGGTTTCTCTGTGCAGCTCTGGCTGTCCTGGAACTCACTCTATAGACCAGGCTGGCCTGGAACTCAGAAATCTGCCTGCCTCTGCCTCCCAAGTGCTGGGATTAAAAGCATGTGCTATTGCTGCCTGGCTCTTCCCAGAATCTTCTGTGGCCTGAGGATTATGTCTTGTCCTATCCCCTCCTGCTCCCTGCATACACTGTCACATGCCACCCAGCATGCTGTCCCTACAAAGCTTACAGAAAGGAGGGTACTGAAAGCATTCCACGCTGGGATTCAACATTTAATAGGGGTCATGGACTGCTGTGACCTGGGAAGTTCCTCCTGCTGTCTGACCCAAATCCTTTCTCCAACAGAGTAGCTGAAGTTCTTCATAGAGTGAGAGAGGCTGCCACAGCCTGTGCCTTTGGTAGAGGTATGAGGGACAGTCTAGAGCTTTCACAGACAGCTTGATGGGACACTGGATGCCAGAAGGCTACACAGCTCTTCTCAGCCAGGATGGGAAAACACATGTCCCATGTGTGTCCTGGTCTGGAACCTAGTCATCATTCAGCATTGTCCCTCACGACAGCTGTCAACTGGGACATGTCTAGGTTGTGTATCTGACGGGAGTCAGGCTTGCTCAGGTCCCTGGCCCCAAGAAATCTTCATCACCCAGCCCTTCTCCACTGCTGGCCTGCTGGTGTGGTTAGAAGCAAACTATTCAGCAAGTCTTCAAAGGGAGGGGGTTGCGTGAGGGGGAAGGCTGAGGGGGAGAGCCTGAGCTGAAATGGTGGACAGAGACTCAGGACCCATACCTCAGCCTTGAGGCAATGACTCTACAGGGAGGGAGGTGCTCCCAGACCTCAGGAACCCAAGGGGTGGGGCACCAGGGGAAGATAGCTCTGTCTCAGGAACCACTGGGATGGAAATCTCTTCCTCTCTCCCTCCTCCCAGTCCCTGTCTCCCAACACACATACACATAAATGCTGGGTCATGGCAGTGGAGGCTTACCTCCCCTCCCACCCCACCCCACCCATACTCTCTTGGGATTCAGACACTAGGCTTTGAGCAGAGGACAACAGTCCAGCTGTCCCCTCTCCCATCCTGCCATCCCATCTTAAACCACAAAGCCAGAAAACTCTGTCACTAGCTACCCCTAGGACTTCCCCTCAGCTGTGAGTCTGGTAGGACGCCTCTGGTGTCTGTCCTGCTGTAGTTGCATCACCTTGTGAATCCCTGCCACTGTGCAGAGCTGAGGGGTGCTGAGCTAAGAACTGAGGGGGTACTGTGTACTGAGGGGTACTGTGTACTGAGAACTGTGTACTGAAAACTGAGGCAGCTTCCTCTCTTTAACTGACAGCACCCTTCTTGGGGGCTTTATGAGGAAGCCTCTTCTTACATCCTCACTCCTATGGGGGCTTCTCAGCCCACCTGGCTACTCTGCCTCCAAATGGGAGTCCTGAACCAATCAAGCAGCAAGATGGATGGCAGGCAGGGTGTATAGGCTGGAGTCTCCTAATCCCAGTCTCCGTTTCCAGACTCTCCTCTTGTCTGGGTTTGGTTCATGAGAGGTGACACACAGAGTCTTTGTGGGAATGACCACTATGTCAGGGTCACTAGAGCAGTGGGTCCTAGGGCCAACTGAAGATGCCACCTGCACAGAGCAGCAGGTCCTGGGACCGACTGAAGATGCTATCGGCACAGATGCTTTGTGTGGGACAGTGATTGTAGCGGCAGCGATGCCGACCACAGCAGAAGCTTACAGAAAATCCTGGTTACACATAGACACACGCTTGGTGTGGTGGCACATGCCTGTACCTCCAGCACCCAGGAGACTGAGGCAGGAAGATGGGCCACGGGAGGTTCATCTGGGCCAGTTGCTGAAAGTGTGCAGTGTGGAAGGGATCTTTAGGTATACTTTGTTGATAGTTCTTTTTATATTTAAAAAGCACCTTTTTTTTTTTTTTTTTGAAACAGGGTCTCATGTTGCCTGGGCTAGCCTCAATCTTCCTCAATAGATGAAGGTGACTTTGAACTTCTGACCTTCTTGCTTCCACATCCTGCATCCTGGGGTCTCAGGCATATTCTATCACACCCCATTTATGTGGTTCGAGGAAAGGAACCCAGGGCTTGGTCCAGGCTAGCATAATGCTCTACCAACTGAGTTAGGTCCTCACCCTCAGCTCTCTGCATTGGTGTGTGTATGCCAAACCATGATATCACAGACATTATTGCTCTGAAGTATTTATTTCTTTATCATATGTCACAAACATCTACAAAGCAGTTTCTATGCCCGAGCACCCTTCTGGCTACTTTCCAAATAACGCTATGAGGCAAGTGCTATTAGCCCCATTTCACAGGTGAGGAAACAGAGGCACAGGGATTCAGGGATGGGCCCAAGTCACACCCCTCGAAAGTGGCAGAGCTTAGCCTTCAGCGTGGACTGACATCAAATCTGTTGGCACCAAAAGAGTCTCAGCTGCAAAAAATGGTGGTGGGTGTTCCCACCAGTGGCTCGTGGGAGGCACAGTGTGTAAGGGATATCCCTAAACGTTTCATGGGTCTCTTTCACTGGATAATTGTTAGTGAGGATTCACTTAAAAGGAGAAGAAGCATTTCCCGAGCCCCTAGGAAGTGCAACTCCCTTGGCCTGGTCCAGTCTCTGCTGGCGCGCAAAAGGGCAAAGGTACATTGGTAAAATCGTGCGGGGCTCTAACTGGAGCCCCTCCTCCACCTCCTCCGATGTCTCCGCCCACTGCCTCCATTAGGCTCCTTGCCGTCCCACCTCTGAGTCTCGGAGCTGAACAAACCACAGACCATATGTCTTAAGCTCAGCTTGTGGATAGAGAGTTACTCAGAGCCTCTGTGCCCGAAACAAGAATCAGAGGGAAAACACGTGTGTGTTTGGGGGTGGTGTGTATGGGGGGGTTTACACACTCCTGCGTGCCCATCGCTCAGGACGCTGAGACAGGAGGATCGCCTCAGATACAAGGCCTGCTTGGGTTACCAAACCCTTTGGCTTCTACATCTACCGTCTCTACCTCTCACCAGCCCACCCCTCCAAGCCCTAGGCTCTCCCATGCTGCCAGTCCCCAGGCGACTCTCTCAAGCTCAGCGTGAATCTCTCTGGCTGCATCCTCAGCCACACCCAGGCATCAGCAAAGCAAGAAGACAAGGTCTTCCACCAGGTCACATTGCTTCTTCAGACTTCTGTGTGGCTTCCTTCCAATCCAAGTCCCTTCTACCCACCAGGCACCTGCAAACCCTATAGAGTGACAGTCAGGAGGCAGCTGTGACATTAGGACAGCATACAAGTGACACAGGTCCCTGTGAGCTCAGACCACAGGCCATGTCCTTACTTAAGGCAGGTTTGCTTGTTTCTCAAGGAGGATAGGATGGGGGAGGGAGTGAGGAAGGGAGAAGGAGGGGCATCCATGAGGCAGCAGGCTTAGTCCACACACACACAGCACTGGTGTGTGCCATGCACTGCTCTCAGCCCAGTGTCTAGGGATCATGAACTCACTCCTCCAAGCCAACCTGTGAGGAAGTCACTGCCTCTACCATCTTCGTGCAGAAGGGAGAATGAAGCACAGAGAGGGTTTGTTTAGTGACTTTCCTAAGGTCACACAGTTGTACATTGAAGACAGGATTTAAATTCAGACAGGCCAGCTCTTTGCTCTCCCCGTGTAATTATTCTGCTTTAAAGTTTCACACCTACGAGATTAAGCTGAGGCTTGCTCATCCTCAAGACATCCAAAGCCCTCCCCAAGCTGCCAGCTCCCCCTACAGCACTTCTATGCCCTATTGGCTACCTGACTATTTAAATCTCATCTCTACCAGCTGCCTAACTGTGTGATTTTTGGCTAAGTTACTTCATCTTCCTGAGCCTCAAGTTCCTCTTCCCCAAACTGGGGGATTACTGATACCTACTATTAAGTAGACTTAATGAGAGCACCCAGGTAAAGAGCCTACTATGTGTGACTGGCACACAGTAACAGCTCAGTACAGAGCAGAAAGAGGGAAGGGGAGAGATTTCTCAGATGGCAACTTGGTGTTAGGTTGTTTAGTGGGCCAGGAGGGGAAGGAGTCTCCTGCTAGGGACTATGCTGGGGAGAAATGTGCGTCAGACTGGATGGCTAGTCACCAGTAGGGCTTCTGTTGACACTAGAGTTTTTGGGGTACTGGAACCTCAAAAGTATCCCACACTTGTCTCCCACTTGCCATGAGAGGCATCTCTGCCTGAGGTCCACCTCCAGCAGTCCCTAGAGTCACTGGCTGTCCCCACTGGGCCCTGTCTCAGGGAGAAAGAGGGCAGCTACCTGGTGAGACTTCCTGTCAGGAGTATTGAGTCCACACAGGCTTGGTACTGAGGTCTGAATCTGGGATTTTGGCCTCACTTCTACTGTTCAGTCTTCCCTGGCCCCAGCCCCTTGGTCCGAAGCAGACACAGTTGCCCAGGATGCGTCTGGGAGACCAAACTCTCTTGGGAATTTGGTAAAGAATGAGGCATGGGGGTGAGGTGGGAGCAGGTATGGAGCCCAGGCTGAGGTGCAAGCAGCCACACATTTGTATCCTGAGCCTCAGGTATGACTACCCTGGTATTGTTTGCTGCGTGTGGAAAGTATGCTGATCCAGCTCCCGCCAGTGGCTCACTGAGAAACTCCAAATGGTGATGGTGTCTGCATGTACAAACTGGAAAAGCATTCTGAAATGAGAGTCCTTGCCTGAGACTCGACTGTGTCTGTCAGCTTCAAATACAGTTTCCAGCACCAAGGCTCAGCAGGATAGCATGTATATTTGACAACTGCCCCCCTCCCCACATTCTTGAGAGAGGGAAACCAGTCTGCTCTGGCCCTGTAGCTCCTTGATCTTCCACCAAGGAGAGAGTGAGGCAGGAATCTGCCACCAGAGTTTTATTCTGGATCTGCTCATGCTGGGCTATCCCCTGCATCCCCTTCCACATCCAATCAGGAACCCTGTGATCAGAGGCATACTCTGTGACCCCCTGAAATGTGAGAGGACGGAGTGCCTTCCGCACCCACCAGCATGATGTTAGAGCCTCGAAAGCACACTGGGAATGGGCGAGTCACTGAACCCCCCAAAGTCTCTGCCCTACCCCCCCAGATCTCTCCCACAGCAGCACTCAAGGGCCGGACCAAGGATGACCTGGGAGTTCTTTCCACTACCCCTCCCCCACCAAGCCCCATTACCCCTCACCACTGAGAAGCATCTGTCTGTGACTTCTAGGGTCTGGGGAGACAGAGAGTGGGTTGTTATTTGAATCTGAATCTGGAGACTATTTATGAGAAGGGGAAATGAGGTCACCAGAGGCAGGCTTTGAAGGTCATACCCAGCCCCTGGTCTGGCTTCTCTCTCCACTTCCTGATCTGCCATTGTGTAAACAGCCTCTGCCACACACTACCACTGCCCTGAAGGGAGCCCGAGCCACTCTTCCCTTTCGCAATGGTGAACTGAAACCCTGAGACACAATAAATCTTCCCTCACCCCTTTAATCCCAGCACTCAGAAGGCAGAGGCAGATGGCTCTCTCAGTTCCAGGACAGTCAGGGCTACACAGATAAAACCTGCCTTTTTTTTTTTTTTTTTTAGGTTTTTCGAGACAAGGTTTCTCTGTGTAGCCCTGGCCTCGAACTCAGAAATCCACCTGCCTCTGCCTCTCAAGTGCTGGGATTAAAGGCGTGGGCTGTCGTCGTCGCCACTGCCACCGCCGCTGCCACCGCCACCGCCGCAGCCGCCGCCGCCGCCACCGCCGCCGCCGCCGCCGCAGCCACCCAGCAAGAAACCCTGTCTTTAAAACAAACAAATAATAATAATAAAATGTCTCTGTCATCCTCTTGTCTCAGTGACATGTAGGACCCAAAGGGAGATGAGCTAGATATGGGGGAATCTAGCTGCCCCCCCCCATCCCTCAGCTGTGCAGAAGACCATGCCTCCATCTCAAAAACTGGATGACAGCCACTGGGGTGGCTCAGGCCTGCATCCTAGGATTCAGAAGATAGAAGCAGGAGGATCCTAAGGTCAAGGCCGTCCTCATTTACATAAGGAATTGGAGGCTAGCCTGAGCCACAGAGTGATTTCCAGGTCAGCCAGAGGTCCAGTGTGAGGCCCAGCCTCAATCAATAAGATGTAGTCTTGGGAGAGAGCTCACCCAGAAAAAACACCTGCTTGCCAACTCAACTGACTTGAGTTCTATCCCCAGGAGGACCCACATGGTAGAAGGAGAAAGCACACTCCTGAAAGTTATCTTCTAACTTCATATGTACACTGTAGCATGTCGTGCCATGCTCACTAAATAAATACACGTTAAAAATAAAAAGTGATAGGGGCTGGAGAGGTGGCTTGGCCTGTAACGCGCTTGCAGAACAAGCTTTACAACCTTGAGTTCAATTCCCCGAAACCCATGTAAAAGAAGAAAGAGACAACGGGCTCCTGAAAGTTCTCTGAGAGCCGAGGCTGGCACACCCACACTCGCACACACAATAATAAATAAACAACTTTTAAAAACACAACAACAAAAAGAAAAGGTGGATTGTTTTGGGGGGGAAACACCACAGATACCCCTTTCCATGTTCCTTGAGCTTTCAAATAACAAGTCTCCCCAAAACACCAGTGGGAAAACTAAGGCAGGAAGAGAAAGCTAGCAAAGAATGATGCTCCAAGGACCAGGGCTCCAGAGTCCAGAGAGGCTCCTTAGAAATAAGTACCAGAGATCCGCAAATCTAGTTTTAGGAGAACAGGTCATTCTTATGCCCTGGTGGCCTTCAGGCAGCTACCCAGGTCCTGGCTCAAGACCGTCCTCTTCCTCTGTCTCCTTTCCCTTTGCTAGCCTCTCTTCCTTTCACTTATTAGGGGAGAAGGAGAGATAGGGTATGGGGAAGTATGAAGTCAGGGTCTTGCTATTTGTTCAGGCTGGCCCTGAATTCACAGTTCTCCTGCCTCAGACTCCTGGGTGCCATAGGATTCCAGGAGACCCAGATCACTTCTTTGTTCTGTTTAGCTCAGAAGCAACTCTTCATTTCAGGGTGTATGTACCTTGCTCTCAGTTCAGGGTACCTAATCTCTCATCAAACTGAGGGGTTCCTCAGCCTGGGTCTGGCTTCATCACAGAGTAGTAGTACCCAGAGCAAGTGCTCTGTGTACCCGTAAGCCAGATACCCTCAGAGCATAGCAGGAGGAACAGAAGCTGGCCAGTGCTGGAGCCCATCCCGCCCTGTAGCAGAGCTATGCTTGGACAAGTCTGTCTGGGATGAGCAAGCCAACCTCAGCCTAAATCCCTGATTTCTAAAAGAAAGAAAAAAAAAAAAGAAAGAAAGAAGGAAAGAAAGAAAGAAAAAACCCAACCAAAAAACCCTCCCTCACTCCTCCCGCCTCCTCCCCAGCCAAGAACCTCAGACCACAGGCCCCGCCACGCTGGCAGAGCCAGGAAAGAGGTCAAGTTTCTGAGGAGGGGAGAGGGTCGAGCCAGGTCTTAGAACATAGACAGACCTTTGCAGGTAAGGCCCAGGTCCCAGAGCATCATGGGCAGCTGAAGGCCACAAGGATGGGGAGGACCCCAAGTCACACAGGTCCTAGATGGCAGCTCGGGGCCTGAGGGTGGTGTGGGGAAAGAAAAGCCGAGGAAGCCACTTCAATTTCTCCGCTTCCAAAGAGCCTGGTTGGACTTTGGGGCTCTCCTGAGTCTACACTTCACTTTGGCTGGGGTGTGTGTGTGTGATGGTGGGGTGTGTCCCTCAATTCCTGATAGTAAAGAAAGCAAGAGTGGACTCAGGAATGGGGGTGCACAGAACTTCATACAATGGGTACAGAGAAAGAGGGAGAAAGGAGAGGAAGAGAACGCAGCAGTGCTGAGGGGCTTAGAGTGGACAGGAAGGCACAAGTGTGCTCACAGAACACATGTAGCTCACGCTAAGCACACCATGCACACCACACTCCCAGATGCCTCTTACAGCCTTCTTCTTCTTCCTCCTCTTCCTCTTCCTCTTCTTCTTCTTCCTCTTCCTCCTCCTCCTCTTCTTCTCCTCCTCCTCCTCCTCTTTTCTTCTTCTCCTCCTCCTCCTCCTCTTTCTCTTCCTCCTCCTCTTCCTCCTTCTTCCTTCCTTCCTTTCTTTTAAGATAACATCTCATGTAGCCCTAGCTCGCCTCAAATTCTCTAAATAACCAAATCTTTGTGTGTGTGTGTGTGTGTGTGTGTGTGTGTGTGTGTTTTGAGACAGGGTTTCTCTGTGTAGTCCTGGCTATAACCAAAGACAACCTTGAACTTCTTGAACTTCTGATCCTCCTGCCTCTGCTTCCCAAATACGCATGTGTACCACCTTGCCAGTCTTATGGGGACTCAACTGAGGGCTTTGTCAATGCTTCCTGAGTATTCTACCAACGGAGCTCCATCCTCATTCCATACAGGATTCGCCCTCCCACCCTCAGAGGCAGAATCCAGTCATACCCACAGGCAGGATGCCTCAGGACTCAGCTAGTGACACAGCTGCTGTCACTCACCCCTCCTCACACCCAACCACACCCTCACATGCACACACACACACACACCTACCCATGTACACTCCCTTCTATACACATGGCACACATGCATGCCCACTGTTACTCTGCTTGTGGGCAGAGAGCCCACATCTCTCACAATACACACATACATAAATACAAACACACTCACATTTCTGTAGCTAGTGGGTCAAGCCCTGTTTGCCCAGATCTGGCCAATACAAGCAACTTCCCTGGTCCCAAGCATCCTTGTCCACCTCCCAGGCAGGTCTTCTCTAGAAGGTCCCTGTTGTAGCCCCTCATCTCTTCAGCTCCCATCCACTGAGTGATACCCATTGTGCCACCTGTGACTTGCGAAATTACCTGGGGTTGAAAGCCAGTGAGTGAGGCCCAGTTGGGGACATGTGTCTTATCTGCAGTCTTGACTTCTGAGGGATCCTGAGTCCCCACACCAACCAGCCTGCTCTCCCTATATAGGAGGGACCATGGAGAGCAGTGCATGAACCTTCTACCTCAGTACCCTCTCTGTAACAAAGACATGGCCAATCATACCACGCTTGTGTTGGAAAAATTGAGGTTCCCCTGTGAACAACTGGAAGACATGATATCTAGCCTCCACCCTACCCTCAGTGCCCTGGGGAAACAAGGACCTAGGGAAGTCAGGGTATCCATCCAGAACTGGTCCCTGGTCTAGAGAGAGGACCAGAAAAAGAGCTGGAAACAAAGGGCACCCAGAGGAGGAGAGAGGGGAAGCCCAGAGCAATGAGAAGAGGAGTTGTTGGTAGAGGGCCTGCTGAGCTCAGGGGAGTTCTAATTACAGCAAGCAAGTGGGTAGGGCAGCAGGGCTAGCAGCCTGTTTGAAGTCTGTGGCGAGGGAAGCATCAAAGGGCAGGAGGCAGGCCAGAGGCCGGGGAGATGAAGGAGGGACCACACTGCTTGCCTGCTAGCCAGGCCAGCACTCTTCCACTCTGATGCTCACACAGCCAGAAAGCACTGGAGTCCTGAGTAGCCTGATCACAGACGAGGCCACAGGTTTCCAGGAGCAGGGCAAGCTTCAGTTCAGACTAGTTCTGGCCTGAGAAAGGCTCCTCTCAGGGTCCCTGCAGCCACCATCTCCCCAACTCCCAGGAAGTGTCATCTGCATCTCTCAGCCCCATATTTGGGGTCGTTGGGTAGGCTCCAAGCCACTCAGCTTTGGTACCCTGCAACCTGTCACCACAACTCTCCTTCTCCCAAATCCCAAACCATCAAACTTTAGATTTTCAGTGAAGAGAGAATCCCCACCATGATGGGCGACAAAGGGATAGCCCAAGATGGCTCCCGTCAGTCTCCTGCCACAGGTCAGCAAGTTGGCCTCAGAACATGAATGCAGCAGATGGTTTTTCCAAGGATGCCATCATCATATCCCCTCTTCTGCACTCCCCTCCAGGGTCCTACAGCCCTCCCGGCCACGAGGGGCTTCTAGGAGTCCCACCCCCATATCATGTTGCCTCTGCTTAACACACCACTCTAGGAGGTCCCCTGTTGGGCCCACATCTTCTTCCCAGGCCACATCCTCTGGAGGTCTCTGGCACATCTCCCTGTTATGTTCTTCCAGCTCCCCAGCAGGAGCCAAGAAGGGATGGCAGGTGGCATGAAGCAGAACTGTCCGGTGATATGAACAGAAACCCCAACATCCTGTCCGTCTGTATGATGACCACTGAGTACATCATTCAGCTACTTCCTTCTTTTTCTCTGTCTCTTTCTCCTCTTCCTCTTCTATCTCCTCTTCTTCCTTCTCTCCCTCCCATTCTCCCTCCTCCCCTTCCCCTTCTTTCTCTTCCCACCCAATTCTTCCTCTTCCTCTCCCTCTCCTCTCCTCCTCCTCCTCCTCCTTTTCCCCCTCCTTTTCTTCCTCCTCCTCTTCCTTTTTTCTCTTCTGTCTCCTCTTCCCCTTTTTCCTCCTCCTCATCTTTCTCTTCCTCCTCCTCTTCTATCTCCCTTTCCCCCCTCTTTCTTCCTATCTTCCTCTTCCTTTTCTCCTTCCTCTTCTTTTCTCCCATTCTTCCTCATCCTCTTCTTTTGAGATGGGAATCTTATGTAGTCCAGGGCAGCTCAAATGCACTACGTATGGAGAATGGTCTTAAGCGTCCAATCTGTCTCCCAGTCACTGAGGTTACAGACATGTACTACCATATACCACACTCAGCCTGTGCAGTGCTCCAGAGCAAACTGAGGGTCTTGGGCATGCTGAGCAACCAACTGAGCTGTGCCTGCAGCCCACATTCTGTAGCTTCCTCTGCTTCCTCATCCGTGAGGTGGATAGACATCCATTATTTCTACTTCCAGAGGACATTGTGAGAATTGGATACGGTCATGTGCCTGGCTTCCAGCAAGATCTCAGGTCACGATGGCACTAATATAGAGAGGGGACCATCAGATTGCCAAGGAAACTATTTCCAGAAGAGAGCAGAAGAGATCCATCCCTGTGTAGGGATAGGCCCAGAATCCCAGCAGGACAGAGAAGTGTTTACATAGCACAGTGCAAGCCTTCCAAACTAGGCCTCATCTCCAGCCCCCTCATGCCTTGCCTCAGCTTCCATTAGCATCCCCTTTGTGTCCACCCTCTGCCATTAGGTCACTTTGTCACCATTCACATCTCAATACTATCCCAACCTGGGGCACCCTCTCTTCCTCTGGGCCATCCTGATCCTGGGTACCATCCCAACCTGGGGCACCCTCTCTTCCTCTGGGCCATCCTGATCCTGGGGACAGTTCCTTTTCCCTGCTCTGCAGGTGCACAAGTGCTGTCTGCACTTTCACCCACTGGGGTCATGTGCTGCTGTCCCAGGGAAGGAAGATGGGTCAGGACCAGGGAACAGTCAGAGCAGAACCCTGAGCAAGTCATTCCCATCTGTACAACTTCACATGCCAGGGTTCAGACCCCCATATCTCACAAAGGAAGGTAAAGTCACCCCTGAATGTGACCTCGGTTGGGATGACACCACTCTTTGTCTTCTAGATTTTTCCATACCATAGTCTCTCTCCATCAGGCTAGATGATTGGGAACTTAAAAAAAAAGAAAAAAAAAACCCAAAACAAACAACAACAACAACAAAAACCAAGGTCCTAATTGAGGTACCGGAGCTCATGACTGAAATCTCAGGACCTCAGAGGTGAAAACAGTAGGTTCAGGGGTTCAAAGTCATCCTCAGCTACATAGGCTGTTGGAAGTTAAAGATCACTTCAGGATATTTGAGACATGACTCAAAAGACCCAAACCAACCAAACAAGAACCAACCAAGTTTGTGAGAACCTCATACCCAATGTGCTGTGTGTAGCCTGTCTTCTAAAGGCCTTGCTCCAAACCTGCCCAGAGGCCTGTCTACTTCTCTTCTCCATCCATGTTTTCTTTTTTTCTGTCCATCTACCTAATGTTCTACCCAATCATTCATTCATTCACACACACACACCCGCCCCCCCCCCACCCCCCCGTTCCCATGACTTAATGGCCTACCAGACCCAGACACCCTGTTCCACTCCCACTCCAGCTTCCATACCCATCCACTGACCTACTTACCAACATGCCTACCCCAATGAGCCTCCTCTCCACACTCCCTATTTCAAAATGGTCACCGCCCACTCACCCCTCTATGTTCATCTGCCTTTATTGATCTTCTCTTTCGTCCCAGACACTGGGCTACATCCCCAATCTCTTTGGCCTTCCCAACTCATTGGGATATCCCAGCTTACTTATGGGTAGCATACTGCCTGGGAAAAGATGACCACTGCCTCCACAGCTCCATGGAAGAACAAATAGAAGGAGAAAGACAGTACCTGGACAGGTGCTAAATCTTACACTAGCATTTAAAACAAGAGAAGAGCCGAGTGGTGGTGGCGCATGCCTTTAATCCCAGCACCTGGGAGGCAGAGGCAGGCGGATTTCTGAGTTCGAGGCCAGCCTGGTCTACAGAGTGAGTTCCAGGACAGCCAAGGCTATACAGAGAAACCCTGTGTCAAAAAAAAACAAAAACAAGCCGGGTGGTGGTGGCGCATGCCTTTAATCCTAGCACTTGGGAGGCAGAGGCAGGCGGATTTCTGAGTTCGAGGCTAGCCTGGTCTACAGAGTGAGTTCCAGGACAACCAGGGCTACACAGAGAAACCCTGTCTCGAAAAACCAAAAAAAAAAA
>JANHMN010000002.1:25883609-25949952 GCA_030674055.1 Rhabdomys pumilio | reverse complement strand
TCTATCTCTATCTCTATCTCTATCTCTATCTCTATCTCTATCTCTATCTCTATCTCTATCTCTCTGGTACAGCAAGGGAAGTTTAGTGATGGGGCCATAATTTGAACCTTCACACTCTGCTCTGGTTCTTTGGATTACACCCACCCTGGTGTTTCTTTTTCTTGATGGCATCTGACTTTAAAGAGATATGTTTGAGGAGGTTCGAGAAAAGGAAAGGAACCAGAAGTCAGGCTCCTGCACCTCTGAGCCTATGTCTTTGGTAGTGAGGGATGGCTGGTGTCTGGGGTAATGGAGAATGGGGGGTTCTCTCGTGATCATTCTCAAAACTATCTGGGGGCTGGAGAGATGGCTCTGAGGTTAAGAACACTGATTGTTCTTCCGCAGGAAACTGGTTCCATTTCCAGAATCCACACTGTGGCTCACAACCTAACCTCCACTCACCGGAATCCAACGCCCTCTTCTGGCCTCCACAGGTAGAGAACACATGTAGAGCACACACATAATATCCATACACATAAAATAAAAGGTTAATGGAACAACGAAACAAACCAAAAACATGAACAAAAACAACATCTAACTCTGATTTGCTAGCAGTAGATTTTGTAACACTTTCAGGCACTTTTATTTGGACTCTTCCAGAGATATGGGGAAGCTGGGGTGGAGACCAACAGTCTAACAAGCTAAAGGTGCCAAGAACATGAGAGATTTGGGTGCAATCGTTGAAATGTGGGTAAATAACTGTCCAACCCAACTCTGATCCAAGGACCAGGCTCTGCTCCATCTCCTACTGAGGACAGAGATGGAGCATTCTGCCCAGCGCGCCTGCTCTTCTGCAGATGCCCCGCTCTGTCAAGGTGAGTGTTCAATAAATCCGTGGCCTATGAAAGGGAACAGTAAGGTGAGGAGGGAGGGAGGGAGGCAATGTCCAAGTTATTGCAGTGGAGGGGGTCCAAGCACGGGGTTTATATTTGTTACCTCAGGTAGAGGCTCCCAGGTGACCTGAGCCACTTTATTTCCCCACCAATGGAAGGAACCTATTGTTCTTCTATGCAAAGAACAGTTCAGAGAAAAGCATCAGAGCCCTCAACCCAGGTCCCGACTCGCTGGCACGCGGCAGTCTATGAGGGACGGTGAGTCTGTCAGAAGCTTCCACGTGGGGGCGCTGGAAGGGCGTAGGAAGGACGGAAACAGGGTCTAGCAGCATCCCCAGATAGGTCTCTTAACAGCTGGCCTTCTTCCGCAAGTGTCCACACAGGGAAGCCAAGACCTCTCATCCGAGCCTCCCCCCACCCCCCAACCCCGCCATTCCTCCATTCCATTTTCTTGATCTAGGAGGTGAACGAACACAAGAGCCGAATGCAGACTCAGGTTCGAATCCCGACTCTGCCACCCGTGGCGCCAGGCTTCCCTGAGCCGGCCTCTGCAACGGGCCCACGACCCCCTCCTCTGGCCGAGTGGGTGATCGGAAGCTTCGGCTTCCTGCCCGCAGCTCGCCTGCGGCATCTAGTGTTTCCCTTTTCTCCCTCGGCTTTTTCTTTTTTCATCCCTGCCCGCTTGCATCTTTTTCTTCTCGGCTCCGCAATCCTGGCCAAACCGCAGCCTTTAGCAATCCTTCACGCCCACCCGGCGCCCAGGGAGCCTCACCGCTGCCGCGACCCGCCCCGCGGCCAGAGCGCCGCCCGGGACCCGAGCCGCCCACTCGCGGTTGTTCCGGAGCTCAACCTGCCTTCATCTGTCGGTGAGGGCTGCTGCGGGCCGCAGCCGATAGGGGGCGCTGCCCGGCTCGGCCAGTCGGGGACGCTGCTCGGCTTGGCCGCTGGAGGGCGCTGCTCGCCCGGTCGTGCTCGACTTCAGTAGGTCGTGTCCGAGTCCCATCCTGCCGGGGCCCCGCCTTCCCCCGGGTCCGACCCAGCCGGAACCTGCCAGGGCCCCACCCACCTTGCGTTTCCTCCAGAACCTTACCCTGCGAGGGTAGAGCAGGCTGCCTTCCGGTGTCCTTGTCATCTCTCTGGCTTCAGCGTGCCAGCCCACCCGCCTCCCGAGCTTCAACATTGCAGCGAAAGGAACTCATGGGCCAGGGCCTCGCCCGGGTGGCCGAGGGCACCGGGAGGGGCTGCGATCCCGGTTGCCGGGCCTTCCAGCCTCAGCCTGACCGCAAACCGAGGGCGATGCTGCAAATAGCCGCGGTTTGCAGCTGGTGCCCTGCCTCCCTCTCGGCCTTCCGGACCTTTGGGGTTTTCTCTCTTCTTCCCTCCACCCTCTCATCTGCCTGGTACCTCCCGCCGTGTCCACACAGTGTGCCCACCACATCCTGACCCATGCACGGTGGTTTCTTCACCGGCGAGGTGGAGAACCTCAAGACCAAGGCCGAGGCCCAGGCGTCCTCTGTGCCTGTGAGCGCTTTACCCAGTCATTCGTGAACGACTTGACCCGCCCTAGGAGGTTTGCAGACAGGAAACTGAGGCGCAGAAACTTCTCACAGACTAAAGTCAGTCTGTCTGTGCCCGCAGTGGCAAGGCCACTTCCCATGTCCCATGGCCCATTCTGGGATCCCCAGGCCAGCCTGCAAGCCCTAATGACACTGGAGTCTAGGATACTTCTTTAGAGTAAGCCTGACCTGTCTGTTTGCACATCTGTAAAATGAAGAGGGCAGAAGTGTTAACCTCTGAGGAAGAATGTGTTATGGAAGATGATGGAAAGCGCAAAACAAGAGGGTAGAGGGAGACATTGGCTGTCCTGGCTGTGAGAGAGTTAAATAAAAGACAGGCTGACAGCCTGTGGTAGCCTGAGCCAGGGAATCTGCACTTTAGCATGCACTGGTATTCTGAAATAATTCCTATTGCAACGCATCACAGATTTCTGGTGCTGAGTCAGGCACGGTGTCTTCTTCGTCTTCCTATCCAGTCCCAATAACAGTAATAATAACAATAGTTAGCCAGGCAGGCATGATGATGCTAGTCTTTAATTCTTAGCACTTAGGAGAAAGATAAATCTCTTTGAGTTTGAGGCTAGCCTGGACTACAAAGCAAATTCCTGGACAGCCACGGAAACTCTTAAATCAAGGGGGAAAAAAGTAACATTAACAATAGTTAATGGACGTTAAATATATACCATCCCATACTGTGCTGAATGTCTCACGTGCACTAAATTATTTCATCCTCAGCCTTTGCAGAGTGTCAATCAGCCTTGTGTTACCCAGGAGGATCCTAAGGTTTAGAGGGGTTAAGTAATAGCCAGAGGGTCACATAGCTATTCAACAATGATGCTGCAAGTGGGTCCCTGATCTCTGACTGCAGGGCCTTTGTTCTAGACTGACAGATGACAGGATGGATGAATGAATGGCCAGGCAGAGGGAGGAGCTGAACAGACAGAGAATGAGCTTCGAGTTTATAGGAGAGTGATATGGAGGCACACAGGGACAAGTGTGGACCAGTGTTAGAAGGCCAAGGAAACAGTGGAAAATCACTGCGGTCAGTAGCTGACATTTGAGGTCTGAAGCCATTTTCTGCAAATCTCATTTTCCAGTTGTAAGAAGCCTCACGTTTTTTAAGGCCTGGCACTACTTCCCAGGGCATGCAGTGTGTTCTCAGCACAGATGGAGACGGAGGATGCGAAGAGTACAGAGAAAGAAGAGATGGGGTGGGAGCGGTGGATCAGCAGTGACAGACTGGCCAACCTGGAGAGAACGCAGGAAGGAAGCATCATACAGCCCTCTTCCCCATGGGGGTTGTCCCTGGCAAGCTGTAATCTCCAGGTCCCACATACTGTGCCATTGTGCACCTGTCACAGGAGGGAACTCAGCCAAAGGTAAGGCTGGTATTGCATCAGTGTTAAGCCTTGGGATCAAATGTTGGGGTGGCTATGGGGAGGTCTAGGCTCCTGATTCATTGGCTCGATCGGCCAAGGAGAGAGGCTGTGACGTGAAGCAGTGTAGAAGTAGGGTAAGCCACAGGAAGGAAGAAGAGAAGCTGGAAGGCCTGGAGAGCAAGGAGAGACATCCCAGCCACATACAAGTGGCCCAGTGGGGACCTGAGCCTGCTGGAGGAGGTGGCATTAGGCTGAGTGGGGCTCCCTGGATTCCCTAGACAGAGCGTCACCTGCTCACCATGCTGCCTCTCCTTGCCCTGTTTCTCCTGATCGGGCCGTCAGTGTGCACTACAACGGGAGACAGAGAGGAACTGGCTTTCGGTGCAGACGCAAAGTCCTGGGTGACTGTGAACCTGAAGGTACCTTTCTGAGATGATAGAGGGCTGGGAGATTCCTTCTGAAGCTGCCAGGGTAGCAGAGTGCACTAGCCTAAGCCTTTAATGGCAAGGCAGACTGGTCAACTCCGCTGGATGGGGAGGGTCAAGCCTTGATCTGTCCAGCCACCAGAGGAGCATTCGGCTTGTCCACGTGAGAGCAACAATGTGTGCTGTATGTGCAGAAACACTTAGTTAACACCTACTGTGTTCCTAGTAGTGTCCTGACTGCCTTGTTAAAAGCAATCCATTTCAACCTCATGGGGGAAAATATCATTGCTATCCCATTTCAGAAACAAGAAAACTGAGGTACAGAGAGGTCACATAGTTTGTCTAAGGTGTATTGCTTCAAAAGCACAGCTCTCACCTTAGTTAGTTTCTGATTCTGTGTATCTTTGAATTGGAGATTTTTCCAGAATTTCTTTTCAAGTGACCAACTGGAACAGGACTGCTATTTTGTCTCACACGAGGAACTGCTTTTGCCTCCTGACAAACACTGGTGTTTGACAGTGGTGGCTTCTACCACCCTCCTGCATACTGTCACTGGGAAGAAATATTTTTCAAAGAATTATTTATTTTGGGCTGGAGAGATGGCTCAGTGGTTAAGAGCACTGATCTTCCAGAGGTCCTGAGTTCAATTCCCAGCAACCACATGGTGGCTCACAACCATCTGTAATAGGATCTGATGCCCTCTTCTGACGTATCTGAAGACAGCAACAGTGTACTCATATACATAAAATAATTCTTAAAAAATTTTATTTTATATATATGATAAGTACACTATAGTTCTCTTCAGACACGCCAGAAAAGGTCATCAGATCCCATTACAGATGGTTGTGAGGCACCATGTGGTTGCTGGGAATTGAACTCAGGACCTCTGGAAGAACAGTCAGTGCTCTTAACCTCTGAGCACGTGTTACCAGCCTGGAAAGAAATCTGAAAGTTAGAGCCCCAACCCTGCTCTGAGATCAGATACCCCTGACCTAGGTGAAGACCCTGACCTAGGAGCTCCCAAT
Organism: Rhabdomys pumilio; assembly: GCA_030674055.1. Classification (NCBI taxonomy): domain Eukaryota; kingdom Metazoa; phylum Chordata; class Mammalia; order Rodentia; family Muridae; genus Rhabdomys; species Rhabdomys pumilio. The sequence goes on along the minus strand of JANHMN010000002.1, from coordinate 25,944,695 downwards.
CCCTCCTCAGGGAACCACAAGAAGAGACTGGCAGTCAGAAAAGCTTGCACAGGCGGGTAACTGGAGCTTGTCTCCCCACAGTCCCAGGATGGAGAGGACACTCAGCTGATGCTGGTGTATAGTGCTTGGCCATGTGAAGTCCCTGGAAGTTCTTAGAATTGGGAGGCTAGGGATGCAGCTTAGTTGGTAAAGGCTCGTGTAGCATACATGAAGGCCTGGGTGCAATCCCCAGCACCACATAAAACTGCATGGTGGTGTATGCCTGTAGTCCCAGCACTTGGGAATAGAGGCTGTAAAATCAGAAGCTCGGGGCCATTCTTAGCTACATAGGGAGTTCAAGGCCAGCCTGGGGGCGGGGGGAGCTGTAAAAATGGAACCGTAGGCAGAACCACTCACACACAGCCCTGCTGAGGATGGGGAGGGCCAGCTCTAGAAATGTGGGCACTGGGAGAAGATGGCAGGCTGGGAGACCTGGGTTTAAGTCTTAGTTTGTCCACTGACCCCTTCTATTCAATACCACTGTTCTCTTGCAAGATGGAGAGAGGGGGAAGATGAGCCCCAGGTCAATCTGAAGGAGCTATGACAGATTTTTGGGGGGGGGGGGGGGGTTGGAGTCAATGACAGCATGTAATGTGTGAAAAGTCCCGTTGGGTGATATAAAACACTGGGCATGGCCACATCATCAACGTCGCATGCGCTGGCATTGGCAGCTCGGGTTTCCTCTGTAGTCAATTACCTCATCCTGCAGGAGTGAATCTTTATCTTGTCTCTTCCTCCCTCTCCTTTAGTGTCCCTCTGTCTCCTAAGACATGAGGCTTGTACTAGGAGAGGAGAGGCTAGGCTAGAAAACCAGAAAGACAGACTCTGCAGGTTGCTGTCACTACAGATGGGACATTCTGATGGCTCCCAGTTCTCAGGGTGCCCTGCCTGCAGTCACCTCTGGGCTACCTGGGTAAACTAGAATGGTCCTTCTAATTCCTCCCCTCCCCCTAGCAGAAAACTAGTGGATAGAAGGGTCTGTTCTATTTCATTTGTAAAAGACCACTCTTTCCAGTTTGCACTTGAAGGATGCCCTTTGTTAAGGCAAAGTGGTTTTCATGAGCTGTTCGAAGATGGGCCTAAATCTCCAAAGAGACTTTTCTCTGGTTTCTAGCTAGGCTGGGTGACTCCAGCTGGCGACAGCTGCCCCAGCCACTGCCATCTTAGGGAAGAGACAGGTTGGGAGACTAAATTAGGCCAAGACTTAGAAAACAGACTCTCCCTATCATGAAAACAGGGTACAATCAACCCCAAACAGCACATGGGTCTTCCCTGACTTGCAGCTGGATCCCTGGAGTCCGAAGATCTTGCATGAGTCCCTAAGGAGAGTCCCTGATCTGTCCCCAGCTCCCGGCCTTACTAAAGGCTATGGCCTGTCTTCTGCTTTGTTGGAAAAAGTGGTTCCCACCTGTCTCAGTTCAGAGATGATCCCTCAGAGACTTAAGGTCAAAGAGGGAGAGGGCTTTGGCCAAAGCTGCTGAGGGAGCAGGGGAGAGGGAACAGAGGTCTACAGCTGTTGGGAAGGATAATGCTAATTGGGCTGGAGGATTAAAATGGCTTTTCCGGGGGCAATAGCTCCTCCCAGGATGCCCAGCTCCGGGGGAGGTTAAATCTGGGACTATGGGGGAGAGAAGAGAACAGCCATTAGCTCTGGTGGTTCTGCCATATTAAGTGGCAGCCTGACTCTGATCTTTGACATTTCTCAAGATGGAAAAGACCATTTCTCAAGACTTTTGAATCCTGCTTCAGCTTCTCCTGTGTTTCTCCAATTAAAGTTACTGGCAACCTCAGTTTCCATGTATGTAAAACAGACAGGGGATCACATGTTCTCTTTTTGAGACAATCTTACTATGTATTCCTGGTTGGCCTGGAGCTGTACGTAGACTAGTCTAACATCCAGTTTGTGGCATTCCTCCTGTCTCCACTTTTGTGTGTGTGTATGAGTGATGGTGGCACTGTTTTGGCTATGTGGCTGAGACTAACTTTGTACTAACAATGCCCTTGCCTCAGCCACTCAGGTGCTGGGGTTATAACCACATGCCATCATGCCCAGCTCCCTAGTCTAATAATAATTAATATTGAAGTTTTGACCAGCGTGCTTGAGAGCCTGCTCTTTGATCTAGATGGCTCGGGTTCAAGTTCTGACCCCATTTCTCAGATATGCTATTGCTGGACATAATTCATCTCTATGTACCTGTCTGTCTTCATCTGTTAGATGGTGTCAGTAATAGTATCAGACACTATTTTCATGAGGTTTGGCTGAGAATTAGTGTTACTGAAGTCCTTAGGGCAGTGCCAGGAACACAGTATGTGAAGTTTTATACCATCATTATTAGTACAATGTGCTGTTTGAGGGAAAACACGAAGAAGAGCCTGGCGCCGGGCTGTTGTTAAGATGGTTATCCTCCCCCACCGTCTTCATCAGCACCACACTTTAATAACGCTAACTCTCTGCTTCTCCAGGGAATCCCCATTCCCAGCATTGAACTTCAGCTTCAGGAGTTGAAGAGAAGCCGGACTCGCCAGTTCTATGGTCTGATGGGGAAGCGGGTGGAGGGTGAGTGACAAAGGCTGTGGGTGTGGCTCAGAGTGGCTTCTGCAATACCCAGTAGGGGGTGCCCATGGGATAGGGAGGCATACTGTCTATCAGTCATCAATCAAGCAGGATGCTCTAGGGAGTGCCAGTGTCCACACTCTGGTTTCACACCAGCGAGACGGGGACGGCGGCATGGAGACATGAACAAGGCAGGCTTTCCAGCCAATTCTATGCAGATCACAGTCATTGAGGGTCCTGAGACAACAAAGCTGTCCCTAGAGATACAGACAAGTTTACTGGACAGAGCTCAGTTTCTCTTGGCATGTTCTTTTTTTTTTTCAACATTGCTGTCCTGAGGAGCCACGCTCAGTGCTGGCACTTGTACAGTGCATTTGGAGCACACTGGCTGCATCCACCAAAGGTGGAAATGTTTGCACTTTTTGACCAATAGCTTCACATCAGGGAATCTCCAGTTTGTGTGAGAATGTCACGTGACCCTGAGATGTTTGCACCATGGCGTTCATTGCCAAGTGGGGGAAAGGTCAAAATATAGAACACAAATGGGACATAGTGGCACATGCCTGCAGCCCTAACACTCCAGAGGTACACACAAGATGATAAGAAGTTCAAGGTGATTCTTGGGTCCACAGCGAGTTTGAGGCCTACATAAGATCCTGTCTTAAAAAAAAAAAGGATCAGGGAGATGGTTCAAGTCAAGCCTGTGAAGCTGAATTTAGCACCCAACACCCACAGGAAAAGCTCGACAGTGCACCTGTAATTCAGCACTGAGGAAGTAAAGGCTGAAAAATATTTGGGACTTGGTGGTCAACCAGTCAGTCCAAACTGGTTAAATTGGTGAGCTTCAGGCGCAGGGAAGAGACCCTGCCAAAAAAACCAAAGTGGACGGTGATTCAGGAAGACAATCAGGGTTCACTTCTGCTTCCATGCGTGCGCGCATGTGCACACGGATAATACACACACATGCTATATCACACACATATATATACTCACACAGACATAATACACACCAGCCACACTACACACACAGACACCATGCACACATACCGTGCACACATACCATGTACATATACCACATACACATACATATATATATATATATATATATATATATATATATATACCACACACTGTACATACCACACACATGCACACACATATATATACATACACATCACACACACAATTTTGAAAAAAAAAAAACCACCTTGCAACCACACATAATGAGACATTGAAGAAGATGAAGAATTGAGCTAGGCATGGATCTCAGTGGTAAAAGGGTGTGCACACCATTTATAAGGCTATATAGGTTGTATCTCTAACATCAGCAAAACAAACAAAATGCTTAAGCAAGCTGAGGATGACACCTGCCAGTAATCTGAGAACTCTCGAGGCAGAGCAGAAAGCTCACTACAAGTTCCAGGCTAGCCTGGCCTACACGGTGAGAACTTGTCTCGAAAACTTTTTCTTTTCTATTTTTTTTTTTTTTTTTTTTGCACAGCAGAAGCTCACTGTGGTCAGCTTTCTTGGGCAACTGCACCCCTGTATCAGCCCATAGGTGACTGAGGCTCTGATAGTAAGTGCTTTTCCCAAGGATGCTGCCCAGCTGGTACCAGGCCCCAGTGATGCCAATCTGTACATGCTCCATTGCCTCCTCTGGGCATATTCCCACTGGTTACACAAGGACAATGCCATGGCTGGAGTCCCCATGAAGAACCTTCATATCTCTTTGCCCCACGGAAGTAGGACAGGCTTCAATCTCTTCTCCTTTTCCCCAGGAATACATCCGATCCAGTCAACAGAGAGAATGGGTGAGTGTTGCCCTGGTTTACCCCCCAGCATGCTCCCTGGACCGGGGCACACTCTGCTGGCCATTAACCACTCTGGAATAAACAGCGCCGCTCTGGCTGGGGGCATGGCTGGCCAGCACTGATGAACCATTGGAAGGCTGGTGTGATCTGACCAAAAGACTGGGCTTTCTGGTTATTTCCCCAGAGGGTAGGATGAGCATGCCTGGGGAGTGCCTGCAGGGGTAGGAGACAGGGCCAGAGCTCCAAAAGTACCAGAGCTAAGAAAATGAATCAAGCAGGAAGATAAGAGAGCTCAGAGATTCAGCCCTTTGTCCCCTGAGGATGTAAGAACTACAAACCCAGGAAGGCTTTGTTCTGCTTAAACCCTTCATCAGAAAGGGAATCACAAAGGGCAGGTTGGGTGTGGTAGCTCACACCTTTAATTCCAGTTCTCAGGAGGCTGAGGCAGAGGGATTACATGTGGCTATCCTGGACTGCAAAGCAAGTACTTGTCTCAAATGAAACAACACAGAAAACGCCAACCTCTTCCTACAACTCCTGAATGCCATGTGAATCAGGTCTAGCCCTGTCGTGTCCTTTGGGGCTGTTACTGATTTCACTGCCCCACCCCTAGCCGCTGAAGTGGGACTGCCTACCTTGAGCAGACAGCTTGTCTCCATGGACTGGGAATGATGCTGTCCTTGACACATTGCATCATGCAGTCCTGCTGTGTCACATGACTATTGTTCCCAGCCTGGAAACTCCCCACAGGAAGATGCAGGCTTGGGTCACTCAGCGTCCTTAATACTCAACCTAGTTTCTGTACATGGAAATATTGGTGAAAGGACTAGCAAGAGGACAGTCAATGAGAAAAGCCATGGAAGAATGAAGGGATCCAGGGCATCTCTTCATGTCCCATGATAAGAATGGCTGCATTTGCAAGGCCCTCCCCCTGTCCCTCCCCCCATGCCCAAGGCTGCATTCTTTTACTGCTCCTCTTTTCTCTACCTCTTCTCTCTCTCTCACCAGGGTATCAGCTGGGACGTATAGTGCAGGACCTCCTTGGCACAAGAGGTTTGTCCATACAAGGTAGGCATGGGCATCTAAAGGGTGGCAAGGGCATCATGGAAAAACAGCCAGGTGTCCTTCTGCCATCAAAGAGAAGAGGCTTCCAAAGTATTCTACCCAACAGAAGGGGCCATGGGAGGTGAGAGCTGAGGCTCAGGGAGGGAAAGAGGCCCCTGATGGTTTTGATTGGTAATTGGTGATGTTTATATATGCTGCGCCATGTGTGTGGAGGTTAAGAGTTGCTTTTCTTCTTTCCCATGTGCCAGAGACTCAGCTCAGGGGGTCAGACATGGTGGCTGGTGCCTTTACAGGCCGAGCCATCCTGCCAGCCCTGACGATCCTGAAGTTGTATCTGCCCCAGCCCATGCCCTCTAGGTTCCGTGGAGCCACAGAATAAGATGTTCTGCAGACATCGTCTATCTTTGTCAGTATAGTCCTAGTTGTTGATCCCTGGGTCGGGAATTTAGTCTTAGAGAGATTCTTCGGCTTCAACGACTATCATTAAGTAAGCAGCCCCATGGCAGAGGGGATGCCTTGAGTGACTAACACCCTTCACCCCAACACACACATGCAAACACACAAGCAGGAGTGGTTCCCTCAAGTGGTTCCTAAAGCCAGGCATGAAAATAAATGATTCAGGCTTGGGGAGGCGCTCAGAGCCAGTGAATCAGAGCAAGAAGGGCCGTGGATGCCAACAGTGAGCAGACACAGGTTACCCTGAGCGCCCACGCTGTTTCCCTGTTGTGCTGACTTCTGGCCCCTTCCTGTCTCTCCTGATAGAACACTGGCTATTGGGAAGAAAGAAAGGAATGAATTCTGTTTTCCTGAGTCTTTCTCCAGGCATCTGATTCTTTCAGAGGTCCTCTGGAACTCACCCCAATTACTAACTGGAGATGAACGTTCTACATGCATGGGGTGAACTGTTGCTTAGAGACATCGGGTTTTTTTTCCCAAGGATCGAAAGTAATTTGCCCTAAGCCACACAGTGAGCTAGTAACAAAAGCACTTTTCTGGTCAGTTGCAGCTCCACGTCCCCAGGAAGGGGCTGTAAGTTGCTAGTCCCCTCTCTGTGGAGGATGACTGAAGGCTGGCTGGCTGGAGATGTGCCAGCTGAACCTGTAATTTCACTCCTCTTAGGAACCTGCAGACAGGAGACAAGTCACCAGAGTGCAGGGCCCGGAGGACTGGCCAGAGAAAGCCTCCAGAGTCAAGAGGAAGATCAGACTCCCCTAACCACCAGCAACATGTAGCACTCTCCCTAGGCACAGAAGAGGATGGCCAGAGTTCAGAGAGAGCCCCAAGGGACACCTCCCAGATGATGCCATGCCCGTCTCTCCCCTGAACATCACAGCTGATGAGCCTAAGTCAACAGACCTGTGTCTTCTGTCCTCAACTGGGGTATTTCCTGCCAGACCCACACCAACCAAACTGCATTTCTCCCAGGACTCTTGGCCTCTGGTAGCAATGACCCACAAAGCACTGTTGCCTCCTCACAAGCTCGACTGACCCAGCTCTCCCTTGTACCTAAGGCAAAGCTTCACACTCTGTATCCCATGCCCAGCATACAGTAGGGCTCAATAAATGAGTTAGCAGTCACAGGTAGCTTCCTCAGCCGTGCAGGGTAGAGGGCGGGACGTCAGAAAAGCAGAGAGTAACATTACACAGCCCAGGTCCAATCCTTGGGTGGGAAAAGAGCTTGGGGCCTGGCTAAAATGGCAACAGAAACAAGAAAAAGACCCTAGTGGAGAAGGTGATGCATGCATTTGGGTGGGGTCAGGAGTCTTCTTCCCTTTAGATTCCTGATGTTCCTACAGATGTCCCCCTCTGTGCTGAGGCTATGGCTCGGTGGGCTAAGGCGATTGCTGCCAAGCCTGACAACTTGAGTTCATAATCCCTAGGACCCACATGGTAGAAGAAAAAAAATTGTCATTTTACCTCTGCATGTGTCATCACATGTGTTACACAAAATAAAAAGACAGTTTTGAAAAGAGGTCACTCTCTCTAACCCAGCCCTCCTGATTGCATAATTCAGTCCCAGGTCACGCCTCAATCCTCTCGTGGCTGTCTTAGGGTTTTATTGCTGTGAACAGACACCATGACCAAGGCAACTCTTGTAAGGACAACATTTAATTGGGGCTGGCTTACAGGTTCAGAGGTTCAGTTCATTATCATCAAGGTAGGAACATGGCAGCATCCAGGCAGGCATGGTTCGGGAGGAGCTGAGAGTTCTACATCTTCATCTGAAGGCTGCTAGTGGAAGATTGACTTCCAGGCAGCTAGGATGAGGGTATTAAAGCCCACGCACACAGCAACACACCTATTCCAGCAAGGCCACACCTCCAAATAGTGCCACTTCCCATGGCTAAGCATATTCAAACTATGACAGTGGCCCTTCAACTACTTTGTTTTTAAAGCTGTCCTCATTCATATGCCAGGGCAGAGCTCCAGAGAAACAAAACAATTCCAACCTCAGAGGGCCCCATCTAGTTGGGGGAAACCTTTGTGCCTGTGATATAGGACTGTGATGTTTAGAGGTAAAGTACCACCAAAGCTAGGTACAGTGCTATTTATCTGTAGTTTCAGCTCTCAGGAGGCTCAGGCTTGAGCCTGGGAATTAAGCCTGGACAACGTGCTGAGATGATCTCAAAAAAAAAAAAAAAAGCCCACTTCAGAGAGCTGGTTCCAAGCAGAATGCTTGCTGTCAAACCTGACACAATCCCTAAGATGCTCTTGTAGGAGAGAACTGACTCCCAAAACGTATCCTCTGACTTCTACACATGACACAGTATTCATGCATGTGTATACATCCGCTATAAGTAAATGTAATTTTTTAAAAAATCCCTTACAATGAAATCTGAGGGGAAACAAAGGGTTGGGGCTGGAGAGATGGCTCAGTGGTTAAGAGCACTGACTGTTCTTCCAGAGGTCCTGAGTTCAGTTCCCCAAAACCGTATGGCTCACAACCATCTGTAATGAGATCCGATGCCCTCTTCTGGTGTGTCTGAAGACAGCAATAGTGTGCATATAAAAATAAATGGCTAGCATGGTGCACGGTGCTTGGCATGTGAGCATCAGGACCTTGGTTTGATCCCCAGAACTTACATTAAAACACAGGGTATGGTAGTTTATGTCTATAATCACAGTGCTAGGGGCAGAGGGCAGACAGGTGAGCTCTGTGCCAGTGAGACCCGGCCTCAAACCAAGTGTTTGGCACCTGAGAAACAATGCCCAAGACTGTCCTCTGGCTTACCCATGCTGTGCACACACACATGCAAGCGCATAAGCACACACATGCACACGAAGAACAGGGGCTGGACCAGAAGGGAGTTGGAGTTACTTGGGTTGGGTTAACAGCAAAGGAAACTCATCCATTAGACCATCACCATCACCACCACCAAAAAAATACCAAAAACGTTTATCTTCTTTGTCCTACATTACAAAGAGGAAATGGGTTATTTTCCCTAGGCACTTGATCTCCTGTGTGACAGGGGGTGAGGGTAGGGTATATTGAGCAGGAAGGAAAGATAAGCATTTGGATGCCTGGGTGGTGAGAGCAGAGGCTGCTGAAGTAACCAAGGTTGTCTTCAGTCTTTCTTTTCTCCCTCATGGAGATGAATATGGAGGTTGGAGATCGTGTGGACTTCTTCCTTGGAGTCTGTCCTCATAGATCTTCCCAGCTGATAACACTTCATCAGCTCACGCCCCAATCCACAAAGCATCCAGGTGACCATTCTGCACACAGACCCCTGCAGGTTGTGGTGACAAGGTGGTTCCCTGCAGATGGTTCAGCGTGAGACTCAGCAAGGGAGGTGACTCTTATTGTTTCAAGCTTGGGAGGTTTAGGAGAAATAAAATTCACTGGGTGGTCCAGCACTTGCTGGGAGCTCAGATGCCACTGGGGATCTGATGGCCTTTAGGAGAGCTGAGATGTACACATCTGAAAGCTCATGTCTGTGCACCTTCGTAACCTGCCATGTTCCCCCAAACTCCTGATACCTACATTCTTTTTTTTTTTTTGGTTTTTCGAGACAGGGTTCTCTGTGTAGCCCTGGCTGTCCTGGAACTCACTCTGTAGACCAGGCTGGCCTCGAACTCAGAAATCTGCCTGCCTCTGCCTCCCAACCGATACCTACATTCAACTGTCTGTTCCACTGGTCTGTTGTGCATGGTCAGGCCAGTTTCTCTGTAAAGGTTTCTAGTCAGGCACCATCCGCCCAGCTGCATTCCCAGCATTCTCCATTTCCACTCCTATTCTTCATTCCCACTCAGGCACGTGATAAGACAACGTTGGTGCTCTGGGTGCTGAGCTGGTCTCTCTGGAAGGTGGGATTCCTTAGTCACCACCAGCTCCGACAGTCATGTTGAAGAGCTCTTTGGGGAGTGATTCTGAAGGACGTATATATATCCTGTTTTCAAGGAGTCTGCCTCCAGGGAGCTACACAGTACAGGTAACTGAAATAGCAGCCACCCTGAGTATACAGTTATAGTTCTGAAACTTGGCATAGCTCAAGAAAATATGGTGGCACACACCCAAAATCCCAGTATTTGAAGGTAGAGGCAGGAGGATCAGGAATTCAAGGCCAGCCTGCGAATTTCTGAGCTAAATTTGAGGTGACATCTTCAAGAACCCCAAGAGTGGGCTGAAGTGTCTCCTCACACTGCAGGTCAGCCTCTCTTCTGGTCTATAAGCACACAACTATCATTTCTGTAACCTTTCTTTTTTTAAGTAATTATTTTTATGTGCATTGGTGTTTTGCCTGCATGTACATCTGTGTAAAAATGCCAGATCCACTGGAACTAAAGTTACCGACAGTTGTGAGCTGCCATGTGGTTGCTGTGAATTGAATCTGGGTCCTCCGGAAGAGCAGCTAAGGCTTTTAACCACTGAGGCATCTCTCCAGCCCCAGTTCAGTGCAACTTTCTATCACTGAAAATCCCAAGTCTGGCACACAGCTGAGGGAAGTGAGCCACTCACAAGGGGTCTCACATATATACACGGATGCAGCAAGATTCTAGCACATTCTATACTGTGAGATAAGAGACAAGCCTCCAACAACTTGTGACACATTCCAAGTCCAAGGTAAGCTATTTTCAGAAACAGCCCTTATTAGAAGGTAACTTGTCAAGAAGAAAGTGTTCACCTCTCACATGGAATGCTTGGGAGGGACCAGGGAGCGGTTAACAGTCCAGGCTATTTTCTCTCTTTCTATGCACAAGTGAATGAAGTCAGGTGACCAAACGTGTACTGAAGGCACTGCACAAGAGGGAAAGGACAAATGAACACTCTGCCCAGGGGGGCATTTTCCTCACCAGTGAGCCTTGTTTCTGGTTTACTGACACTCATTGGCATTGCTAAAGATACCACAAAGGAAGTGAGCAATTACACTGCCCCCATCAGTCTGGGAGAGGTAGTCATTTGCAAGATTGTAGCCAAAAGACCTGAAGTAAAACCAGGTTAGATCCAATTCCTAGCGCACATTATATCCCATTATTTCTGTTCTCAAGATACGGACCTGATGAGGACCAGGCAGCTGGTGAGCCAGGCCTTCCTCAATACTTTATCACTCATCGGAGTTGATTCTTTACATTCGAACCAATTCTAAAAACTAGTTCAGAGTCCTGAGTAAGAGCAAAGCAGCCAGAATGTGCTTCCTGCTTTACCACTGAGGCTTCCCAAACCAGGCTTTATGAATCTCACCCCCAGGAAGGAACTCCAAAGGCAATTTTCTGAGCTGTAAATAAATATGTGCATATTTACATAGGTACAACCCCCCCCCCCTATCCTAATGAGTTTCTCAGCTTCACAAAGGCCAGAAGTAAACAGGAGAGAAGGTGGCTTAGAGCCCCGCTGCTTGAACCTGCTTTAAGAACAGCCACACTAACTACCTTTGCAGGGGTTTTGTGTTCCAGAAGAAATTATGTGTGCTGCACGCAAACTGTGCCCCATTTTTATCTAGACTTAAGATGTTCTACAGCCCCAGCCCTGAGCTAGACCAACCAGCCTGACAGATAAGCCCATTCCAACAGTCCCTAATCCCAGCCATACCTATCCAACACTACCGGGGCTGATGGCAGCCAAGCCCAAGCAGGAAGCAGCTCTGTGCTCTACAAAGTGTGCATACTAATACTACACTGTTAAAAATGACTCAGCAGGAGTCACTATTCCCATGAGAAATGGGAGGCCAACAAATGTCTTCCAGGTGGTCTTAGGCACTGCTGTGAAAAGGGTCACTCCATCCCTAAACCCCACACGTCGAGAACCGCTGCTCTAGAAACACAACTGTTTCTAACAGGTGCATCTATCTAGAAGGGAAAGGAGGAGCAAACACTAGGGAACTGAAGGAGAGGAAGGCAATGGCAGAGGTGGTACGGATCCTCAAGAGGGACAGAATACAGTGAGCATTCTGGCTTCTTGGCTCACAGTTGCGGAAGGCTGCAGGTTTTCTTCTGTAGACCCAGTGTGAGCAGACAGCATACAGCTAATTCAAAAGACAAAGGAAGTAGTGCTGAGCGCACATGAGGCTGCCACACATAGGCCTCCACTGAGTGGCTAACCCGACCCAGGAACAACTGCAGACTACCGCTCTACACTTCTTCTCTAGGTAGGAAAGGCAAGTGAGCTGTCAAGGGAGGCGAACACTTCTATCCTGGAAAGAGTTTAAAACTTTAGCGGTGACTAGTTCAATTCTCATTCTCATGGTCTGTGTTACCCACCTTCACTCTTCAAACTGTGAGAGAACAAAATCTCCCTCTGTTGCAAATGTTTACAACACAGAGACTTAAGCAAACCCTGATCTAAGATCAACAGAAGGGAGGTTATTTTCCTCTGCTGCATTTCCCAATTCCAGTAAGAGACCTTGCCAGTAAGCAAGAGACGCAAACCCAGCAAACAAGGCTCCTTTCCAACACACAGATGGCAATGCTCAACCTCCCTGTCCCTACCTGAACAAACACAAGCAAAATTGCAGCTATTTCCAGAGGCACACTTTGGGGCGGATAATGGTTACACATGGGGCTCGCTACTGGTGAACATGCTGCTTGGAGAAAAGGAATGCACTTGTTTCTGGCTCCTACAAGCATCCCTGGAATCCCCAACCCACCCTAACTTCCCATGGGTCTAAACCAGAGGATGAATGAAAGAATGGTTATACTAGCTAGCTGCTGCTGTGTGTAACTACTTCCTCGGAGCCAAAGGGAGGCAGATCCATTTGTTCCACCACTTGTGAGTTCGGAGAAAACACTGTCAATAACCCGCTTCAAAGAGGAAACAATCCACAGCTCCAAACCCACTGCTAACACTTCACTGAGCCGTCAACCCTGGGTCAATCACACCATTTCACATATAAACAAGGCTCAGACCAATCAGACATGAGCAGAGAACATGCTTTATTGAGTAGATACAGAAGAGCACATTCTACCACATGTGGGGAAGGGCTCAGCTTCTGTAAAAGGCCTTTACCCCTTAAGAAACCCCCCCAGTGAAGCGGCTTTTGGATACATTTTAACAGTTACACTGAAACTGGAGGGGAGCTGCCACTCAACATGCTTAAGATCAGCTCCCTCCAACCCACAGTGAGTATTAGTAGTGTACAGAGATGACAAGAGAAAGGCACAAATGACCAGAGTTAGGGTTGTGGTAAGAGGGTGCCACGTGAAGACAGCAGTGCTGGAGGAGACCAAGTTGGGAAGGGTGACATGTTAGACATCAAAAGCTGCCCCAAGATAGCAGGTTATATACCGGGACAGGGAGAAATTAGAGGGAACATTTCTTCCTTCACTTAACACCACCAAAAATAGGAACCCAGAGAACAAGATGATGGTGGCAAGTCCCGAAAGGGAATGGAGTTAGTTCTTAGAGACAGAAGCACTTCAGCCTGCTGGGGGAGGCACTGTTGGAAAGGGAAGCAAACCGTAGCAGTGTGGCCACTCTGTCTTGCTGAGTCATGGGCTGAGAAACACAAGTCATTTCAACCATTTTCCACTTCTCCCAGGAAGCTCCGGACAAAAATCAGTGCAACTTTCATGGGAAGTCTAACTGCCCTATACCAGCGTGGCAAAGGCAAGTATGGAGAGATCCAGTGTGATCACTTAATGTGGCGCGAAAAAAGATGGTTCAAATATGTTGGCAACTGCCAACATAAAAAGGGGCAGAGAAAAATGGGGGCATTTTCTGCTGTGGCAAAAAGAATTACCCATTTTCTTCTAGCAAGATGCTGCCCCAGCGCCCACAAGTAAACACAAAGGAAAATAGGGGATCACCACCTCTTCAACTTCACCCCGTCTCTCTCAGATGGACCCCGGTCCTGTGAACCCTTGGGAAATGTTAGCAGTTTCTACCTCTGATCAGCCTGAACCTGATCAAAGGCAAATCTTTTGACAAAAAGGGAGAAAAATAAGTGACTGAGATAAAACCCAGGGTGAGCTGACCCTCCCAGCAGACACAAAGACACTCAGGTGCTGCCTCTTGCCCACCCCTTCATGAAGAATGTGTGAGGAGTAACTGGAAAGGGCCCTTTGGTGGCAACCATGTTTGAAGGTCTGGTAACCAGGCAAGAAAAAGCACTAGCACAAAGGTCAGGACACAACAAACCTCACGGGGTAAGAGAGCATGAGGAGGGAACCAGTGACTGGACAGGTACAGTACCATAACACAACTCCTTGGGCCAGTGCTATGAGGGATCTGTACTCGAGCCTAATACAGATCCGTCCAGGCAACCTCACTGAGGCCGAAACAACAGTTCCTCAGAACTAGTGTCTGCAGTGTACACGAAGGTTGGAGCCAGAACAGTCCTGAGGGGTGGCCTTCCCAAAGGATACTGTACTTGCCAATCACAAGAGCAACAGAAATGACAGACAGATCCCTAGGGTACGGATTCCTACTGCTGGGGCTCGCTGGCTCGGAATGACAGGTCACTTTAAGTGCCCTTTGGAGGGGTCCATTTTAAGCAGCTTGGATCCATGGTTTTGTTGGAGTTGGACCTTTTGGCCTCTTTGGCTATCCATTCATCTATCAGGTCCTGTTAAGAATAAGGAAGCAACTCTTACACACACACACAACTAATACACTTTAAAAGATTCCAAAATGACTGGCAACAGATTCACCCAAGTCCTAATAATATATTAAAGTACAGGATGATATCTTTAGATTTGCAAAGTTTCCTCTTTATTCCTATTCTGCCTTCAATGAGAACTAAAAAGCATTATTCATTTATGCTTATGATGTGTAGGCAACTAAAAATTCAAAATGGACCTAAGCTGAGGTGGCATTCCACAAAACAACAGTCTAGAACTTATGAGGACTGGCAGAGATGGGTGTAAGTGTAATGCCAGACAAAGCGGCTTAGCTTGTGTCCATCCAGATCTGACAGAGCTTACCACAAGCTCTGATAAAAACAAGCAGGGAGATAAGCTTAGCAACAAAGACCATGTGGACCTTGCTGCCAGCTGGAAGGAGGCTAGAAGGAGCTTCCAGTTAAGCCCTCTAAGGGAAGGTAACTGTGGGTAGTGTGGCCCTACTGAGCTCTCCTATTCGTTAAGGACACCACAGGCAGCTGAGGAAAATCTCACCTGTCTCTTTAAAACTAGGTGCTTGCCTTTCCAATACTTGAGCATCTGAAGGGCTTGCAGAGTGCTGACAATGTCCACGGGATTCACAGCTGTTTCCTGGCTAATTTCTGTAACAGAGGAGCCACTGAGATCCCAGTGGGAGCAGACTCCCACACCCCATGTCTCCCAAGGTCCCCTTTCATGTAGTTTTCCAGAGCCCAAATCTGTGTGATGTGGTCCAACCTATTGACCCTTTAGAAATCAAGGTCAAATATGAAACCCCTAAATTCATCCTAAAGGGACGATGTCTTTCCTAAAATAAACATGTTTCAAAACACTGAGTGAAGTCTTTCTTCATGATTTTCGAAAGAGAAGAGGAGCCGGACATAGTGGTGCACACCGTCAGTCCTAGTACTTGGGAGGCAGAGGCAGGCAGATCTCTGTGAGTCTGAGGCCAGCCTGGTCTACACAGTAAATTCCAGGACAGCCAGGGGTACAAAAAGAAACCCTGACTTGAAAAAAACAAACAAATGATACATATGCTTGTATATGTATGCACGTATGTATTTTATGTGGATGGGTGTTTTGCCTGGATGTATGTCTATGAACCTATGTGTGCCTAGAACTAGAGTTCCATATGCTGTGGGCCACAGTAAGGGTGCTATGAATTGAACCCAGGTCCTCTGGAAGAATAGCCAGTGCTCTTAACCACAAAGCTATCTCTCCAGGTTTTCCTCTTCCATTTTATACGAATTCAGTGCTCACAACTCCAGACAGAGAAAACACTTTAGAACCATTCCCAGGACCTTCAGCCCTGCAGTGACAGTCTCTGCAATGCTCCCTTGTCACAGTTGGAATAAACAGAATGGGGGCCACGTTCATGGGGTACAACCTACCTTTGATGGAGATCTCCTTGCCCTGGAAGTTGTGCAGGTACCGAAGCAGTACCTCCTTCCAGTAGCTTCGGTAGCTTATGAGCCCCAAATCGGACAGTGGGCGCTCTGGAGAGCCAACTTTCTCTTCTACTTTGGAAAGTAAATAACCTACCAAGAAAAAAACACAGATCTGGAATCTGTTGTTTCATTTGGGGAGAGGGCCTTAAAAATCCTATTTACTATTTTGTGAGCATGTTGGTGCAGAGATCAAAAACCAACTTGTAGGAGTCAGTTCTCTCTATCGTGTGGGTTCTAGGGACCAAACTTAGGTCCTTATCCAGGTTTTACCCACTGACCTGCCTCACCACCCTTGGGTGAGGGTGCTCTGCTGAGAGAAGGTCTCACTATGTAGTGCCAGTTGGCCTATAAAGCAGAATATAGATCCTGCAGTGAAGATTTCCCCACTGATTCTGCCTCCTTAGTGTTGGGAAGCCCAGCTAGACTTCTTAAGCAACATTAAACCTCATCCTAACAGCAAAAACCAGTATGCAAACACAGAAGATTTAAGAAGGACACCTGCTTTAGAGTACCAGAGAGCCAGGCATTCAAAAGAGCATGTTTTGTGTGACTGTTGGGGACATCATGGCTGTGATGGTTTGTATATGCTTAGGTCAGGGAGTGGCACTAACAGGAGGTGTGGGACCTTGTTAGAATTAGGTGTGTCACTGTGGGTGTGGGCTTCAATACCCTAGTGCTAGCTGCCTGGAAGTGAGCCTTCCACTAGTAGCCTTCAGATGAAGATATAAAATTCTCAGTTCCTCCTGCACCCTGCCTGCCTAACTCCCACCTTGATGATAATGGACTGAACCTCTGAACCTGTAAGCCAGCCCCAATTAAATGTTGTCTTTTATAAGACTTACCTTGGTCATGGTGTCTGCTCACAGCAGTAAACCCTAACTAAGACACTGGCTTTGTATAAACAGGAGTGGAAGAATGGGTGGTACAGTGCATCTAAGAGCCTTATAAAGGCACCTAGAACCAAGCCTGGAAGTCTTCACTGGGAGCTTTAATAGTACTGGTTCTTTAGAAGTGACTGCTAAGAACAGAAATGGAAGTTCTTTTCTTCCACAATACCACAACCATTTCTTTCTTTTTTTAAAAAAGTTAACCCAGGCTTGACACAAATGTGTGCCATTCTCTAGAGATAAGGTGGCTAGAATTATATGTGTGAACCACCATGTCTGGCTTTAAAAACTCTTACTTTGGGGCTAGGGAGATGGCTCAGCAGATAAAGTACTTTCCATGTAAGAAGGAGAATCAGAGTTTGACCCTCCAGAACCCTCATAAAAAAAAAAAATGAAAATAAAAAAATAAAAATAGGTCAGGCATGGTGGCTGCCAGGAAGCCCACCCTTTAAGAGGCATAGATGGGATCTCTGGGACATGCAGACTGCCTAGACCAGCCAAAGTAGGTGAGCTCTCAGTTTAGTGAGAGATGAGGTCAATAAATAAATCAGAAATGGAGGAAAACGTCATCAACTTCTGCCTGTCACATGTGAACATACAGATACATGTATATTATACATATTCATGACAAAAAGACTTAAAAACACTTGTATTTTGTGTGTATGAATGTCTGTCTACAGGTATGGATTTATGTAAGCGCACTATGTGTAGAGCCCAGCAAAGGGCATCAGACCCCCTAGAACTGAAGTTACAGCTGGTTGTGAGCTGCCATGTAGATGCTGGAAACTGGAACTTAGGTTCTCTGCAAGATCAGCAAGTGCTCTTAACCACTGAGCCATCTCTCCAGCCAAACCCCCATTCTACTTTGACTAAAATTCAATGACAGTGGTTGCTGACTAGGACACAGCCAATTCTTGTTCACAGTGGCTTTGCTCTAGAGCCACTGGGAATGCTGACTTAGCAAACATCGAACCATCGCTCACAGGAGTGAGGCTTGCTTCTTGAGAGGATCTGGCCAGAGTGTCATCAACTCTTCTGTGTTCAATGTTCTTTTCTATATTTGTTTAAAAATATCTTACATTTTGTTGATTCAAAAATATTGTTTGTACAGCCCATAGCACTGTAATTCATGTCTGCACAATATTTACAGACATTTTAAATCAACAGTTTAAGGCAGTGATTCTCAACTTTTCTATGCTGTAACCCTTTAACCCTCAAGTTGTGTGGGTTTTGTTTTGTTTTTTTTTTTTTTTTTGGTGACTTTGTAACAGTAATTTTGCCATTATTATGAATCATAATGTAAATATACGATATGCAGAATGTCTGTCTGACATGTGACCCACAGGTTGAAAACCAATAGTTTAAGATTCTTTGCCATCAAGCTGATGATTTTAGTTCAAGTCCAGGACCCACATAGAGAATATTTCTGCAAGTTGTCCTCTAACTTCTACCAAATTAATAAACAAATGTAGTAAGAACCACCCCTGCCCAATTACACATCAGAGGGTAGACAAATTCAAACTTGATACCCATGATTAATGAAGAGTGAGTATAATACCCAAAGCCTTAACCAGGTACATGGACTTCTTCCTCAAGTGCTTACGTAAGTGAGATCCCAAGCACCAGAGCAACGCTTTAAGCTGTAGGCATGCATTTCCACTGTCTCCGTCTAAATGGAATAATCCTGCACAGCTTACTTTATTATTCCCTGCAGCTCCTACTAATTCCATAGTGACTCACTTCCCCCACTCTTGCTCATTCACTAGCTGTGACTACATGTAGGAACTGTCAAGAGCACAGGACACAAGTGACAGCCCGGTCCCCTCAGGGTCACAGCCTGGGGAGCTGGCGCTCAGCAACAGCACTTACTGAAATCAATGAGCATCTTCCCATAGCCCTGTCTCATGTACTGAGGCATGGTGAGGATACAGGAGACATTGTAGTTGAGAAATGAATTCTTCTCCTAAAATCAAGAACACAACAGCAGGTAATGAGGCACAGCTCGTCTACTATAAAAAAAGAAACCAAACCGAATTCCCCTGGAAGGCCAAAATACAACCAAATCGCATTATTACCTGTTTATAAAATATCCAGAATAAGCCAATTTGTAGGCAGAAGAGCCAGGAAGGGTCAAGAGGAAACTGGGACAGACTACCAATGTTTCTTTTTAAAAACTCTGAGGAGTGCACTAGTCACACAACTCTGTCAATATACTAGAAGCCACTTGCCCTGGATAGGTGAAGTGATGAATTATATAATATATTGTATTTTGTTTTAATTAAGTTGTTACATTACATTTAGTGCTCATAACCATAGCCATGGTGGCCTTTAATCCCAGCACTGAGGAGGCAAAAGCAAGTGGATCTTTGTGAGTTCTAGGCCAGCCAGGATTAACTGGGAGACCCTGCCTCAACACAATGAAAGAAAACCATAAGCTAGATTTGGTCTTGCATCTTTTAAAGCAAAGAGTCACTAACTATCACTAACAAGACTAGCTGTGCTAGAATGAACCCAGCTGGAGAACAAGCAACCAGAATATGTTCCTGGTTTTAACCTAACATGGAGGAAGGCAAAGCCAGAAGTATTGGCTTAACTATAAGATGTGTTTTAAATTCACAGAAAGGGTCCAGGCCAGTAATTAACAGCTTCAACCCACAACCACAGAAACCAGAACCTTCTAGTAATACTATCAGCTAGGTGTCCCAGCTCATGTTTGTAAACCCAGCACTTTGGAGGTTAAAGCAGGAAGACTCTTCTTGGTTTGATGCCAGTTCAGGCTGCATAGGACTCCAGGTCAGCCTAGATAACAGAGGAAGATCCTGAACTGAATACTGTCAGGAAGCTTTCTATGATACAAGCTTGCCTTTCTTAGTTTGCTTATGGGAAGGCTATCACTGTCATTTGCTTCCTCATCAGAGAGCTGAGCCCTCATATGCCAATACCCATAATTCTGAATCACCAGATCCTGCTGACCTTAGAAAAGTACCCAATCAGATGGCAGCCAGTATTGTCCGCTTCTGTCATAACGTAGAATAGGAAAGGTTCTACATCATAGTATAACGTCTTATGGTCCAGAAAAAGCTTCGCCAAAAGGCAGAGGTTTTGGCAGTAGATCTGGAAGCAGAAAGAGAGTGTGTGTGGAGGTCAGTAACTTCTGAACTCACGCAGACCAAAGCCTAGGAAGGATGATCACACCAATACTACCCATGAAGTAAACCAAGTACAGTCTCCCTCACAGATGTTTTGTGAGGACAAAACCCTCCTCTGGAACCCCACCAACGAACGCAGCTCCTTCTCTCGAGTCCCCACTCTTTACCTTGTTCTTCTTGCCATCTACTTCAAACACAGAGATGGAGCCTTTGCGGTAAATCTCATCACCAGGGGGGTGTTTCCACACACACTTGGCCTACGAGAGAATGGAGTTCACATGAAGCAATAAGGTTTTCCTATCACCCTGTTCCTTCACTGGGAAGAGGAAGCACAAGATAAACGTGGTTAACTGAGCTAATGGACAGCTGAATACACTTGAGGACAGTGAAATCAATTGTTTTCAGAAAAGTTCAAGCTTTCTTAAGCTGTTGCAATATATCTAAGGATATATATATGGCTGTTTGGCTCAAGTTTTCTGGATTATATTTGGCATTAGCTTAGCCCAAGATATTAAATCACCTACTAAGTAAAAGCTAGATAAATAAGAATATCCTTGCTTACAATAAAATATCACATGCCAACAGGAAGTCCTTAAGCAGCTTACTGTTGCTAAGTACGTTACACTCACCTCTGCCAGTCACTTCCCATTCCCATCCTACCGCCATCAGGTGTCTGCACAGCGACGGCCATCACGAGTCACTCACTATCTGCCTACCTCCTGCCATATGCTAGATAAAGAGAAAATCCTTCTACAGCTCATTTTAAAAGGTAGGAGGCCTGGCTGAGCAGCAGGAAGCTGAAAGGCACTTGGTTCCAAACTCTCTTCCTTATTCTCAAAATGTTCAATTCATGGTGCTGGAGCTAGCACCCAGCATCTTAGGCAGCAATCCAAGTTCTCTACTGCTGAATTAAGCCCTGGCCCTGCAAGCGAGAAGTCGAAGCAGGTACAGGTGTTTGCTGCCAAGCCTGATGACTCAATTCTGAGAACCTCCATAGTAGAAGAGAACCAACTGACTCCCACGGTGTTCTCTCATCTTTACGTGTGCTATGGTGTATATGTACGTGTGCATACATGCATGAATGTTCACACATACATACACAAAGTTTACATTTACATATACAGAAAAATTTCTTATTAAACAATTTTCATTTCTTCTTCTTCTTTTTTTTTTGTTTTGTTTTTTGTTTTTTCGAGACAGGGTTTCTCTGTGTAGCCCTGGCTGTCCTGGAACTCACTCTGGCCTCAAACTCAGAAATCCACCTGCCTCTGCCTCCCAAGTGTTGGGATTAAAGGCATGCGCCACCACTGCCCAGCTATTAAACAATTTTCTACATCTTTTTGACAACTTAAAGTTTCGCTGGACATAGCGGTTGGTCCACATTGGTCATGTGAGCACTCAAGAAAAACAACTACCTATTTGAAACAAAAATCACATACACATCCTCTAAGAATTCTACTTCAGGATTAGGAAGACGGCTCAGTGGTATAACACCCAGTAAGTGTGAGGCTGTGTTCCCTACTTAGCTGGGGGGTTGTGGGGGTGGAGTGGAGACATGGCATGTAAGGCATGGAGATCATGTTCTAATTATCACACATAACTAAAAATATGCATTAACTGGAATTGTTTCAAAGCTCCATCTACATTCCTATCTCCTCCCATTATTCCTGCTGTTCTTTTCATGATAACCAAATTAATGCAACAACTATGTGTTTAAAAACATTACCCAAGCCAAAGAAACCATTTCAGTGAATACCCCTGAAGCAATGGAGAGAAGGAGCTTGCATTTCCTCAAACCTGACTTCCATACTCATAGAAGTCACCAGAGTCAGGTATGCACATCCTTTCCCATTTTAATATACAGAATGTTAAGAAATGCAAACTGCTATTTTCATCATTCATTAAAGGTTGATATCCCTTATGCATTCATTCAAGACAGACACCCACTATCTAATATATGAGCCATAATGCCCTGTTCTATGTAATAAAATGTATGTGTTTTCATTGAGTTTGGTACAGACACAAACTGTAGGGAGAGGTAATTCATATGCTGAAGAAGAAACAAAAGACAAAAAACAAGGAAAAAAAAAAGACACCCATGGACAGGATGTAGTTAAGATGCTAGGCAAACACTGGTCCTGGCAGAGGTACCCAGAAATGTGACTTTCAGTTCCTATTGCTGTGGACACTTGGGAGATGTCATCTTTTGACACTTATCTCTAGAACATAATTGGGGAAGCGTGTAACATCACCTTCGTGAGTTGAACTCAAGGAAACCTACCATGTGTCGTCGGAGTATTGTCTGGCTCTTCATGTATTTTAAACAGAATTCACACATGTAGAGACGCCCCAGCCGTGCATATTCTTCAGGATAGGGAGAATGGTACCAAGTGTCCAGCTCATATCGGCCGAAAGCGATTGTTTTAATCATGTTGCTTCCCTCTGTGATTTGGCCTTGAAGCCTTAACTTCTCCTATTAGCAAGAAGAAACCACAACATTTAGGATCAGAACTCCTTATCTTTGGTTTTAAAATTAGATTTTTATCTACATAATGTAAATAGATGTTTTGTGAACAAGCATTCGTGTGTGTGTGTGTGTGTGTGTGTGTGTGTGTGTGTGTGCGCGCGCACACACACACACACACACTCCTGCATACAAGTGTCTATACCTCACATGCATGCACAGTGCCTGCAAAGGTCAGAAAAAGGCATCAGACGTCATGAAATTGAAGTTATAGGTGGCTGTGAGCCACCACATGGGTATAGGGAACCGAAAGTGGTTTCTTTGCAAAAACAGCAAATGCTCTTAATTGCTGAGTTATCTCCAACCCCTATTACCCTTATTCTTAGAAACTTCTCCAGGATGACAGCTAAGCTATAAAGATAATTAGCTAGATTTGGCCTCTATCCACAGATGGCTACTAACACATTACTTGAGCATGGAAAATCAGGCAGGTTTACAGAAAACTTGCCAGCTGTACCGCCCAAGTTTTGTGTTTTCCAAACCTCAAATGAGGATGACCTTGAACTCCTGAATTCTCTGCCTTCACTTCCAGACACTGTGGTCTCAGGTATGTGCCACCACAGCAGATTTATGTGGTGCTGAAGATGGAGCCCAGGGTGGCCTGGATCCCAGATAACCATACCACCAAAAGAGCTATAGTCCCAGCCCATTTCTGTTTTCGTTTTAAATTTTTTTTGTTTTGTTTCGCTTTTTGGTTTTTCAAGACAGGGTTTCTGTGTAGCCCTGGCTGTCCTGGAACTCACTCTGTAGACCAGGCTGGCCTCGAACTCAGAAATCCGCCTGCCTCTGCCTACTCCTGAGTGCTGGGATTAAAGGCGTGCACCACCAGTGCCTGGCTTCATTTTTAATTTTTTAAATGAATTTTTAGTTATAGTGTGTGTATGTAAAGACAAGCAGAGGTCAGAGGAAAGCTTGTGGGGAGTCAGTTCTCTCCTTCTAGAGATTGTGAGGCTCTCCAGGCTTGAACTCAGGTCTGTCAGCGGCTACCCTCCTGGTCCTCCTCCCTGACCTCACTAGAGCTAGGACTACAGTGCATGAGAGGCAATTACTGTTTGCAGTAAGTAACCAGCTGGCCTCAGGCGATGATCTTCATGATGAAACACAGAAGCAGGTGGTGGCACCAGTAACTATTCCAGAGCAGAGCAGAGCAGCCACCAAACCTGTCTCCTGCAACCCAAAGAGTAAAAGGAAGCGGGGGTGGGGGTGGTGGTGGGGGGTAGGGATGATGGGGGGGGGAGCAGTGAGCGGGATGTCAAGTGAATAAGTAAAAATAAAGAAATTTTAAAAAAAGGAAGGAGGGGAGGAAATGGAATTAACACTACAAACTAAATTTCCCTGAGCATATTTAATTTGTTTTATCATAGTTAAACAGTTGCTGAAACTGTTTTTCTAGGCCGGCCACAGGTACTGTATCAAAAGCAAACAAAAAAGAGCGTTTCTGCCTAGATATCTCATGCACCCATGATCCCAGTTTCAAATTTGCTTGGGCAACAAGATGAGATCCCCTTACCAAAAATCAATAAATTCAACAACATATCTGGCTGTAGTCTTCACCATTTTTCTTTGTTACTATTGACATGATTTTAGGGTAAATGTATTGAAATGGAAAGACATCCTACAAAGAGGACGGACGGTGCTGCAGCCCACAAGTCCTAGGCTCTCAGATTGTACATTTTACCCCATGGAGAAGAAAGGCACCTACAAAACTAAGTTTTAACCACCTCACCCCAACCGCAAGCCAAACTGGATCTTCCAGTTGAGGGATATAGAGAAGGGAAGGGTGAGAAGAGATAAATCTGTTCTCCATGTAAAGGAGAAGACTACTTTGAAAGCCAGCTGGAGATTTCCTCAGACTGGCTGCTAATCACTTGTCTTGGCAGTTCTAAGGGCTTTTCACAAGGGTCCTCCCTCACCTCCAGGGTTTTGATACTCACCAAATCCTCAGAAGCCCGGGCTTGTGCTCTTCGGAAAAGATCTAAGTCATATTCACTTGTCAGATTTTCCAAGAGAGGCTCCCGAGTGTTCCCATAGGTCTGTCTGTGTTCCTAGAAAAAAATACCCAGGGGGTGATACTGTCTGTGTAGAACTTGGTTTATTTCATTCCAATGGAAGCCAAGGTGAACCAGATGCTTGCTACTTACAAAGTGCCTATCACTGGGTGCAGGGGACTGAGCCCAGGCAAACTGGCAGCCCTTATGTGGCACAATAGATCATAGAATCCTACAGCTGGCCAGCTCAAGTGCGGCAAGCATGGCTCTGGCAAGTCTTGGCCTTCTCATACTCTCTGTCTTGCTAAAAACCATTAGATTACATTGCTAAAGCCAGCCACCAAGATCTATTCCCTTATTTAGCCACTTCTTCCGCCTGAGGCTGACTACCAAGGTCTGGCTATCAAGGTATTTTAGCCCAGCAATCAAAAGACCCGTTTGGTTCACCTAATTAACATGACCAGTGAAAATATGCTACCGTATCCTAGGCCATTCACAGCCCTCCTCTTGTTCTCTTCTTAAAATTACACCTGCCTAGTTTTCCGCCTGAGTCAGAAAGCAGTCAGTCACTTTAACATTTCTTCCCTGATTAATAAAGGATATCTGTGAAAACAGGTGTTCTGGTGTGGTTTGTGCCTAATCCAGGTTGCTGTGTGTGTGGTGTGAGGGTCTCCTTCACTGATGACACTCTGACAAGGAAGCAGGTACTCCAAGCATTAGTGCTTGAAGATGCTGCCTGGCAGAAAACTCACAAGCAAGGGAGGGCAGCTGGACTAGTGGGTCCCTGGAAACTGCTTCTGACATTACTTCACTGACCGCCCAACTTGTAAGGTCAAGAGCACAGGGAAAGCAGCTCCTGGAGTGTTTACTCACTGTTAAACATCAAGAACAATTAAAAATAATTAAGAACATAAAAGGAATCCAGTTTTAAATTAACTTTCAAACCTTATCAAGCTGGTTATTACAAGTCTCCTTTCCCTGGATGGATGGAAGGAAGGAAGGAGAAGGAAAAAGAGAAGGAAGAGAAAGAGGAAGAGAAGGAAGAGAAAGGAGGAAGAAGAAGAGGAAGAAGAGGAGGAGGAGGAAGAAGAGGAGGAGGAGGAAGAGGAGGAAGAGAAAGAGGAAGAAGAGAAGGAGGAGGGAGACTTCTCTTTAAAACTGATTCTAGCCTCTCCCTTTCTGCTCTAGGCTCCACCTCCCTCAGAAGACAAGACAATGGGAGTTATGAGAAGTAGAAGACTCGTCCCAGGAAGAACATTCTACATGCTACCACACATATGAGCATCTAAGGGAAGCACTCACCCTATGAACATTTCATGGCTAATGTGCTTCAATCTGTTGTAGCTCCTTTTGAAATTTGGTCTTTGTGACTTAAGATTTAGGTTCTAAGTATTACTGACTTCTAGTTTTGAAAATAACAATGCATCTTCCCCTTTCTCTTAGTTGAAAAAGAATCTCATGTAGCCAGTCCCCTGCCTCCACTTCCCAATGCTGGGATTACAGGCATGCCTGAAACCACAGCGCTGGAGAATCAAACTCAACATATTCTACACACAAGCAAGCACTTACCCAACCAACCAAGTCACTTCTCCAGACCAAAAACAAAACCCAACTAGCCAGGGCTGGTGTCACACCCCTGTAATCCCAGCACTTGGAAGGTGTAGAATCAGCTTAAGGATATCCCTAGTCATATATTAGCAAGTTCAAGGCCAGCCTCTGCCATATGAGACCCTATTTCAAAAAGCAGAATGTAAGCAACAAGAAAAATTTCTATCTAGCATTTTTAAAATAGGAAAGACCCAAATAACCTATCTCAGCTGGTGAGAAGCATGTCTGAAAGGTTAAACAGCTGGACAGCACTTATATCACTCTTTTTACCTGTATTAAACTGAAGATTTTCTAAGCCCTTTCCCAGAGTGAACAGAATCACCCTATAGGATTGTCACCTGGGGGAAGAGGGTATCACAGCCTCACAGTAAATGACATAATTGTGTTCCCACAACTCTTACCTTACTTAATTTACCAACAATGAACAGACAGGGGCAAGCATGCATCCTGACCTGACAGCCCACTACCAGAGACCTCTACCTAGTCCATAAAACCAGCAGTCCGGCACTGCTTAGCTATGTGTTTAGCTAAAGAATCTAATCTAAATTTAAAACAAAACAAAACAAAAAAACCCTGGACTTAAACTCATGGCCTCCCTGCAGGTGTGAGTCACCACTTCTGACTACTTTTTCTGTTTTGTTTTTGAAACAGAGTTTTCCAATGCTGCCCAGGGTGGCCTCCAGGCATAGACCGCCATGTCTGGTTATATTTCAGTAAAAAACATGTATTAATCTTCCAGTAAAAGTAAATTTTTACCTAAAAAGCTAGACTGTATACAGAAAAGGTTTGAAGCTTTTAACATGAGAACATTAGTTCAAGATCTTTTAAGTAAGAAGACAGACAACTAGGTGGTGTGGTATAAATGATAAATGATGGTTTTTTTTTTTTTTTTTTAAATTATGTGCATTGGTGTTTTGTCTGCATGTATATCTGTGTGTGTTAGATTCCCTGGAACTGGAGTTTAAGACAGTTGTGAGCTGCCATGTGGGTGCTGGGAATTGAACCTGGGTCCTCAGGAAGAGCAGCCAGTGTTCTTAAGCTCTGAGCCATCTCTCCAGCCCCCCAAAAGGCAATTTATGTAGTTAAAATAAAAAGCTAAAAACTTGATAAAATGCTAACTGTGGCTATTTTTAGGTAGATTAATCTTCTGCATCGTATTCCTAATTTTTCCTTATTATTATAAAATGTATATTATAGTTAAAGTTAGTTCACGGATTTTCATCTATATCCCTAGGCCCTGAGTGTCTTGTCTTATGCAGTCATTTCTAATGTCATTGGTACCTGCTCTAACAGGCAGATTTGCCTCCCTGCCCCAGTACTGCAGACTGAACCTAGACCCTTTGCACAGGCTGCGACTACTGTGGATATGACCAGGAGTTTATTTTTCATTTGGGAACAGGGTCCTAAAAAGTTGCTGAGGCTGGCCTGCACAGCACTTGGTAGTCCGGTAGGCCTGGACCTCATCATCCTTTTGCCTCAGCCTTCCGAGTAGCTGTGGTTACAGAGCAGCACCATCAGGCCCCCCTTAAAAGTAATTATTTAAAACGACAGTGAAGGGATTCTATCAGCTGAGCTGCATCCTTAGACCCAGAGGATGGAAGTCTCGAAAACACCAACTCTACTGCAACTGTACAACCCCTGACTCACTCAAGCTCCAAGCTGTATGAGGGAACTAGTGGACAGAAGAGAACCCCACCCAGAATTCACTGGATGCTCTCCTGTAGAAAACAGCTATGTGATCTGACAGGCAGAAGCTCCAGTGGGAGTTCAGTGTTGGATTTTTTCCTCACCATATACTTCTCTTTCTGCTCTTTGCTCATTCCAGAATTTCTTTTCTTCCTGAGTTCAGCCACCTTTTCCTTATACCGCAGCTGTCTCTCTGTTGGTGCCTAAAAGAAAAACACAACTGAGCATCTAGCTAGAAAACTCATTAAGTTTCAAAATACCAATTTTTTAACCTTTTTTTTTTTTTTTTTTTTTTAAAGACATGCTCTCATATAACCCAAACTGGCCTCAAACCTAGAACTTCTGATCTTGCGTCTACCTCTCAAGTACGGAGAATACAAATTCAAACTGCCATCTTCTTTTTTTTTTTTTTTGAGAGAAAGAGAGAGAGAGAGAGGTCTTCTCTATACAGCCCTGGCTGGCAATCCTTCCTTCTTGGTCTCTAGAATGACAGAATTATAAGCATGGGCTACCATACTGTACTTAAAAATTTTTTTCTAAAAAAACAAAACAATTGTCACAGTACAG
Source organism: Rhabdomys pumilio (assembly GCA_030674055.1). Taxonomy (NCBI): domain Eukaryota; kingdom Metazoa; phylum Chordata; class Mammalia; order Rodentia; family Muridae; genus Rhabdomys; species Rhabdomys pumilio. Next base: position 25,916,336 of record JANHMN010000002.1, on the reverse strand, counting down.
AAACAGTACAGCCACACATCCAAACCACAGTTCTTACTGCTTATTCAGGAATGCAGATTTATTTTAATTAGTATGAAAGCGGAAAAGTCATAATGGAGGAGAAAGGAGCACCGTGATTCCTGTTTATAATCTCAACAGAAGCAGAAGGATTGCTATAAATTCCAGCCAGACCTGTAAGGACTATATAACAAGATTCCCATTTAAAAAGAATTGCTGGGTGGTGGTGGCACATGACTTTAATACCAGTACTCGGGAAGATCTCAGAGTTTGAGGCCAACCTGGTCTACAGAGTAAGTTCCAGGACAGCTAGAGCTACACAGAGAAACCTTGTCTCAAAAACCAAAGGGGGAAGAGGGAAATGTGGGAAGGTGATAATATCCAAAATGTAAATAAATAAAATATCCAATTAAAAAAAAAAAAGGATCAATTACACACTGCTTTTGCCTGCCAAGCACTGAGGTTATTTATTATACACGTGTTAGATGACTACTTGGACAGGTGGGCATTATTCACTCCTTCATATTAACAAAGAAATGTAGTTTACCAGCTGACTGGCCCAGGACAACACAGCTAGTAAGAGAATCAGAGTATTCAGACCCAGATGTTCAGCTCTAAAGACAACCTTACCACTGTGTCTCCTCTGCTAGTCACCTATAATCTACCTGTAGAAACAGATACTTTGATGATGAGCTATGACTAAAGGCCGACGTCTGGGGAAAAGTATATGAGAAGAATTCATGAGAAGATTTACTAACTGTGGGAAAAGGTCTTGGAAGAATTCCTGTAAGAGCTAAGACTCACTCAAGCCTTGAAGGATATGTATGTAATCTCTTCTTGGTAATGGTATAGAGTTCTCAGAAAGATCAAAGCCATTGTGAAAGCAGCAAGGAGTTAAGTGCAATCTATGCAGGCTGAATGTTCAGAGAGGATGATTAGGACAGAGCAAGGATGCTTTCTGCAAATCACAGAAAGACAGAAATAGAAACTGGCCCAGCTGACAAGTGTCAAATACTGAGGAAATAAATGCCACTGGTGATGTTGAAAATACGCAAAGACAAAGGTGCTTGAGAGCCAACACAACAGGTTAGAGTCAGGATAAAGCACAATGGAACCTTTCAAAATGACCAAACTATTTTACACTATTACTTAATACTGCTATTATCACAAATAGTTTAATTCCTCCACTTATAAGACAGAAATGTCTGCTTTATGAAAAATTACAAGTTGAAAACCCAAACATGATTTCAAGTTGATGTCTGGAAGATCAGAGATTCTGATTTGTCCTGGAAACAAAAGGCATGGATTTGCCTATGAAGACAGTTATAGGGCTAAGGAGATCCAAAAGGGAGATCTCAGACTAGCTGGCCAGAGCTTTCACAAGGCCCATACCTGGTGCCTGGTTGCATGCCTGTTGTTGTCATCTTGCCTGTGGGACAGCATCCTTTCTTCTATCTGCTTATCCCGGCTCTGTGCTCTCACCTGCAACCATCAACAATGTCAATAAATCCACCTGCTTCTAAGACTGCATTTACTTAAAGCAAAAGAATTTGTGATAATCCCTGTATTTGCACTGTACTTTGAATGTAAAAGTATTCTTACTATTGATTATTGCTATCTCTATTAGAAAAAGATGAAGCAGGCCCCAGTGCTTTCTCAGCCACTAAATACCAAAGAACTGAAATGATCACAGCTAAATACTGTAAAGCTGAGACTTTTGCTAAGGATGTTGACTCTGGCCTGGAGTTCTACTATGCTGATAGGAAACTGTGAAGAAACACAAGGGATTAAGGAAGTATGAAGAACACATCAGACAAATTCTGGGCTCAGGATGGGCACAGTGATATCTGCCTGTAGTCCTAGTGAGTAGGCAGGCTGAGCAGCCTAAGAGTTCAAGACCAGCCTGTGTAGCACAGGGAGACCAGATCCTGCCTGGAGGGCTGGGAAAGGGAAGGGGGAAACCTGACTTCAAGTCTACAAGGAAACAACTATAGACACAAAGCCTCAGAGAAAGCACATTGCATTCCTCTGGGAACTGACACCCCACATCTACCTGCCCACTGGGTTGCATCACTGAGCAGGCTCAAGGTGGAATAAGCAACAGTTCTCCCACATCTGCTCCACTCCACATCTGTCCACTACCAACAAACAGTGTCATCTCAACAGTGAGCATTTCAAAACGTGGATGGAATCCTTCATTTCTTTTTCTCCATCTCTCAACTGAGCCCTTCTCTTACCAGCTTTCTCTCCTTCAAAACTCATCCCAAGTCTAATCTTATCTTAGACATTTGACCAACACCACACTGGTTCAAGCTATCATTTACTGCAAGAACTTCTACGCAGGCTTCCAATACACCTATCCTGTGCCATCTCTTTCTTCCACAGTTGTTCTTTACATGCTAAGTAGCTGTTGTTTCAAAGACATATTCTTCCTCTGCCTGGACCCTCTAAATGCTTCCAACTGCCATCAGAATAAAGCATAATCCTGTGCTCAAGATTTCGATCCTTTATGATCTGAATCCTTCTGCTTCATTCCCCATTATGCTCCAATCATACAACTTACCTTCAAATGCAACAGTCTGTCCCCAGTTCACGGCCACTGCACTTACTATTCTGTCTTCTTTATCTCTCCCCACTCCTGGGTCTTTTATACATTGCTACTTTGACACCATCCATTTCTAGATCCTATGCAAATCTCATGTGGCTTTCTTGACCTCCTCTAGCAAAAGCAGTATGTTAGCCTCCCCTTGAATACAGTCCCTCTTTTTCTCTATTGGTTTCTCATGGTGTTTGTCACTACATAAACTGATATTAATTTACAGGTTTCCCCATGGGTACATAAACTCCTTGATTGCAGGTGTCTTTTTTTTTTTTTAACTTCGTCACCGAATCCTTTGCTATCCACAAAAAGTAACATGCAGACACACACATACACACACACACACACACACACACACACACACACACACACACACACAAAATTAAGACAATAGAAAGGTTTATTGGGAAATTTGAGAGCAATCATGCACATGCAGGTAGTTTAGAATTAAAGAACTTCCTTAGGCTAGGGAGGCAGCTAGCATGTAAAGGGCTGGTTTCTAGTGCCTTCCTGCAAGCACGTGGTCCAGTAGTAAAGCATGGCTGACACTAGTCTCATTTCCCCATACAGGACAGAGAAAACTACAACGGAAACGTGTTCCTTTATTTGGAATTTTCTTCCCTGGTCTGAAATAGCTCAAATAAACTGCTTAAGGTACTTAAGGTGTAGACACTGCTTCAGGCCACGATCTTCAAAGTCACGCTTCAAGAAGACTGATGCAAAACGAAGCGCCATCAGTTCAGATCGCTAGGTTTAGAGACAAGCAGCAGAGGAACATGATGAAAATACCGTCACAGTAACCGCCAGTTATTTTCAGGGGAGGAAGTACAAGTGTTTGGTCAGCTTCTGAATCAGGTGCTAACACAGTCATGCCTACACTCATCCAGCTTAAGAGAGCAGAAAGACAACAGGAAGGGCCGACACAGAAGGCAAGCTGTCTCATACAGAACGACTTGGAATGAAGACAAAAAGCACGGTCTTTGGCAGAAAAATACATGTAAGCATTTTCATGTTTCACTTGGTGAAAATCTAAACGTGTGAAGAAACACTCCCAACCCCACCCTGAGACCTTGTGTATTAGAACAAGTTCCTGAAGCAAGGAGAACAGGAAATTGAATTCTTTTCCAAATGAAACTTGCTCATACAAGCATAAACCTGTGACCCAGGCCTTGTGAGCAAAAGAACAACAAAAAAGCAACTAACACTTTGGTGTAGTCAAAGCATTTAGTTTGGATAACCTGCCCAAAGACTACCTGAGTCTATTTAATTACTATTTGCAACTCTTGCTTCCCCATAATTAACTGTGATTCCATCCTTGGTAGCAGTAACCCACGCAGGAATGCACAGAAGAGGACCTTAGGCTTTGGTCTCAAACACATCACGAGTCCTGAAGGTTATTTAGGAACTGTGTTTTTAAAGAACTAAAAGAACTAGCCAGGAATAGATGTGACCGATAGAAACCAAGAGGAACAGGATATGCAGAAATGCAGAGAAGAGGAACATCGGAAAATTGTGAAAAAGCAAAACAACTTCATGGATTTGTTAGGAGAGCCTGAGGTGGAACAGTGGGCTCAACTATCTAGGCGAATTCTGCCTGCAGTAAAGATGCAAGGATGCGCCCCGGGAGGACATGCAGTCAGTCGCCAAGGCAGTGAATGTGATAACGGTGAGATTCCTGATACTCTAATGATCAATCTCCCTATTCTTCCCAAACGCTCACTGCATATTACAATTCTTTTATTTGCTCATGTAGCTAGCTATTGTTAAAAAGACAAAAGCTTTTTTCCTCCACTGACACGTAAGAACGAGACCTTGCCCCCCTTGTGTACTGCTGTACCCCGAGTGCTTAGCAAAGTGCCAGTCACGTAGCAAGCACTTGAGACACCCTGAAAGAAGGAGCACACGTTACCTTGCATTCGTCAGCTGAGAGGTTATGATAGAGCGGGCATCCTGAGATGGAGAAATGTCTCTCGTGTTTTCCTGTAAGGTGTCCTGTTAAAGGAGGGAAAATTTAATTTCCAGGAAGAACATGAACACCTAAGAAGTGAGATTCTTGACAACACATCCATTTTACTTACAACTGTTTGCCAAGGGAACTGCTGTGAAGATCGTGACTGGCACCCTCATGTACTGTTTCCTCACAGAGCAGGTCACCTTTGAGATATACTTAGGTTTATTTTTTGAGGAAGGGTCTCACTGTGTAGCTCTGGGTGGCTTGAAACTCACTATGCAGACAATGCTGGCCTCTACCTCGTGAGTGCTGGGATTAAAGCCTGGCTAACAAAGGAATTTAATAACCATCCTCTGAGATAAAGGCTAGCCTGGTCTACAGAGCAAGTTACAGGACAGCCAAGGCTACACAAAGAAATCCTGTCTCCAAAACCAAAACCAAACAAAAAATTTTGTTAAATTAATCCAGATTTAGGAATTTGAAAAAAAAAAAAGTATACTACTCTTTCCCACTATGCAAAACTACCCTATATTTAACTCCTTTTAATAATCAAAAGAAACTCATAAAAACAGAAAAAAAACTAGCCATTTCTACAATATAGAAACATATTTTGATAATTTTGAATAAGATTCAACATATTTTTGTTTTGTTTTCATATTTATTTCTATTTTACATATATAAGTACACTGTAGCACACTGTTCAGACACTATACAGAAGAGGGCATCGATCCCATTACAGATGGTTGTGAGCCACCATGTGGTTGCTGGGAATTAAACTCAGGACCTCTGGAAGAACAGTGCTCTTAGCTACTGAGCCATCTCTCCAGTCCCTTTATTTTGTTTTTGGAGGCAGGGTTTCTCTATGTAACTTTGGCATCCTGGAACTTGCTCTATAGACCAGGCTATCTCAAACTCAGAGATCCACGTGACTCTGCCTCAAATGCTGGGATTAAAGGTGTGTGTCAATACTGCCCTGCTCAACACACTTTTTTTTTTTTTTTTAAATTTTATTTAATGTATTAGGGCTCAGCTGCATATACATCCGCATGGCAGAAGAGGGCATCAGATCCCATTACAGATGGTTGTGAGCCACCATATGGTTGCTGGGAATTGAACTCAGGACCTTTGTTAGAGCAGTGCTCTTAACTGCAGAGCCATCTCTTCAGTCTGAAGTATGACTATTTAAAGATTTGAACTTTTACAACTAAACTCTAAGATAAGACAATCATCATAAGGCCTTAAGGAAAACACCAGGGATGACACAGGAAGCTTGCTCTAACTAAAGAATAGTCTTCCTCTCTCCCTTCCTCTTTGTTCTATTTTTTGTTTTGTTTTGAAGCATTATCAAATGGAAATGGGACCCAGGGCCTGGGCCGTGCTGGACAAGCACTCTACCAGAGAGCTACACTTCTGTCCGCTCTACCTTATTTTTTCCCTTCCTTCCTTCCTAGACAGGGTTTCACTATGTAGCCCTGGCTGTCCTGGAACTCACTCTATAGAGCTGGCCTCGAACTCACAGAGCTCTGTCTGCCTCTGCCTCCCAAGTGCTACAATTAAAGGTGGTGGTCCACCACTACCCGGCTAGAGAGGTACTACCATCACTGTCATTACATATTAGTATTATTGCTGTTGTTGTTGTCATTACTAACATGTATGCCGAAGAGGACATCTGGAAATCAGTTCTTCCCGTATCCCTTGTTGTTTGTTCACAATTCATTAAAACAACATTACTCATCTCTGTACGGTGAGAGTAACCAATCTGAAGCTGTGCAACTTCACACTGAGCTTTACACGTTCACTATCCGATAGATACATTCTCCTCAGACAAACAAAAGAGGGATCCCACAACTAAGACTAGAAAATGAGCTTGGTACTTCCTTCATGGCTTAGGTGGCCACTGCTTGCATTCAGTTCTTCACATGATATTTACCCTTCCTTGTTCTCTTTTCTAGCATTTTGTGTTCATATGTACCTTTGTTTACACGTATAGTGTGTTTATAAGATCTGCAAATGAAGGGAACATGTGCTTTTTTGTTTTTTCTGTTTTTTTCCTTTTGCCTTCCACCTTCTTGAGACAGGATCTCTCTTGTTTTGGGTGCTGTGCACCAGCACTCCTGGCTCTGCCTATTCTATTTCTACCTATTTCAGGGTAGTAGTAACACTTTACAGATACACTTTATGAGGGTTCCATATCAGGTGTGCTTGTAAGGCTAGCACTTTTACCCACAGAGCTGTCTTCCTGGCCCCTTAGGCGTATTCATCCATCCATCCATCCATCCATCCATCTAGAGTCTGTCCTTCCTCCCTCCCTCCCTCCCTCCCTCCCTCCCTCCCTCCCTCCCTCCATCCATCCATCCATCCATTCATCTATAGCCCTGGTCTCACTATGCAGCTCTGGCTGTCCTGGAACTCAAGTCTGGCAACATGAGTTTGATCCCTATAACCCACATAAAAGGTGAAGGAATAAACCACTTCCAAAAACATGTCCTCCACACCCATGCTATGACAAGGGCACCCATCCCTACACACATAATAAACACATATAGACCTTAAAAGTACAGAAAACTGAACAGTATTTCTTTGGTATTCATCTCTTCTAAGGGAATTATAACATACCAATGATTCAAAGGGCTCAAGAGACTACATAATAGAGTAAAAAGATAAACCATTCAAGCTAACCTACAAGCCCACAAAACCCTTCCCCCTCCTCATGACACCCAATGCCCTCCTCTAGCTCCCCGGGTGTGCGCTTGGCTCCTGCTTCTGCACACACATACACCACACAATTTTTTTCAGAAAGTTCATCATTCTGTCATGGTGGGAAAAAATGTTAACTTTTGGGTTAAGGAGACATTAGGATTTTAAAAGTTATACAGCAGGGAGTTGGAGTTGAGTCTGGGAGGAGTTGAGGAAAAGATGATCAAAACATTCAGCATGAAATTCTCTAAAATAAATAAAAACACAAAAACACACAATATAATGCACAGAGTAAGCTGTGAAGAGTGAAAATAATCCAAGAATTAAGGAATGGTATTTTATAACATTCAGGCTGTCAGTTCTCTGGGGTTGTATTTTAGTCAGGCTGGGAGGAACATCCCTGTACTCTATTGGGAGACTGAAGCACCTTCTCTTGGGGGCTGGAGAGTTAAGTCAGAAATTCTGAGTACTTGTTGATCTTCTAGAGGACCCAGGTTCGGATCCCAACACCCACAACCACTTGTAACTCCAGTTCCAATTTCATGGCCTTTTTTGACCCCCTCAGGCACCAGACACAAATGTACTACTATACATACATACACCTACAAAAACAACAAACAAAAACAACAAAATAAATTTTAAAATACTTTTTTAAAAAGAGGAGTCCTATAAATATGAGGCTAGCCTGGGCTACAGTGACTATCAGGCCTGTCAAGGACACGTAGCAAGAACCTAGCTCAAAATAAATAAATAAATAGATAGATAGATAGATAGATAGATAGATAGAACCAGATTCTAACCTTAGAGACCCACATACTTACAGTCACACATTGCCTAGTGCTCAGCAAACAGTGGACCTCTAAACGTAAAACTAGGAGAGCACACAAGTAAGGGTTCCAGAATCTTGTGGGGCTGAAAAATCTCTATTGACTTGTCATGTTGCAGTTGCCATGTGTGAGTGCTATGTGTAAACACAATTCATGTATTTGTGGTTATGCTGATAACAAATAAACCTACTGTGCTGATTATAGAAAAACGCAGCACATACAATTCCACATAATAAATAATGATTGACAATATAAGCAACCATGTTATTGGTTTAGGGTATTTATTCTAGTTTTCATTTTTTTTTTTTAATTTATTTGGAGACAGACTCACTAGACAGTCCAGACTAGCCTTGAACTCAAATGCCTTCTACATAGACCTCCTAAGTGTGAAAATCAATGGCACTTGCCACCATGCCCTGCTCAAAATTGAAATACACTTTATGAGGGTTCCATTATCAAGTGTGCTTGTAAGACTAGCACTTTTACCCACAGAGCTGTCTTCCTGGCCCCTTAGGCGTATCCATCTATTTAGAGACCCCATCTACTTAACAAAAAAGATCAGAGTAAAGTAGCATCCAAGTTACACAAGCAACTGTCACGTACATTTTGAGTTTATCTAGTCCCTAAAAAGCAAAATGTTCTCGTTTCTGACTTTCCTCAGGTTGCCTTGCTCACGAGTATAGGAGCAATAGGCTGTTGTATATAAACACACACACACCCAACAGCCCGAGCGTACAGTAGGCTATATCATCTAAGTTTGTCAAAGTACATGCTCTCAAAATATATCCTTGCTATTAAGCAAAAGGAGGCCATTTCTTAGAGAAAACTGTTGGTAATCACACACCAGGTATAAAGTGCTCCATCACTACCGTGGAAGCCTACTTTCAGAGACTGCACGTTTTATAAACTGAAGGCTGTGGCTGCTCTGTTTAACAAGTCTACTGGCATCAATTTCCCTACTATTCCTAGTCATTAGCATCCTTAACAAAGCATTTTAAAAAGTATTTACCTTTAAAAAATACGCAATGCTACCGGCACATTTCATAAGCATAAAGATAAGTTTTATATGCACTGGGAAACCAAAAAATTCATATTGAAAGGCATCTTTATCTATCAATCAGCTCCTTCAGACAAAGGCTCCTACTCAACAACTGTACCTCAGCTTACTCACGCAGCACAAATCAGCTTCAAATCACAGAATCCCTAACATGACTCATTAAAAGTTAAGTCTTGAGAAGACAAGATACTTATCAGACGAAGTTTCTCCTACTTATAATAACTAAACACACAAAGCCCTAAGAATTAGATACCCCTGGTCATAAAGGCCTGGTCTCCTGCAAACTCCCCTGGATTTACCGCCTCTTAAGAATTCTGTTTTCCTTGTCTCCTCCAGCTATTCTCAGGCATTACCTCAAACTCTATCAGTGCCCATAAGCACCAACCACCTGCCACAGGAGGCATTCCACAGAGAACTTGTTTCCCATTTTTGTTCCTGCTTAGGAAAGGAGGGAATCTGAATAAAGTGAATGGTTGATCACTATTAAATTCCCTGCATCTGTTCTTACTTAGAGACAATAGGCCAAGAACAGTTCTTCTTCATGATTGCTCTGAGTTCACAACCACTGACGTGTCTGAGAAGCTAGACCACAACAAGATCCCTGGGGCACAACAGTCATGAAGCTGAGGCACACTTACCTAGAGAGTTGCAGCCCGGCGTAGGACACTTCATATTAAAATTGTAGCTTTCATGAAATCGACGACGCTTGGGACGGTGAGAGAGATCACTGCCTGAGTCCTTCAGGGACATGTCCTTGGCAATGCTCTCATCATGAGACACGTTGGGGCTGGAGATGTCTATGTCAGACTCAGAAGAAGGTGCATTTCCGGTTGGAGTTCGAGGTGGTGACTCATCATGGTCAGCTGTATTCTTAGTTTCTAAAGGAAAAGGAATTGGCAGAAGTGGAGAGCAGTCCCTTTATTTAAAGATTCCCTGGACAAGAAGAGTTTATGGAATTTGCAGTTCTCTAGTTTCTAGTGTTATGAGCCCAAACTCTCTATGTAGCTAAGAATGACGGTGGATATGTGATCCACCTCCCTCTCCTTCCCTAGTTCTGGGTTTACAGGCATATGCTACCATGTGTAGCTCTATGCAGTGCTAGGGAACAAAATCAAGGGCTCATGCGAGCTCTGCCAGCAGCAGACTATAAGAAAGCTGTGTCTATAGTCATTGAAGACCTAACCAGTAATTTTTAGCTACTTATCTGCTATAAGACATTGAAAACACTTTAAGTTCTGATTAAATGTAAATCTGAAGTTCAGGTACTACATGTTACTTCTCCGTATTTCTCCTAAGCTCTTAATCCTGAGTAATCAAAATCAAGTATAAAGTCTTTGGAAAATTACCAAAAGGAGCCAAATATGGTAAAACTGTGTTTTCACCATCCCAAGTGTTGTTTAGTAGTGAAATTTAAAACTACTTAATGTCAAAATTTCTCCAAAACATATTACCTTCTTTATTGGAAAAGTAAGTAAATAAATAATGAGGCCATTTCCCTTCCTGGAGACACACAAGACAGAAAATCAATGAGCTGGGTGTGGTGGTATGCTCTCTCAATCCCAGCACTGAGGAAGCAGAGGCAAGCATTCTCTACGCCAGCCTGCACTACAGAGCATGGTCACATAGAAAGACCCAGTCTCAAAACCAGCCCCCACCTAAGGAAGAGGAAAAAAAAAAAAAAAGAAAAAAACTGATAGAAAATGTTTCTTTTAAGGGTCTAAGAAATGGTCCAGCAGTTAAAAGGCTGTTCTTGTTCTCCCAGAGGACCTGAGTTCAACTCCTAGCACCCACCATAACGGCTCATAATTGTCTATAACCAGTTCAGGGATTCCAGTTCTGGGGGTGTCAATGTTATCAAGTGATACAAAGACATATAATTTTTTAAAAACTTCTTTTAATAATTAATGTGAATGAATGTTTTGCCTGCATGTATATATGTGTATAATCAACATGTCTGGTGCCTGAAGTTACTAGGGTCTCATAATCTTGAAATTCACTTTTTTCTTTTCTTTTTAATTAGAGAGAGAGAAAGAGAGAGAGAGAGAGAGGCAGGCAGACTGAAACTTTACTACATATCCCCTGGTTGGTCTGGAACCTTCTATGTAGGGCAGGACAGTTCTAAACACAAAGGGATCCAATGTCTCTACCTCCCAAATGCTTGAATTAAAAACATTTAGCACCATGCTCTCTTTTTTTTCTTTTTAATTATGTATATGTGGGTATAATGTGGGTGCTGGCAGAGGTCAGAAAAAGAGTGTCAGATCTCCTAGAACTGGAGCTACAGGTAGTAGTGAGCCACCAGACATGTGTGCTAGGAACCTAACTCAGGTTCTCTATAAGAGCAAGCAGTACATATGCTATACGTAGTGGTGCACGCCTTTATTCCCAGCATCTGGGAGGCAGAGGCAGTCAAATCTCTGTGAGTTTAAGACCAGCCTGGTCTACATAGTGAGTTATGGGACAGCCAGGGATATAGAGTCTGTTCCCTTACCCACTTAAAAAAGGAGCAGCACACCCTCTTAAACACTGAGCCATTTCTACAGCACACCTAGGGTCTGATCGCTGGAGTCTGAGGGTTCTACAGAAACTACACATTCTTAAATCAAGGCTTACAAACTAGATACCTATAAGGGTTGAACAAGGTCAAAGAATTGTCTATCTAGAGGTGACAACTACTATTCAGCTCCAGTTAATTACTGAGTAAATGGCCATCCAGTATTTTCAGATCTGTCTTTTTTCAAAAGTTAACTATTGACCCATGAATTCAAAGCCAGTCTGATCTAGATAATGAGTTTCAGGATACCTTAGAACACTAGACACTATCTCAAAAAGCCCCAAAACAAACAACCAAAAATGTTTAAGTATTGGAGCTGGAGAGATGATTCATGGGTTAAGAGCTCTGGCTATTCTTCCAGAGGACCTGGGTTTGCTTACCAGCCACACAGCAGCTCACAATAGTAACCCCTGTTCCAGGGGATCTCATGCCCTCTCCTGGCCTCCATGGGTACCAGGCACAAATGTAGTTCACAGACTTACATGCAGACCAAACAATACAAATAAAATAAATAAAAATTTAAAAATTAGTACAGGTGTTTTATATGAAAACTGCTGTGCTTCCAAGTACTACCAAGAAAGTTTAAAAAATTGAAACTCTGCAAACCAACCAATTCATGTTGCCTGGGTGAGGACTCTCAGTAGCTTGTAAGGTCTGCACTAATGCCTCTTGCTCTAAGGCTCTTAAAACATGGGGTCACAACCTCAATAACCTAACACTGCCTATCACTAATGGTCACTCCTAGTCATTAGTCTGAAGGTAAAATGGACTAGGAACCATGGCTCTAATAAAATCTGGGCGTGATGTGGAGGTTCAGAAGGCTCTGCCTCCTCCTCCCTATTATACATCCAACCTAATACCCACACTCTAGCAATCAAAACACTGTGTAACACAGTAGGAACATAGACAAACTGGGACACGGCGGTAGTCTGGGCACTCTAGAGGTCAAGGCAAAACGATTTCAAGTTTGAGGCTATATTTTCCAAACCCTGATTCAAAAACTACAAACAAACCAAGCAAACAAACCAAAGGAATCAAGTGAACAGTGTTTGCTTACCTAAACTCTGACAATCTCTGCAGTGCCAAAGTCTCCCTTACAAGAGAACTGAGCAGACCCTCTGTACAGTACCAGTCTCACCTGAGCAGATGCTCTGTACAGTACCAGTCTCATGGACCCACTCACCTCTGTCTGAAAAATCAACCACCTGCTCCGTTTCAGAGCCAGATGAGCGAGTCTGCCGAAGAGGGTACTTTTTTGGAGTCACTGGTGTGGGCTGCTGCTGACTACGGGTCACTCTTCTGGTAGAATAGGCAGGCTCCTCAGCGCCAAAAGATGGTAAATTTCGAACAGGGCTAGAATCTAATCCCGGTTTTAAAAGATCATAAAGAAAATAAGAAAATCCATTTTATATGCATTCACACAATAATTAGAATACAGTTTCTTCTCTTCTATCTCACAAAACCCAACAAACCCTTAGATTACACCCATCTCACTAAATAACGCTTGCCAAGGCTCAGGCGGAACAGTATCCTAACAGTGGCCGTACAGAATGACTAGTTTAGGGTCTGGAGTAAAGACTGAGCTCCACTTGATTCCACGTCACCACAGCAACAATCTGTGGCAGCTTATACAAGTTAATGTCTCTAAGCTTGCTTCTTTACCCATGAAGAAAGAAAAATACTTTAGTATGGGGAAAATAAATAAATGAATAAATAAATAAAGGAAAGACAGTAAGTAGTAGTATATTTCTCAAGCTTACTGTGATAAAGTTCCTGTTTTGTTTGTTTGTTTTCTAAAACAGAATCTGAGAGTAGCCCTGAAACTCACTCTGTAGACCAGGCTGGCCTCGAACTCACAGGGATCCACCTGCATCTCTCTCCTGAGTTGCCAGGACTAAAGGCATGTGTCTTACCACCTGGTGGGAGAAGAGTTCTTTACCAATATTGGCTAAACTGCCTGTTTCTTCCCTTGCTATAGTCCATCGTAATACAGATGTCCTAAAACTAACAGTGTGTTTGGGAGGGGGTTGCTTAGTCTTTCTGACTACCCTTTTCCTCTTATGGAGTTACCGATGGTGCGAGTCATCATGTGGGTGCTGGGAGTTAAACCCAGGTCCTCTGCAAAAACAACTAGTGCTCTTAATTGCTGAGCCATCACTCTAGCCCCTTAAGTCTTCCCATAGAAAAACCTATTCTAAAGCCTTCATAGACCTTTCACATCTCCAGCCTGATGCCTCTCAAAGAAAATAAACTTAAAGCTAAAACTGAAGAATATTTTAAAGGACAACAACCTATGACAATATCTAAGTTGAAATTGTCAAACTGTCAGGAGAGGTAAGTTAGTACAGGACCAGGGCCCTAGGACTGAGTAATCCCAAGGGCTCTTTTCATAGGACCTTTACATTCACACTAGGAGGACGGCCTTACCCTGTGACTAATGCTCCAAAAGAAACATGTAGCTCTATGGTCATGAAATAACTACAGAGACCCCAAGTTCGTGTGTCTAGCTGTTTTAAATATCCATCATCTTTAGGGCATAGCTAACTGCAGTGTCTAAGAACCATCATGACTCTTTGTATGTACGATTCTTTCTGCCTAAAATATTTTGCTCATCTTCAATGTGTAAAATCCCACTGGACTCTCCAAATTCCTTTAGGAGACCTTCCCACAAGAATTTGGTTGCTCTACCTCTGGGCTTCTATAGGATTTGTTAACAAATCACCTTTATTTATTTGTGTGCGCACACACGTTTGTACCTATATGTATTTATATACAGAGCTATAAACATACTTGTATATATATATATCTGTATCTACCTATAAATACACACACTTACTTTTTTGGTTGTTTTTTTTTTTGAGAGCCAGAGTCTCAGAATGTAGCTCTGGCTAGCCTTGAACTCTGTATGTAGACCAGGTTGGCCTTGAATTTAGAGATCTACATGCCTCTGCTTCCCAAGTACTGGGACTAAAGGTGTACTTACTACCACCTGGCCCCATATTATAATTTCCCATTTAGTCTATCATTGCAGACTGATTACCACCTTTTGTGTATTAGCTGAAAAACCTTTCTTCCATGCAGAATAGAACTAAGAAGGGCAAAAGGCTACCTCTATATAAGCCCAAGTGATTAAGTGCATTAGAGAGCCTTCCAACTACCTCCCAACCACAAGTCTTTTGTTTTTTTCACTACAAAAGCAAAATTCTGGGTATTTATTCACACAGTTATCCTATCAAATGTGACTCTACAGTCTAGAATTAAGAGTGCTTTTAGAAGCACTAAGACTCACTAACACACTCAATAAGGACTTTAACCCTTAAGCCATTTTATAGTGATAACATTTCTATTTTATTGTTTTATGATGATCTATAATACTGTAAAATTTTTAAAAAATTACTCAAGACACACATGTATCTCACATTTATACAAGCCACTGCCTATAAAAGAACATGGTATCTGGCAGAAACTACTTTGAAGACCGGGTATTTCAGCAATTGCCTTGCACTTTGACCATTCTACCATCTACACCAGTGGTTTTCACCCTGTGGGTCAAGACCCCTTTCTAGGTGGGGTGTCAAATGACGCTTTCACGAGGCCGAATATCAGATACCCTGAATGCCAGATAGTTACATTACGATGCACAACATTAGTAAAACTACAGTTATGAAGTAACAAAGATAATTTAATGGGGGGCTGGAGAGATGGCTCAGCAGTTAAGAGCACTGTCTGTTCTTCCAGGGGTCCTGAGTTCAATTCTCAGCAACCATATCATGGCTCTTAACCATCTGTAATGAGATCTGGTGCTGTCTTCTGGCATGCAGGCATGCACAGACAGAACGTTGTACACACAATAAATAAATAAATCTTTAAAAAATATAATAATTTAATGGTGGGGGAACTGAGGAACTGTATTGAAGGATCGCAGTGTTAGGAAGGTTGAGAACCACTGCTTTACAACAAGTCCCAGGACCAGTTTCTCTATGAACCAGCACAATAAAATGATACCAATCTGTCTAATGTGAGGAACAGTCAGGAGAAAAAAGAAAAAAAATGTTTACCTTGAGAACTTTGGCTTAGCCTGGCTGAAGAGCGGGTGACTCGGGCTGATCGGCGCGATGTGCCATCACTCTCTGAACTGTCTGTGTGCTCGAGATCTGTAGAAAAATCGGAATCTTCGGTTCCATCTGAACTACTGCCTGCATTTCTCTGTAATACCATAGATCCAGACATTAGCACAAAAGCATTTACTGTGGTTTTCCATTAGCACTGGAAGTAAAATAAACCACGATGCTGACGTACCATGTTCCAACATAAGAGCAGACTCCACAGCAAGCCTTTCCCCGCCCTGCAGCACAGGCACTGGCCTTGGCCTCCCTTCTGGACATGCTAGCGGAATAACCTACAACTAAACCTGTGCTCAACAGACCGAGGGAGGGAAGTTAACTCTTACCATATTATCACCAATTATTAAACAATTCGGACTGAATCTACAACTCTCATAAATTGGAAATAAAAGCACCCAACAAAGAAAAGAAAAGAGAAGAAAAGAAAAAGCATGGCCCAATGGCTAAGAGCATTTGCTTTGGCAAAGGACCTGAGTTCAGTTGCTAGCACCCACTTGGTAGCTCACAACTGAAGCCTGTAACTACAGCTCCAGAGGAAGCCAATGCCTCCATTCTCCTCAGACACCTGTATTCATACATCCATACATCCATACACATAAATTTAAAAAAATATAACTAAATCTTTTTTAAAAAACAAGAAAAAGTCCAAGATAGTATATAAGATGTTAACATTAGGTCCCATTTAACTTTGGAGTAAATTTTATTCAAACTCTCCAACAAAAATCACATTAGCTGGGCATGGTGGTGTATGCCTTTAATCCTAGCAGAGGTAAGATCTCTGGTGAATTTTCAGGGTAGCCTGGTCTACATAACTGAGTTCCAGGACAGCCAAATTGAAAAGCCCTGACTCAAAAAAAAAAAAAAAAATCATTTCAAAATATGTTCTTGTGGGTGTAGAGATGGTTCAGTGGTTAAGAGTATTTGCTGCTCTTCCAGAGGACCTGGGTTCAACTCCCAGCACTCATGGCAGTTCAAAACTGCCTGCAACTCCAGGTCTAGGAGCTCCAATAAGCTCTTCTGGCCTCTACACACGTGGGTCTACACACACACCTACACACACACACACACATACATACACACACACACACACACACACACACACACACACACACACAAAAAGATACAAATTATTTTCTTAGCCATCAGGCCTTGAAGCGTCTCCACTGTTTTAAGTGCTGGAAAGGGATTTATACTAAAAACTAAATAGTTATTCAAACCAAGTTCTTTAGAAATTAGATTTTATTCTATGAAATTAATTTTATGTATGAAAAGTTCTGCCTGTGTATCATATACATGCCCTCAGAGGTCAAGGGAGGCTGTCAAATCACAGGAAACTGGAGTTATAAATGGTTGTGAGCCACCATGTGGGTTCGTGGAACCCAGGTCCTCTGCAAGAGCAACAAGTGCTCTGACCCACTGAACCATCTCTGCGGCCCCACAGGCCAGGTTTTTAGAAACTCACACCACACCCTAGTCTTAACTGTCAGACTTCTGAGGACTGGTTAGCCACGAAGATTACTTTTGTCAATTAAGCATCCACACTTGCCCTTTTCTACGATGGAAAAAGAAGAATATTTGCTGAAATCACTACAATTCTCAAACTCAGTCCTAATGTTTTTGGCAGAGGAAGGGAGTGGGACGGACGAAGGACTCAACTCAGGGCTTGGCACTAACCACACCCCACTGAGCTAAAGCCTAGCTCCGGGTCCCAACCTGTATTCAAAGCATAAGCTGCCTCGGGCCAAGTATGTTTGGAGTTACTAGATTCTTACAAAGAACATATATATCCTGCAAGTAACACACCACACCAAAACTATTAATATTTCTAGGGCAAACAAAATAAAGAGACATATAAAAAAACTAAATAACCTCTGGATAGTTTAGGACAGATTTGCCATCCACAGAGATCCATCTCCCAAGCGTTGATTAAAAGCTTGTACCATAACATCCAGTAAGAATTTACATTTTCCAGGACTCCGATTATTTGGAAACTGCTAACAGGAGACCAGACCATTCCAATAAACCAGTATGTCTCTTGCATTTGGTATGCCTGGATATAAATACTACCTGTCAACTCTGGTCACTGTAAGAAACATTAATGTAAATATTTAACTTGGAAAGCTTCCATGAAGAGGAATCTCTGCAGAAATATGAATACCCAAATATTTCATTCAACAAGTAAGTGGAGGCACCAGAACCATAGAATGTCACTAAAATAAAGACGAAGTTTAAGGTCATCGTAGCCAAAGACCCAGATGCCCGTCCATGATCTATCAATGCTGCCTGGCTTAACCCTGAAAATCAGCTCTTAGTTATTGCCCACGTTAACTGCTTCCTAACAGTGTATACAATCTCAAGCAGAGACTGTACTGCAGCCTTCTGGGGTTACTTCTTTGTGTTCTTCACTCAACGGAGATAACCCTTTAAGCCAGGGATCACGGATCATTTTTAAATCCCTAGCAACTAGCACGTAGCCCTGCTCTTTGCGTTTTACAACTGAACATATGGAACAAATGTCACGCAGTTCAACAGCGAACGTTTACTGACCAGGAAACGACAAACTGAACAAATACGTGGAAGACGTTGTCTGAGACGCAACAGGCCTGCGAGCTATCCCTTGGGGGTGGGCGCTGGTTTTCTAAACACCCATCCTCTGCTTTGTTGTTACCCCCCCCCCAACCTGGAAGAAAAAAGTGGTCTTCCCAACTTGCCTTTACACCTATCGCCATCTCTATCAGGAAGGGCGGGGCGTCAGTCGACCCAATCCAGGCCTTGCTAAGCCGCACCCCGCCACAAGAACAGACTGCGAAGCTGGGCCAATAAAGAGAAGGGAGAGCATTCGCCACAGCCAGTCGGAGAGGACCGAGGAAGCCCCAGACACCGCCCACGCACGCGGGGAGGTGACCGTTGGGCCCAAACAGGCGGCGCCACCAGCCAATCAATATGCTTCTAGACGTTTCCGCGACCAATTAAGAAGAACGCCTCCGATCCCGGCAAGCAGAGGGCGGGAATAGTTACAGGCATAGGCCGAGACCAGGGTCGGGCCCACATTTTTCTGTCTGGTACCGAGAGGAGACAGGGTGGCTACGCTAGGTTCAGGG
Source organism: Rhabdomys pumilio (assembly GCA_030674055.1). Taxonomy (NCBI): domain Eukaryota; kingdom Metazoa; phylum Chordata; class Mammalia; order Rodentia; family Muridae; genus Rhabdomys; species Rhabdomys pumilio. The sequence goes on along the minus strand of JANHMN010000002.1, from coordinate 25,897,429 downwards.
GAACAGAAAGTTGGAACCCAACCACTGCGAGGCGTGGCCAACCGCGTCACGTCGCTCAATCGACTCCCCCTTAGAAACCCGCCATCCCTTCTCTGCCATTTCTCACCTTCCTTCGCGGCATTGCCGGTGGCTGCAGCCCGACGGTTCCGATTCGGGCGGCGGCAGCACCAGCAGGAACGGGGGCTCCGGCGGGCTCCGTGGCGGCCTCTGTAGCAGTCCCAAACCCTGCGGACGATCCCAAGTGCCTCCTGCCTCTCAGCGTCTGGAGCCTTCTGCGCAAGCGCCGCGGGCTGGAAGCGCCTTTTCCTTCACTTCCGGCTGAGGCTTGCGTCACCCGACCTTTAGGCCAGTGAGGATACTGGGAAGTTCAAGACTTTTAGTGAGGCTAGTCAGCGCCATTTTGGAATTGGGCAGGAGACAAAACCTGTTGTGAAACCTTGGGACTAGACATTTTTAGTTAGGTATGCGGCATTGGTTGTGAGGTTAGGTAGCCATGATTGTTTGGGGCAGAAGTCTGGCAGTTGAAGGTAACCGGTTTCATTTTTACATTGGGCAGACTCTCCCTTCCTGGTCGTTTTAATTTGCGGCGTGGAGGGAGGAAAACCCCAGAATCCATCAGGTTGTCGGTCTTTAACTCTTTCGTTTCCTAGTCGGTCAAAGGACGTTTCCGTTTATCGTATAAACTCAGAACTGGCAAGAGATATTTTGCCCAAGGAACTGTTGTAAGAGCTACTCTGTGTTCTGGAGTGGTGGGAATGCTGCTTGAATAAAGATTTGACAGGGTTATTGTCGGTCTCGAAGTGGGGTACAGGAGACATTGCCCTTGCGTTAAGAGAACAGCAAGTAAGTTACGTCCACGTTACAGGATAATGCAGAGCCATTCTCAGAATGCCGTAGCGCCAAAGAATTCCCAATGTAGCTCTGCTGTGAAACGCCTCCGGCTTATCAGTACTCTGCTTTGGTTTGAGAACTTCGGGTGGCCCGGGTGGAGAGGGGCGGACGACGTGATCTGAATAGAGGGTGCTGTACCAAAAATCGGAAAAGTGTTGAGCCCCATTCAGCTCATGTGACCCCTGTAGCCTAAATGCAGGAGCCAAGAACTGGGTGGAGAGAGAAATAGTATTTTGAAAGATATTAAGTAGTAATAAAAGGGCATAAGAAGGTGAAATTAAGACTGGAAGAAGCGCTATACGAAAAGCCTAGAACCAGGAAGGGCGGTGCATGGTTTTTTTGTTGTTTTGTTTTTTTGTTTTTCCGAGACAGGGTTTCTCTGTGTAGCCCTGGCTGTCCTGGAACTCACTCTGTAGACCAGGCTGGCCTTGAACTCAGAAATCCGCCTGCCTCTGCCTCCCAAGTGCTGGGATTAGAGGAGTGCGCCACCACTTCGGTGTATGCTTTTTTGAAGCGGACAGATCCAAATCTTGAGCTGAAGGCCAGCCTGGTCTACACAGCGAGTTCCAGGTTAGATCCTGTCCCAGAAAAGAAAAGTCTGGAAAGTTGTTAGCAGGCCTTGAAGTTTTAACCTTAGAGGACTCGAGAGAACCAAGGTGGACCAAGAGTGACTTGCTGGGATCAAAACAACTTTAGCTGTCAAGATAGGATTCTGGTAGATTTATTTGTGTCTGTGTGTGTGTCTGATCAGGACAACTTTGGGGAGTAGATTCCTAACGTCCACCTTCATGGGGTCTCAGGGATCAAACTCGGGTAACCAAGTTTGCTGAAAGAGCAAGTGCTTTTATCCACTGAGCCACCACAGGCCCCTATCAGAATTTCAATCTAAGGCTAGCTAACCTGGAGAGAGGCTTTAAGAACAGAATACAAACCTGACTGATATGCTAAACAGAGGACGCTACAGAGTTAAAAGTTCCAGACCCTTAGCCTACACTCCTGGGGGAAGTGGGGGGGAGGCGGGGGATAGCTTAAGCCTTGTTGACGCCGGTAGCATTCAGTATTTTGCTTTTAGTACTTAGTTTAAATACCTTTTAACAACCTATGTGAGTTGATTTGCACATAAAAACTTGCTTTAAAACGGCTCAGATATTTTCCTCTGTATTATTTTGGCACTCTTGTGTTTAATTCCATGCTAACACTGTTCTTTTACACTTATGGATGTGTTCCTGGAGTTACTTTGGAATGTTCTAGCTCCCTAACTAATGATAACAGTCTCTTATATTTGAACGATATCCTTTTAAGTTGGCTGTGGTGACACACATCTGTACTCTCAGTCCTTGAAGCAGGAGGCAGGAGATTCAGTTTAAGGTTTTCAGCTACGTGGTTCTAGGTTAGCCTAGGCTGGATGCATCTTCCAACCCTCTGTAATTTCTTTTCTGTCTTCAGAAAGTCTTTCCTGATTTACTATTTGTAAGGTAGTAAAGCACGGTGATATATTATTTTTTGTTATTTTTTAGAGACTACTGTATATTCTCAAACGTTGGTGGATATTTTTCCCACTCCATTTCCCAGCCAACAGGAACATAATTACTATTCATATTATTATAAGCTTTGCTAGTATTGAGTATAAGGCTTTGATGTCAGATGTAGATTTGGATCGCGCTGTCACTTTTTCTCTGTGCTACCCTTGAGTGAGTTTTTAAATTGACCTGAGTTGTCTCATCTGAAGGGTGTTTGCTGATGACCAGCTTACTGAGTGGTTGTAAGGAATAAAGAAAATGAGTGCTGTGAAATACTTAGCAAGTTCCTGAGATAGAATAAGTGCTCGATGTATGACTTTTTTTGTTTGTAGTTTTCTCTAGTCATGACTATAACATCCTCCTGTTTGGTACTTTCCTGTGGTATCAGTGGTTGCCTCTGTCTATTTAGCTCACTTCAGCTTTAGAAACCCAGCAATTACACAGACATCATGTCATACCAAGGTGGAGAAAACATCACCTGCCCTCAGTGGAGCTATGAGTCTAGTCGTTCTAAAATGCAAAGGACTATTAAAAAAGAAGAAGGATGAGGAGGAGGAGGAAGAAGAGGAGGAAGAAGATGGGGAGGATCCACTGGGACAGAGAGGGAGGCAGAGCATTTCATCTGGAACGTGTAGGAAAAGATAAGAGAGGTGAATGAAAACTGGGATTTAATAGGATGACATAGAAAATAGGGGCTTTCCATGCAAAGAGTACAGCATGCTCAGAAGTTGAGGTGTGGAGCAAGCATCCTGTCTGGGGGAACTTACTTGGCAAGGGGGAGTGAAATGGTTGCCAAAATGGTGCTGGGAACCAATTCCTGCAGAGCTTTCTGTGCCTGGGTTGGGAGACTGGACTGGAGGTGCTAGGCTGTACTGAATTACTTTAAGCAGAGAAGTCCCATGACCAGACTTGCATTTAGATATTTACTTCTGGCAGCTTTTAGAGGAAGGATCAGAGTAGCAGGGAAGCCCAAAGTAGATTAGTTCAAATGCTGCTGCAGTCTGAGCCAGAGACGAGGGGTAACTGAAGTGGGCTGGGACAATCCTGCGAGCCTTTGTAGTACTGATATCTGTGCCTCGTCTTCTCCATTACATTTCTGAGTGCACCCAAAATTAAAAGTTCCTCAGGTTCCAGGACCAGAGAGATGGCTCATTGGTTAAGAGCACTGGTTAACCCTACAGAAGACAAGGGTTCAATTTCCAGCACCCACTTGGCAGCTCACAACTGTCTGTAACTCCAATTCCAGGGGATTTGACACACAGACATACATGCAGGCAAAACACCAGTGCACACTCACACAAGAAAAGTTCCCCAATTTCCTTTAAAATACACCAAAAAAGGGCACTAGGTTACATACTAGGTAACGAGGAAAGACAGAGTGCAGGCAAAGGACCTTAGCAGTGAGAGAGGGTCTGCGGCTAATTTTTTCTAGTTTTAACTCTGTCATCGTTTTTTCTTTTTTCTTTTCAGCAGATAAGCAAATAAAAAGCTGTAGCTGATAGTGAGCACGTTGGATTGTACGACGAGTTCCCTTGCTTCGGAATAGTTTGGGAGCTACCTGAGCTTGGGACTCAGCAAGTGTTTGAGCAACTACCTTAATCTAGTTGTATGATGTTGTATTTGTGAGTTCCTTACAGTAAACTGACTTTCTTAAAAGAAGTCCAAAGGTTCCTTTGCCAGTAAAATGATAGGTACTGTATTTCAAATACAAGTATAATGGTTCGTTGCCTGTTTCAAAGGCCTTAGAGTTCCTGAAAGCTGGGAGGGAGCTCTGTCACGCTGTCTGCAGTTTCATTCATTCTTACTGCTTGGTATCTGAAGAACTCCGTAAATGGGATAGTACCAAATGAAATGTTCCTGACTCCGGAGCCAGGTGTTGAGTCAGCTAGGAAAGACTTCCAAAGACCCAGTCCTCCTCTTTTCTCTGACCAGGTACATGTCCTGCAGGATTAAAGTTAAGACATTCCCTCTGTGTACAGATACTGTCTTGAAGTGAGAGAAGCCAGCTTGGACCTATTCAAGACAATGCTATGGTAACCAGGCCCATCTCATCCTGTAACTTCTAGCTAAGAGTATTGATGTATCCTCTATCCCTCTGGGAGAACCTCAGCAGTTGCTGATGTCCTACAAATTTATCTTAAAATCCTTTTCTTTACGTTTGCCTTAAGAATAGAGTCAAGAGGGCTGGGTAGTAGAAGCACATGCCTTTAATCCCAGCACTTGGAAGGCAGAGGCAGGTGAATCACTGTGAGGTCGAGGGCAGCCTGGTTTATAGAATGATTTCCAGGAAAGAAAAACCCCTGTCTCAAAAAACAATAGTCAGTCTGGAATGGTAGAGCATACCTTTAATGCTAGCAGTCTCAAAGCACAGGAAGTTCAGATCATTGCAAATTCAAGGCCAGCCTGATCTACTTAGCTCCAGTTTCGCTGGTATGAGTTAGGGGTGGAGAGGGATAGGTGTTGTAGCTCACACCTTTAATACCAGCATTGGAGAAGCAGAATTGGAGGCCAGTCTTGTCTGCACAGAATTTCAGGTTAGAGAGAGCTACAAAGACTGTCTCAACAGAAAAAAAAAAAAAAAAACCCCAAAAACACAAAAATGAGAATCTCCAGTGGGCCTTTCTTTCTTTCCCCTGCTGGATATGGCCTGGAGCTTCTCTTAATGTTCTGGCCAAAGGTTAAATTGGTTCCTATGTCTTCCTTAGCCCCCACCCTCAGCCCACCCTGAGGGAAGTTATTGGCTAGATCCCAGCAGGCGCCAGCACAGCTTCCCACCTTCTGCAGCTGGGGTTATAAATAACCACCAAAGCTAAACAGTTAAATAACCACATTTTGAAAATTGCTTTAAAAAAAAAAAAGTCATTCTGCTGCTCTGGTAGCAGTTCTTCTCGCCCGTCCTTCATCCCCCTCTTTTCTTCCACTTAATTTATCTCCCTTCCCTGATCCAAGCCCTCCAGGGAAGTCTATGTGAGCACAAAGCTGTCCTATGATGAAGACATCCTTTTCCATATTTGACGGGTCCAGGGCCCTGCAGGGCTGTAGTTATAGTTACATGATGTCGTTACGGCAGCAGAGGCCTCAGGGCAACATATGTTCCTCGGTATAATTGGGTTTTCTCTAGCAGACTGTCTCTCCTTGGGTCTTCCATGCCCAAATTCACTTATCAAGAAGACTGGGGAATTGCCATTATGGATGACCCTTCATTATTATAATTTTTATTATTATATTTGGATTCCAGGAAAGCCAAATTCCTTTTCATACTTCAAGGCGCGGAGTGCACGTAGGCAGCATGGATGGAGACTTTCTGATGGCGGACATTTTCATTTATTCAACAGATATTTACTAAGCATCTGGTATACGGCAGGCATTGGGCTGGAAGCTGAGTGAACTCATAAACCAGCAACTTGGGACAACTGTCTACACAAGGGGCCTGTGGAGCATGACCTTGACCTGCCTGCAGCTCCCTCTGCCTTTCAGAAATGATTTACCCACTATAGCACAAGACAAGATGGTGAGGAAAGTGATGTTTCCTAAAATGTACTGCTGTTGTAAAGCTACACACACACACACACACACACACACACACACACACACACACGTATACACACACTTTAAATACTTTGCTTACATGTATGTATGTACACCATGTTCATGCCTGGGCCTCTCTGAGGTCAGAAGGAGGTACTGGATCCTCTGGAACTGGGGTTGCAGAAGGTTGTGAGCTGCCACGTATGTGGATGCAAGGGATTGAAGCCAGGTCCTCTTGAGGGCAGCCAGTGAGTGTTCTTACTGAGCCATCTCTCTGGCTCTCTTAAGGGACATGGTTGATGTAGCAAGGCCTAACCCACAGTGAGCAGTGTCACCCATGGGCAAGTGGTCATAGGCTGTGTGGAAAAGGTAGCTGGAGGAGCAAACTCCATACTCTGCTGTGGCCCCGCTTCAGTTCCTGCCTTGGCTTCCCTAGATGATGAACTGTGACCTGTAAGCCCCATAAACCTTTTCCTTCCCTAAATTGTGTTGGTGCTGGGGTTTACCACAGCAACAAAGGAGCAAACGACAGCACTGATCATCTTCTAAGTGTCTCCGTGGTCTTCATAATTTGAAGCTGCAGCTTCCATGTTACATTGTATTATGGTTCCAATGCATAACCTGTTCACATTTCCCGAGTATTAAGGGTCCTTTGTCAGAACATTGCAGCATCTGCTTGCTCCTTTGGCTCCCTCCTGCTTTTATTTCTGCCTCAAAGATGTTCTTTATTTCTTCCCTCAAAGAGCTGTGTACAGTCACCTGCTCGTACTCACTAGTATGAGAGCGCCAATCTAAGATAGCACCAGAATTAAAATGTTAAACTATAGCTCAAAAAAATAATCTGTTTATTTGCTTAATGAGGTAGGGCCTCATGTAGCCCAGGCCAATCTCAAACTCATCTCCTTCCCAAGTGATGGAATTACTGACATGTGCCACCCACCTATTGTTACGTTGTGCTGGGCATCAAATTTGGCTCTTTGCACATGATGGACAAACACTTTCTACCAACTGAGCCTTGTCTCCAGACCCTCAAATGTACTTTTGTTTTGTTTCTTAAGACAATGGCACAGTAGTCCTCTGTGTGTGTGTGTGTGTGTGTGTGTGTATGTGTGTTTCATTTTGTGAAATTCTATTCATTTCAAACTTCTCTAATGGACTTTTGATTTTTAAGTTTGAATGAGGAATAGAGATTTTGGGTGGGGTGGCTTCTATCTGAGCCACATTCATTTGCAGAGGCCTTGTTATTAAGAAGATGGAATATTTGCTTCATATTATCTCTCTGGTATTATCTGCTCTCTCTTTCTCTGTAGCTTCAGAGCCACACCACTGGTGAACACATAATGTAAACGAAGAGTGAAACCAAGCAGAAAGCCCACGTAAAGTAAAGTGCGTGGACTCAGGGAGGCGGGTTCTATCTCACCTTCACAGGATTGAGGGCTCACCTTAAACGCTGTAGACGTTTAAGCTAACGTTTAACGGCTGGGGACTTAGCTCAGTGATGAAGTTTTTGCCTGACACTCGTCAGGCGTTCTCCTCAGGACTGGGGGAAAAAAGTTATATTCTTCTTACTCACTGTAAGAACCAGGAAGATGTTTCTGTTGATATTGTTTTCTTGGTAAACTGAAAAAAAAAAAAAAAAAAACTTAAAAAAAAAAAAGCAGCAGCAGCTGAGCCCAGTTAACCTCAAGGAGATTTAAATTAAAAAAAAAAAAAAAAAGAGTATAAAGATGTTGCATAGGTCTTTAATCCCAGGAGTTGGGAGGCAGAGGCAGATGGATCTCTGAATTGGAGGCCAGCCTGGTTTATGTACAGAGTTTCAAGACAGCCAGGACTACACAGATAAACCCTGTCTCAGTAAATATTAATTAATTTATTAATTAATCAAAAACAGAAAAAAGTCTTTGCCTTCTCCCATTTTTAGAATATGAATCTTTTTATTTGTGGAAATGAGCTTTCCCAGGAATGGGGACTAGAAATGGGTCCCCGAGTCATTCCATATATTTCCCCAAAGTTCCTCTGGACTAATTCTACTTAGATGACTGACATGAGTTGCAAGTTACCAGTAGAAGAAGCATTTTTGTTACTCAGCACGAACTAGCTTATGGCTCAAACTACAGCTTTACACCTTTTTGCTTTGTTAAATCTTTATTGTAAGATGCTGTTTTGTTCCTTTACTTTCTTCTTTTTTCTGTAGTTTTTTTAAAAAAATTATGTGTGTGAATGTTGTATGCGTCTATGTGAGCATATATCACTTGTTTGTGGGTACATGCAGAGACCAGAAGAGGACATTAAATCTCAACAACTGGAGTCAACATGTGTCCTGGGAACTGAGTTGAGGTCCTCTAGAAGAACAGCGAGTGTTCAGAACAGCTAAGCCATCTCTCCAGCCTGATCTTTCAGCTTTGTACCAACCAGCTGGCTGCAGTGCAATCTCAGAAGTATGTGTGGTCTTGGGCATTGAACCTAGAACCACACACATGTCAGGCAAGTACCCCACTACTGAGCAGTATGTATCCCAGGCTTTTTTTTTTTCTTCTTCTTCTTCTCCTCCTCCTCCTCCTCCTCCTCCTCCTCCTCCTCCTCCTCCTCCTCCTCCTCCTCCTCCTCCTCCTCCTCCTCCTCCTTCTTCTTCTTCTTCTTCTTCTTCTTCTTCTTCTTCTTCTTCAGTTTTTGCAACAAGGTCCTACTACTTCCCAGGACACTCTTAAATTTACTCTAGCTCAGCAGGCCTTGAACCTGCCCTGTGAGTAGCTGGGATCCACAGACCTATACCACCAGGTCTACTATGATGCCATTTTTATTACTCTGAAAATTACATGATGACGAGTGGGTATATGGTCACTTTATTACCTGCCCAGCCTTGCCAGCAGATGTCACTACACCAAGCCACATTCTCCAAAGATATGTCTAGGACAAAAGGAAGGGCTTCTGAAAGGCCAGGTCTGACCATCATGATTCTTTTTCTGGGATACATACATATATACATACATACACACACACACACATTTCCCATCAAAACTGTGGCCTAAACTCATTAGATCAAGACTCAAGTAGCTGGGCAGAGTCAGAATTCTTACCCAGATATCTTTCCTAGTTTGGGTGGGGAGCAAAGCTTCTACAGGGAGGCAGGGCAGGTGGGGCATTTCAGTGGAGGTGGGAGGGCACATGTGATAGAGTTATCTGGGAACGAGGACTATAGTCTTGGGGCTGTTCCAAACATCACTTGTAGAGCTGATACCCCAGGCAAGCACTCCACCCACCCTCCACCCTGCCCTCTGGCCACATTGGCAGAGGCTGATCCAATAATTTGGTAGCCATACTCTATCAGGACACTAGGAAAGTTCTTAGCAATTCAAACCATCATTATCACTCTAAGGGGGAAGAAAAGGGTAACAATAATCCAAGAAAAGGAACCACTTTGTATCTTTTGTACAAACCTTCATCCCTTGTGCCTTTCCACTGTGGGAAAGGGCTGCAGCACCCTGGTGAGCAGTCCTCTGCCGACCCTCCATACCCTTCACCATGCCTTATGTGCCATGCTGTAGCATCGTGGGCCTCCTGAAGCTCTTGGAGTACACTGGCTCCCCTTCTCACAGGACCTTGGCACGTTATTTACTTCGCCTGGAACATTCTCGCCTGTACTCCGCTTTACCTTTTTCCACTAATCTCAGCTCAAATCTCATTCCCTCAGGAGACCTTCCCTAAGCTGCCAGACTACACCAGAATACCACATTTACACTCATAGCACCCTTTGCTTTCTGCATAACATTTGCCAGTTTGTAGTTATATATTTAATTGTCTGCTACTTGGAGTCTTTATCTTCTGTTTCCCAAACACATACCCAGATGGTAACTTCCATGAGGGCAGTGTCTGCTCTATTCACTTAGTAGAATGCATGGTACCCAGCAGGCATTCAATGACTCCTGGGCTTATAAATGAATGACAAGTGGATAAAGGAAGTTATTAGCTTAGAGATGTACACATTCTTATAGTATTTGCATTTAAAATATAGTCCCTAATTCTGGTTCTCCTGCCTGCTAGGGAGGACATATTAGAGTAAGAGAAAGTCATCCAAATTGGTCAAAGTGGAGCTTAGCATATGAAGCGAAATTAAAGGGCTGCAAGAAGGGCGAGGTGACGGCTGTTAGGAGCATTGGCTGCTTTTTTGAAGGACCTGGGTTCTGTCCCCAGCATCTACATTGGCTACTTCACAACTACCTGTAATTCCAGTTCCAGGGAATCCAACATCCTCTTCTGGCCTCCATGGCACTTGTATGAATGGGGTGCACATAAACTCATGCATTAATATGCACATAAATAAGACTTCTTAAAAAGATTGCAGGTAGATGGAGGCTGAAATGTGTATGAAGTATTAAGGGGTGGATGCAGATTTACTTACTAAATCCCAAAGGTCATAAGGAAATCTTTTGAAAACCAGTTTTCAGATTCCCCCAAAGAGGATATGTCTCTCTAACCTAGCATGATACTGGATGCATAGAGGAGCTCAAGAAATGGGTAGGTATTGAACCGTTATTGTTGATGTTGAAAAAAGATAGACTTTGCTCTAAAATAAGGCAGTATGTAATTGTTCACTTGGAAAACCTCAGGGGCCAAAAGAAAAGTTTGACTGGGGTCTGAAGAGTTCCTTTACATGTATGGACAATAGCTACACAATGGACTGTTTCAGGAACATTAGGGTTATTCAAGACCCATCCCTTGACCTTTTGAGATCATCCTTATGAAGGGCAATTACTATACAGCTCTCATAAAATGCATCTTCTTTCCACCAGCAGGAACCAAATTCTGAACTATATAGATCACTGATTTGGGCTCTCAAGTGACCGTCTTCCTAGTCTGTAGACTCTTGGGCACAAACTCTGTTGATCCTTTGGGTATATGCTTCTCTCTTTCCCACCACAGAAGGGGAAATCCCAGAAGGTGGTGTCCTTCAGTCAGAAGTAAAAATGGCTGCATCTCTCTGGGCAACCAATGCCTGGGACTGGTATTCCTGAGTCCACAGCAGGGATGCCATTAGCCTTGCTTCCAAGATACATGCAACCAGCATCCCTGGCATTTAGCCTACCAACCCTGGCACTTAACCCCATGGCCCCATAAGAAGGGACATTTCAAATAGTTTTTCTTGGAGCCATGGAGGGTTCAAAAGAATTCTTTCATGTTAAAAAAATAAATCCTTTAAAACTAGCCGTTACTGAGGTGCTCAGCTTGCTTATTTCAAGGCTAAGAATTTGCGCAGACATCCATTAGTCCTATCCTGCCAGTTCCACCGGTTTTATTCAACCCAGAGCCAGGGTCTTGGGCCCCAGCAAATGGGAAGGCTGGAAGCCACAGACATCAAGGAGATGAGTCTTGTCAGTGGTGTGCTGGAGCTTCATGGCAACTAGTCTGGGGTCTTCTCTCTGCCTTCCCACCTATCACCTTCCAGAAACTCATAAATCACTGTGTCTTAAGCACTGTCTGGAGGAGCCTACTCTCCAGCCCCTACATGAGGCTCCCTGCCAGGCAGAGGCTGTACACTAAGCGGGGAGCAAAGATAAAAACACAGGGATGCCCATCACTTACCAAAAAGATGGGGTTGCCAGTCACTGCCCACCAGCATTTTAGCAGTGTGTGCAGGCATTGCAGCCAGGGTTTTCTGGCTTTAGAGAAAGCACAATCCAATCAGGTATAACTTTGCTGTCCAAGTTAGGGAGACAGAATGAAGGGGTACATCCTCATCTATTTTGAGTTATAGTGGTTTCAGAATTAAAACACACTTTCATCCCTAGATAATTTATTATTTAGTTTTTTGAGACAGGGTTTCTCTGTGTAGCCCTGGCTGTCCTGGAACTCACTCTGTAGACAGACTGGTCTTGAACTCACAAAGATCTACCTGCTTCTGCTTCCTGAGTCTAGATAGATTCTTCTCCTCTTTCTCACTCTTTTCTTCCATGTCTTTCCCTGGGCTCCTCTAATGGCTTCTCTTTTGACCTCACAAAGAGCTCTCTCACTTGCCCTGGCACACTACCCATGCTGCTTAAAGAGGTCTGGCTCAGTTACTCTGGCAGGCCTTAAAGAGCAGCACCACCCTGCCACCTCCCTTGGCCTTTTTTTCTGGTTTCTCCTTATTGCAAGCCCCTACCCTGACCCCCCATTTGTTTCTCCTCCTCCAAGGTAGGAAACTCAGAGAAAATTGGATTTGGCCCTAGCCTAGCTGCCAAAGCACAAACTCAACAATATTTTAGTGGAGAAATTAAACTCCTATGCAGCTAGATTCTATCAGACTCGCCTGCATAATTCCTGAGTAGCATAAACAAAATCAGAGTTTCAGAGAGTTTAGGTGTGTGGGAGATAGAGGGAGTTGTGTTAGGCCATGACCAGTGGGGCCTATATGGCCTAATGTCGACCCTTACCTATGGGTCAGGAGTACACCTCTAGGTCTGGGCTCGGCTGACCCAGTACACTGCCTCCCAAGTAGTGACAATGCAGCAAGCAGTCTTTGGGCTGTCTCTGGAAGTGTAAACTCATCAGTATGGTTTTCCTGGCTTTTCTGAGTTTCAGACAGTGAGTTGGGGGTAACAGTGCCCACTCTAGAGAGTAATCATGAAGAGAGCAGGATAGTTAGATGCGATGTGTGCAAGTGGCTTCCTGTCTTCTGTGTTGTGAGGTAGGAGCACATATCCCATGGCATGGCCACATTGCTTTAGAGCCCTGCTGTCAGTGTCCTTAATAGGTAAGAGGCTCCTTGGTCTTTCCCTGGAATAGCAGATACCCTCGCTGGCTCAGGAATCCTAGGGTTTCTGATGTGTTTGAGGAAAATTCAGAATTGAGTGTTTGGAGCCATGAAATCGACAGAATTGGTATTTGTATTCTGACTCAACCTTCTGGGCCAACTCAGGAGGCCAGAGAATTGGACAGGATTTTGGGGTGGGACCTCCAGGAAAGGTGCCAGCTTGTGTGATAGTATCAGAGTGCCATGGAAAAGGCAAGAGTAGGCTGTTTCCTACCCAAACAGAGTGCTGACGACTTTGTAAGCCATGAGGCTTGTGCCAAAGGTGAATGGAAGCAGGTCCTCCCAGACACTATTGGCGGGATGTATGAAAGCTTTCAAGAGCTTTGGTATACAGCAGGAGAAACCACCTGCTCTGAAAACAACGCTGTTCTAAGTGTGACCAGGTTACTAAGGAGAAGGTATGGGGGTTTTTCACTAGCTAGATAGACTTGGCTGTCAAGGCTATTTAGTTGAACCAGAGCCATATTGTGGAATAAATGTGTTGGGTACAGGAAATCCACAGGAAAAGCCAGGAATAGGCATCTAATTCAGTCAGATCTGAAGAGTTGGCTGGGATGTAAGCAAGCTTTATTCCTTTAATCAGAACAGATTTACCGAGATGCTAATGAAACAGTGTCAAAGGTCCCTTCCAAGGCTCTCCACCTAATTCTATAGTTACAAGGTCTTTTTTTAAATTTTAACTTCTTTAAGAGGAATACTAAAACAATTTTTTAAAAAAGAAGAGCTGTGGCTGAGACTGAGGAGATGACTCTGTGGATGAAAATGCTTGCTAGGGACCAGAGTTCAAATCCCCAGCACCCGTGTAAAAAGCGTAGCTAGGTGGGTGCATGCCTGTTACTCTAGCATTGTAAGGGGGTGGAGGCAAGAGGATCACTGGAACTTGCTGCCTGCCAGCCTAGCTCCAGGTCCATAAAGAAGGAAACGAGGTAGAGAATGACAGAGCAAGATACCCAGCAACTTCTTGTGGACCTACACAATGCATGAGCACACACACACACACACACACACACACACACACCCTCAAGCACACACTTATCCTCAAACACACACACACACACACACACACACACACACACACACACACACACACA
>JANHMN010000002.1:25786771-25883599 GCA_030674055.1 Rhabdomys pumilio | reverse complement strand
ACACACACACACACACACACACACACACACACACACACACACACACAGGGAGACTTTTTTTTAAAAGACCTGGGACTGTGACGAGATAGCAGAGGCCTCCTTACTCAGAGAGAAAAGACAAACACACATACACACATGCTTAGGAGAAAAGATAAAGGTGCCCAGAAGCTAGTATGAAATGAAATAGTGGGCTATAAACCTTCTTCCTTAGTCCTGACAACAGTCATGGTCTGACAGAGTTAGCCAAGGGACACTTACAGACTGTGGGACAGAAGTGGAGACTGAAGCAAGCCATGGTGAAGAAGATGGAGTTGCAGGACAGGGGGACTCTCAATGACCAAGCCTCAAAGATAAAATTAATGCTGGGGAGGCAGAGACAGGAAGATCTTTATGAGTTTGAGGCCAGCCTGGTCTATAGCATAAGTTCAGGCCAATTAAGGCTGCATAGTGAGATCCTGTCTCAAAAATATATAAATAAGTACATAAATATCGTTTTGACCCCACAGGGATTTATTACAAAAGCCTTTAAGTTTTATTTGTTTTAAAACAAGGTCTCATAATTTAGCCCTGGCTACCCTAAAACTTGTTATATAGACCAGGCTGGTCTTGAAGTCATGGGGATCACGCAGGAAGTCACTTGCCTCCACCACTCAAGTGCTGGAACTAACAGCATGCACTACCCCATTAACCACTGAAGCCTCTTTAGAGGATGATTCTGGTTCTGAAGTCAGGCTCTGGAGCTCAGCTCAGGGCACGAAGGAAGTCAGACTAAAGATAAATGTTCAAGTCACCCCTCCCTGTTGTTACATTTATGATGTCTTTGATAGGATTCTGATGCCTGCCTTGTCAAATGGTATGAGAGGAAGAGAAGGCCTGCATGTGAAATCACAGGAAACATTTCAAAAGTATTGAGCTTTCTGCCCCCGGGGCAATTACATTTTTGAGGCAGACATAAAGGATTTCAAATGAGAACAACAGTGGTGTAGAGAGAACTCTAGAGTGGGAATGAAGCATGTATATCTTTCGGTTTCTACACAGTCCCCTGAGAGTACTGAACTGACATGACCTCCCCAGAGACTTTCAATGGAGGCATGGGTTAGGTAAGGAGTGCAAACTGCTTCCCCCAGGGTGCTGCCATGGAAGTCAGCTGACTCCCAGAGGTACATGAATCACAAGCATGACAGACCTATAGTGGCTTGTTTGTTCTTTTGTCTCATTTTCTGTGCAGTGTTGGCTGGCCTAGCCTGGCCTGTCCTGTCCCAGCTAGACCAGGCTGGCCTCACATTCATAGAGATCCTCTGGCTTCTGCTTCCCAAGTGCTGGGATTTAAGGCATGAACTATCACACCCTGCTTTAAGGTGTATTTATAAAAATGATTATTTTTTATTTATGTGCATGCATGTGAGATGTGCATATGAGATTGTGTATGCCCATAGAAGCCAGAAGAAAACATCTGATACCCTAGAGTTGTTGTCACAGGTGTTTGTGCGTCACCTGATGTGGGTGCTGGAAACTGAATTCAGATCCTCTGTAAGAGCCACAAGCTCTCCCAATGACTGAGCAATCTCTTCAGCCCCTCCTAAAGTGTACTTTTAAAATGTATTCAGGCATGCATTGAGGAGGGGCATAAATATGCTACCTCATATCTGTGGAGGTTCAAGGATAAGTTCCAGAACTTGGTTCTCTTCCATCATTTGCATTCCAAGAATAAAACTTAGGTTGTTAGACTTGGCCACACGCATCCTTACCTGCTGAGCCGTATCACCTGCCCTACAGTGTATTTTCATTTATTTTTCTGTGAATTACTGTCTACATTCTGGTCATAGTGCGAGGCTGTAAAGTAATGAGTGGGACACACCTCTGTTTTAAGTTGGGCATGGTAGCACTTGGGAGGTGAAGACAAAAGGACCCAGGAATTCAAGGGCAGCCCCCTGCTATATAATGATTTAGAGGGCAGCCTGGGCTATATGAGACCTTAGCTTAAAAACAAAACACAAGGCAATGGAGATAAGGCTCTGGGTAATTCAGAGTGATCACTGCTCTTTCAGAGGACACAGGTTCGGCTCCCACATGGTGGGTTACAACTGTCTGTGACTCTAGTGCCAACAGATCCAACAAATGTTTCTGGTCTCCAGGGACACCAGACATTCATTCTGAGCACATAACTACGTTCATTATAAACAATTATACACATTAAAACACGTACACACAAGATAACCATCAGCTTTCTGAAGAAGCTATTTTCAAAAATGAGAAATGCTGGTGCCAGAGAGATGGCCCGACAGTTAGGAGCACTTGCTACTCTTCCAGATGACCTGAGTTGGGTTCCTAGCATCCACATTAGGTGGGTCGTTCACAGCATCCTGTAGTTCCAGCTCCGGGGGATGTGATGCCTCTGCTGGTGCCTGCATACATGCACACACACACACACACACACACACACACACACTGAAGAGCTTCCTACATAACTTAGAAGCATCCCTTGGTGATGCACACCTTTAATCCCAGCACCTGGGAGGCAGAGACAGGCAGATCTCTGAGTTCCAGGACAGCCTGATCTACATAGAGAGACTGTCTCAAAAAAACAAAATGAGAAGATGAGCATGGACCGCAGGCTATCCATAGTGTAGCCTAGGCTATTTATAGTATGCATCTCTAGGCCTAAATGTATCTACATCCATTGAGGGGGGCAGGTTACATTTAATTTATACATTATAAAACCCAGCCATTGCAAACGTGTATTTCTGTGTTCCCCATTACTATATTTTAGTTTTAGAGCATTTTATGATCCCCAGAAAGTCCCCTTGGGTGTGTTTGCAAAGAATACCCACTCCTACTACTCCCAATCCTAGGCAACTACTGATCTGCTTTCTGTCTCTAGAAATTTACCCTTTCTGGACATTCTAAACATACAGAATTGTATAATGTGTTTACTCTTTTATGTCTGGCTTTCTTACTTGGCATAATGTTTCTCATCCATACCCATAGTTCAACAGCATGTGG
The DNA here is from genome assembly GCA_030674055.1 of Rhabdomys pumilio. NCBI lineage: Eukaryota > Metazoa > Chordata > Mammalia > Rodentia > Muridae > Rhabdomys > Rhabdomys pumilio. The sequence goes on along the minus strand of JANHMN010000002.1, from coordinate 25,880,596 downwards.
CATGTGTCAATAGTCTGCTTCTTCTTCTTTTTTTTTTTTTTTTAATTGACAATGCTATTTCATATAAATTCTTTTAGAAGTTGCCAAGTAACAGTGGCACACACCTTTGGTCCCAGTACTCAGGAGGAGGCAGAGGCAGGTGGGTCTCTGAGTTTGAGGCCATACTAGTCAACAGAGTGAGCTCCAGGGCAACCAGGGATATACAGAGAAACTCCATCTTGAAAAACAAACAAACGTGGCTAGAGAGATGACTCAATGTTTAAGAGCACTGACTACTCTTCCTGAGGTCGTGAGTTCAACTCCAAGGAAATACATGGTGACTCACAACCATTTGTAATGCAATCTGATGACCTCTTCTGGTGTGTCCAAAGACAGCTACAGTGTACTCATATACGTAAATTAAATAAGTCTGAAAAAAAAAATTTTTAAAAAAAGAAAATCAAACAAAAAATTTTCTTGAAAGTTATTTATGTTTTGAGGCAACATTGAACAAAGAACGTGTTCTCCTTGTCCTGCCTTTGAATTATCCTGTGTACCTAAGTGGCCTTAGGCAAGTCTGTCCTTTGGGTGTCTCCATCTGTAACACGAGGGGCCTGTAACAGCTCTTCAATAAATTTTTCCGTGTGTAATACACAAAAGAAAGTATCTTTATTTTTATATTTTGTTTGTTGAGACAGGGTCTCTCTACGTAGACCTGGCTGTCCTGGAGCTTGCTTTGCAGACCAGGCTAGCCTTGAACTCATAGGGATCCTCCTGCCTCTGCCTTCTCACTGCTAGAATTAAAGGCATGAGCCATCATGCCAGCTTGTTTATCTTTTTAATCGAGGATTAGATCATAGTGTCTCCCTAATTATGTTTGTCTTTTTGTGGTACTGGGGATTGAACCATGGTTCACATGTTAGGTGTGGTACTGGGGAATGAACCACGGTTTCACATTGTTGAGCAAGTATTCTGCTGCTGAACTCTAGTCTCAGTCCTCTCTTTATTTCTTGAGACAAGGCTTCACTCCATTGCCCAGGCATTCTTGGAACTCACCCTGTGGCCCAGGCAACACTCAAACTTGAAATTCTCTTGTTTTAGTTTCCCAAGTATCTGGGATTATAGGCCTCTGTGCCAGGCTTGGCTTATAATTATTTCTTTATGTTTTTTTTTAATTTTTAAAAATAATTTATTTATTTATATTTTACATACATTGGCATCTTGCCTGCATATATATCTGTCAGTGTGAGGGTGTCAGATCTCCTGGAACAGGAGTTACAGACAGTTGTGGTTGTCTGTACACCATGTGGTTGCTAGGAACTGAACCCAGGTCCTCTTAGAAGAACAGCCAGTGCTCTTAACCACTGAACCATGTCTCCGGCCCCTTCTTTAAGTTTTTAAAATCTTATTTATGGTGTGTGTGTGTGTGTGTGTGTGTGTGTGTGTGTGTGTGTGTGTTTCTGTACTCACTAGGGCACTTGTTTTGTAGTCAGAGAACAGCTTGAATTATTCTCCCCTTACTGTATGTGGGTCTCAGTGAGTAAACTCAGGTTGTCAGCTTGGTTTCAGAAACCTTAATCCAGTGTGATAGTTTGAATGAGAAGGCCTCCATAGGCTCATTTGAATGCTTGGTCCACAGTGGATGGAAGTATTCTCTCTCAGCTTCGAATTTATGAATCAGATGTATATTAGATTAGCTACTGCTTCACCCGCCATGATGGTCATAAATTCTAACCCTTTGGAACCATAAGCCTCAAAATTAAATGTTTTTTAAAATTATTTGCCTTAGTCATGGTGTTTTGTCATAGCAATAGAAAAGTAACTAAGTCACACAGTTAGCCATCCCACCAGCCCTCTGATTACTTCTAAAAAAACGTAATTATATCCTTAAAATCTACCTTGAATCTTGAGCATGGTGGTATAGGCATATGATCTCAGTGCTGGGAGCTGAGGCAGGAGGATCAAGAGTTTAAGGCTATCTAGTAAGACCCTATTGCAAACAAACAAATAAAATAACAATTACAAAAAAAAATTGTAAATTATATTTTTATTGAGTGCCAGTCGGCATCCCAGAGTTCTAGAATTTTAAGGTCTTTGATCCTGTATTTACTTTTTACTTACTTGAAAGTTTCTACCATAGCCTTTCTTGTTCAGGCCAAGGATGACTTTAAAAACGGCTGTGGTTTAACAAGAAAAGTCGAGTCTTAGGACAAAATGAGAGTCAGGGAGTGATGTGTACAGGGAGAAGTGAGAAAGCACTAACAAAGGAGACAGAATGTATGGGTCACAGCAAGGGACAAAATGTGTCAGAGGATACAAAAGGTCAAAATCCAGGCCAGCTGGTTATCGTGGGAGTAAGGGAAGGGTTACAGGGAGAGAGAAGCTACCAGAATGGGAAAAGGTGCTAAGGGATAGGACCCCCCCTTCTGTTCCCATAACCTCATTCATTTCCTTGTCCCTCCTTCCCAATCCCTCTCAGGCTGCCCTGCTCCTTTAGCTCTGACCCCATTTCCTCAGGATTTAGTTCCCTGAGGAGCCAGGCCTGACATTTCAGACAGAGGCTGAGGAAAGGAGGTAGGTCAGAAAGAGACACTGTGTGTGTTTGCGTCATCTTATATTCTGCTTAATTATTTTGGAACTATGGGGCTAAAGATAAGATGTAAGCACACAGACACTTATCAGGGAGTTCATAGAAGACCATCAAGGCATCTCCAGTTTCCGCTGAACAACTGCTCCTGCCTGTTATATTTTTGATGGTAGAAATTTGGAATCCCCATATTTATGAGCCTTCAGAACTGAAGTTCCTGTTGGCTCTGACAACTGTATCCTTTGTTGATCCAATGGCCACTAGGGTAAGGCCTTCCTGCTGACTCTGACCAGTCAGTTCTCTCAGAGCCTTTTATCCTAGGCAATCCCCTCAGGGTCTTTTAAGGCCCCTGTACAGAGTCTGCTTGAGGAGTGGCTATTCTGACTCATGCCTGAGGAGAAATAATTTCAATTCCTTGAGTCTCTGCAGCAGCCATGGACATCCTAAGAGTATTGTGAGGTCAAGGGCCTTCTGTATTTGCTGTTAGAACCCCTTAAACACCAGGTATGGTAGTACACACCTTCGGTCCCAGCACTTGGGATCAAGGTGGAGGCAGACAGATGTTTAGGAGGCCAGCCTGCTCTGCATAGTTTCATGACATCCAGGTTTCTATAGTGAAACTGTCTCAAAACTCTTAAACAGTTTAGTGGGAAATATATGAAAGACTATTGATATACATACTTGCTATTTGTAATTCTCTATTCTTGATGCTTTTGTGTATCTGCCTCTGGCCAACATTAGTGTTGTTGTTGTTCTCCTCCTCTTCCTCCTCCTCTTCTTCCTCCTCCTCTTCCTCCTCCTCCTTTCCTCCCCCTCCTCTTCCTCTTCCTCTTCCTCCTCCTTCTCCTCTTCTTCCTCCTCCTCTTCCTCTTCCTCCTCCTTTTCCTTCCTTTCCTCCTCCTCCTTCTCCTCTTCCTCCTCCTTCTCCTCTTCCTCCTCCTCCTTTTCCTTCCTCTCCTCTTCCTCCTTCTCTTCCTCCTCCTTCTCCTTTCCTCCCACTCCTCCTTCTCTTCCTCCTCCTCCTACTCCTCTTCCTCTTCCTCCTCCTTTCTTCCCCCTCCTCCTCCTCCTCTTCCTCCTCCTTCTCCTCTTCTTCCTCCTCCTCTTCCTCCTCCTCCTCCTTTTCCTTCCTCTCTTCCTCCTCCTCCTCTTCCTCCTCCTCCTCCTTTTCCTTCCTCTCCTCCTCTTCCTTCTCCTCTTCCTCCTTCTTCTCCTCCTCCTCCTCCTCCTTCTTCTCTTCTTCCTCCTCCTTTTCCTCTGTCTCTCTGTCTGTCTCTGTCTCTGTCTCTCTGTCTCTCTCTGTCTCTCTGTCTCTCTGTCTCTCTCTGTCTCTCTCTGTCTCTCTCTCTGTCTCTCTCTCTCTCTCTCTCTCTCTGTAACAGGGTCTTATGTATCCTAGAACAACCCAACAACCCAAGGATAATCCTAAACTACCAATCTTCCTTCCTGTACATATTCAGTTGCAAGGATTACAGGAATATTTGTATAACCATGCTCAGTTCTGTGGGGTACTAGGGATGGAACCTAGAGCTTTATGCATTCAAGACAAGCACTTTATTGACTGAGCTACATCTCAACTAAAGTCTGTGAAAGCAGAAACCAGGTCATGACTTCCTATTGCAATAGCATCTATCCTGTACCACTTCCGTTTATAAGCTTCAAAGCCTGCTAGGCTGTGAACTTCAGAGTAGGAACAGCATCTTTTTTTATTTTTAAAATTGTGTGTGTGTGTGTGTGTGTGTGTGTGTGTGTGTGTGTGTGCCCGTGCATGCGTGCATGGGCGCACACGTATGTGAGTGTGTGCATGCCATGACATGTTTGTGGAGATAAAGAGCATGACTGTGAAAGTCAGTTCTCTTCTTCCATTATGTGAGTTTCAGGGCTCAACCTCAGGCTGTCGAGCTTGCTAATCGTATTTACTGGGCCATCTCCCTGGTCCTAGGAACCCCATCTTGGAACATTTTTTCTATATTCCATAAGCTCAGAGTCGGACACAGTAGTCATTTCAACAAATCTGTGAGGAGTGAATTATTGGCTATGATGTCAATAAAGATGACAATGAAAACAATAACAAGCAAGAAAGTGCTTTGTAATGGGAAGCATCCCCTTTAGCATCCCGCAGCCTCTCCAGAGCTTTGACTGTGGACTCTCTCATTAGTGGAAGCAGACAAGGGCCGATGTTCAGATGAGGTCCTTATCCTGCTATGACGCCCATGCTAGGAGAAGCTATCAAGTACAGAGATGTGAACAAGAGAGGGCTGTTTGGGCATGATACCCAACAGAGGATAGGAGTTACATACATGCTTGCCATCTGTGCCTTGAGCTAGGGTTAACTTCAGTGTCTTTTGCCAGCAACTTATCAGGAAAGACCATAACTTTCTGGACTCAGAAGATTCAATTCTTCATTTGTACTGCCTTTAGTGACTCCTTTCCCACCATCTAGGTCCTCAATACTGGTTCCTTGGCTTTGGGGAAATGTTCAAAGCTTGTGTCTATCTAACTATCTAACTCCTCTTTCCGAGGCAAAATCACATCTATAAAATAATGTGTCAATTCATCCTCATAATAAGTCTGAAAAGTGGACGGATCAGGGTGACTCTTACACAGAGAGGAAGCTATCTGCCTAATGTGTTTCAAAATCCCTCAGTCTAGGATTTTTATCAGTAACACACACTTAAAACGCTCACCCAATAAAAACCACTCATTATTGTATGAGACTATCTAAGGATCTATGTACGTGTGAGGGGTCCTAAAATAGCATATGTTATCAGACGGATATTCAGGAGACCACACAGTTCACCCTTCCCCTCTCAGGCGGTTCCAGAGGTCAGGAAGTTGAGTGTTAGTTGGGAAAGCACTTGAAGCTGAAGTCCTGTGTCTGCCAAAGGATCTTGGGCAAGCAGTTCAGCCACTGTGACCTAACCTCTCGCAGAGTGAAGCCAATCATATTTGCATTTTTTTTTTTTTTTTTGGTTTTTTGAGACAGGGTTTCTCTGTGTAGCCCTGGCTGTCCTGGAACTCACTCTGTAGACCAGGCTGGCCTCGAACTCAGAAATCCGCCTGCCTCTGCCTCCCAAGTGCTGGGATGAAAAGTTTTATAAGCATAGAGATCAAGCAAGGCTCAGCTCTGGAGTCCGCTTCCAGGGTAACCCTGAGTATGATGCTTCTTCCCAAAGACTCAGTAAAGAGGATATAGTAGTAACCTCTCAGTTTCAGTCATAATGAATAAATGAAATAAATGAAATAGTATGCAAAGTACTTGATACATATCTGCATACAGAAAGGGAATCATTGAATATTAGGTGCTGTTGCTGTTAGTTTTCTCAGTGACGGTGTGAGACCCAGGGGCAGGGGCAGTCTTGATAAAGGGCAAAGATCTGAAGTGTATGAGGACACTGAGCTCATTGAAACTGAGAATACAATCTGCTTCCCTCACCTCCCTCCATCCCCAGCCATCACATGTACCTAGAGCTCTGAGCATGCCAGGCAAGTGTCATTCCCCTGGCCTCCATCCCCAACCATCAGATGTACTTTTAAAAGCTGAGCTAACCCAAGAATGGCTGAGTTTTAATTCCAACCATCAGGTTTTATTCGTCCCTATAAGGCATTTATTCAGTAAGATTGTCCTCCTCCTGGAAAAGAAGTACTGTTTCCTTCCATCACAGAGAATCTGTATGCCAGATCTCAAAGCAAATTCTTCAAACATGAAAGTAGTGTTTTTGCAAAGAAAATCTTTCCATGGAATGTTCTGTTGCCTCCGTTTGTTCTGCACTCGTGGGCTGATTTTAATATCCAACCAACTCTTGAATTCCCACTTTCAGCATTATCTGCTTTCAGGATTTGATCCCACAGTACCCTTGTAGCACTCGCCCAGTTTACTTCCTTTCCTCTGATTAGTAAGTGTGGCTTCAAGGGAATACCTTTTTTTTTTAAACACTAAACTCAGCAAAGACTGAAATAGAAAGACAAATCGGTAGCAAGGTCAAAATTAGAATTCGTAACTAAATATAAATCTAGAGGGAATTATCCAATTACTTGGATTGTCCCTTCTCACAGACAGACCAGTGTAGATTGAACTCTGGGTTTTTTTTTTTTTCTCCCATATATAGAACAAAATAGCAAGGGTAATCAATTTTTTTTTTTTTTGAGAAGCACTAAGTTTTAATAGTATCTTAAATAATGCCCTTTCTTTTCTCTGAAAAGGCCTTCATATATATAGCATATAATTTTCACAACTTGCCAGTATTGTCTTTGGAGACCATCTGGTCTTTGACTTGTAGGTCAGAGAGCAACTGAGCTGGAAAGACAAAGATTTCCTAATGGAGTCACTATCAAACTTGATCAGATTTATCAGTCACTTTGTTTTGCTAGGTGCACTTACAATGGATGGCTCTGAAGGGAAATTCCCAGCTCCCTTTTAAAGTCTCAAGTTAATTTACAGACTAACAGCTGTTTTTATTGAGATTGGACTAGCTTCAGGAAAGGACTTGGAAACGCAGAAGACAAATGAGTGTCATGTAAGGCGAGGTAGCCATTAAATGTACGAATTTAATGCAAAGTTCATGCAAATGATAGGCAAACCTTATATAAATGATCAAATCTCAGTTTGGAGTTTGCCAGTTGCAGTGAAATCTCATAAGAATTGAAAACTAATGTTTTTCGGTTAAACTAAATGTAATGGCTTTTGAAGTTAGGCTTTCTCAGTCCCACTGAAACTGCTTAAGAGTTTGATATTACCCTGTTTAAAGATTTCATTAGTGTTTGATTCCAATCTACATCTAGCCCCGCCCCTTGCACAGCCTGACATCACATGGCATATATTTGCATACTACCTGGACCTGGGTGGGACGATCCTCCTCTTTGAACCTTCTCATTGGCAGTGCTGAAGAACCAGCCCTCTACTGGAAGGACCAATCGGCAACCTTAAGAACATTAAAAAAAAGAAAAAAAGAAAAAAAAGAAAAGCAGGAGGGTGGGGTTTTGTGGTGATGGCTAATCACGTAGACCAATCATCCTCGGAAAGAGAAGAGTCCCGCGGTGGATTGGTTAAGGGGGAGGTCCTGGGACTCTGAAGACCAATTGGAAGTCTGGGCCGAGGGGGCCGGTCCGCGCCCGTAGGGCAGATAAGTAGCGGCCGCGGGGGTTGGGGGCAGTGTGGGGCTCGCCGTGGGGCTGAGGCGGCAGGTAGCCTGGTGGGCCATGTCTGGGGCCGCAGCGGGCGGCCGAGGCGGAGGCTCCTGGGGGCCCGGGCGCGGAGGGGCGGGGGGTCTCCGGCGGGGCTGCTCTCCACCGGCGCCCGCTGGCTCCCCCCGGGTCGGTCTGCAGCCACTCCGGGCTACAGTTCCCTTCCAGCTGCAGCAGCCGCACCAGCGCCGGGACGCGGGTGGCCGCGCAGGTGAGCCGGGTCCGGAGCGGGTGCTGGGGCAACGGGCTGGAGAGTACTAGAAGTGTGAGGGGGAAGTGGATGGGAGGTGAGAGAAGAGAAAAGGGGGCGCTCAGAGTTCGCGAGGGCGGAGGGAGCGAAGGCGAGCAGCTGCGAACCTGAAGTGCAACTCCGAGACGGGGTGCCGGGTGTCTGGGCCGGGACCGGAGGGGAGGGACCTGGCAGATGGAAACTAGCTTTGGGGGGCGTAACCGAAAAGTGGTCCTATGTGTCCGCCTGGGCGGTGTGCGAAGTGCTAGAGCGCGTGCAAGGAGTGTTGTGGGCGCCCTGAGTCGAGGGCTTCACTGGGAGCCAGAACCGGTGGGCGCTGGACGCCTGCTCGGTGAGGGGGAGGGGCATGGAAGAGAGCCGGGTGGAGCCATGTGTTACTTCTCCAGCTTGAGTTTGGCCCCAGCGTCCCCCTCTATGGCTCTCGAGTTCCTTTCTCTACCACTTCACGTGCGCTTTCCATTATGCTTCTTCCAGGAGATGATTTGAACCCAGCCCGTTGGAATAAGTTAGTTTAACGGCTTTTACTTCGGTGCAAACGTACCTCTGTTACCGATTTTTCTACATTCCTCTCGGTGTAGCCCAGAAGTTGTGTGTTCCCATATCTCTGACCTGCTTAATATGGCTGTCCCTTTCCAATCATTATGTGCGTGTGTGCTTATGTACAGGAGTTGGGCAGTTTGCACCCTACTTCTCACCTCCTCCGGAGGTGTTTTGTCCTGAGCATTCCCAGCCAACGTGGCAGTGGAGTGCTTACAATCAAGTGTGTTGTGGCAAATACCCCACTTTCTGAACAGCGCCGAGGCAGTTTCTTAATAGCAGCTTGATGTGGTGGGTGTGGGGAAACTAGGGTGGAGCAAATTTAACCTTGCTTTCACACTCAAGGCTGTGATGGGACCCACAAATGCAGGCCCTTTGGAACGGAAAGGGAACCTACTTGCATGAGGACGTTGGCAGTAAGTTAAAAGTGAAGTTTGCGTTTGATTCACACCAGATGTGAAAGGATCACTGCACACTTCCTAAGCCTGAGTTTGTACCAAATGTACAGAAGTTATGGTCCCTGCCATCCTACTGTGACATTCTCTACACCAGTCTCTTGCACTTTTTGCAGATTACTAAGCTTGGGTGTTGCATATCCTCTTCCTGAAGGTATTCTGTTACAAGAGTCCTGCTAGGTGGGATTGATTCATCAGGTCTTGGAGGTAGAAAGTCAAGTCTATTTGGACCTCACTGTATGTGTTAGTATCTAACATTCGGGAACGCAGAACTTGGTGAAATCTGGTAGCAAGATGGTGACCAAGTAGTCAAAGCATGTGTAGAATCTGGTGGTGTAGAAGAAGGCAATGCCCAGACGAACTCATGCCTATCATCAACTATAAAGCAAACCACAAGACTACAAACCTGTTGGTTTTGTTTGGGCTTCCTTGAAACCCAGGGAAACTAGAGCAGCAAGCACCAGAACCTTCGTCACTTTCGGTGGAAATCGACAGAAGCCTTGACCGTGCAGTAGTTAGAAATCGTTTAGCAATCATTTTAAGGGCAGTTGTTTTGTGATCCCTACAGAGCTAGCATTAAAAGGGAAAGCAGTGGTGGGGGCTTTGCAAAGGGAGGAATGTAGGCTTTCGTGCTTGGGTTTCATTACGTGCTCTTCTTTTGCTGGGTCGGGGTCTCTAAAGATACTGATGAAAACAGGAAACCAGAGGTCTGTCTGTGTAACTTGTCAGGTGACTTAGGGCAGATTGAATGGATTCCTGCATTATGTATTTGGTTGGTCCATTGTTTCTCCACCTGTTAGTATCTCAGAGGTATTAAAAAGACATTTGCTTATGGAGTTTCCAGTAGGCATAGAGGGAGAGGGACAAAATAGTAGCCTGAGCCTCTTGGTCTTCTTTGTGGCTAAGCATTAAAGAGACATGGAAGGGGGTTGTGTGCCTGGTCTTTGACTTGGGACCTATTAGCCTTGGGCAGGTTAACCTCGCTCATGTTCCTGTATCTTCTGGTTGTTTCTATTCCTTCTATGCCTTGGGAAGTGTGCAGGAGTGTTTTCCCCTATGCCATTAGGGCATGTAACAGGGACATTTTTTGCTCTCACAGACCCTAAAAAGAATGAGATTTGTAGTCTGGGTTTTAAATACAGGCTTTTCCACTTACTAGCTGGTGTTTACTCTTGAGGAAATTTCTGGACTCCCTTTCTTCTGTGGATAAGAATATCTATATCAGCCGGGCAGTGGTGGCGCACGCCTTTAATCCCAGCACTTGGGAGGCAGAGGCAGGCGGATTTCTGAGTTTGAGGCTAGCCTGGTCTACAGAGTGAGTTCCAGGACAGCCAGGGCTACACAGAGAAACTCTGTCTTGAAAAACCAAAAAAAAAAAAAAAAAAAAAGAATATGTATATCATAAGAATTAAATGAGTTTGTGAAGAGCTTAGAAGAGTGAAGAGTGCCTGGCACAGGAAAGGTGCTGTAAAAAGTGCGTCCTCTCACTGCTGTTCTCTGTACTGAGCCACTGTAGGAGCACTGTTGGGGAGAGTCCACTGCCTTTTCAGGCTTCAAAGAGCAAACCCAGACTGCTCTGAAACCAGTGCTGCAGGTTTCAGAATTTCAGGGCCTCTCGAATTTTGAGTCTGTCATCTTTTAGAACAAGCTCTCTAAACGGGGCTCAGGAACACAACTGTTTAAAAAAGCCTGCGAGCTGGACTGGGTTTCAGGAACAATTAAGTGTCGTCATCATTTCTGTTTCTCATCCCAAAAGATGTAATACTCTACCTGTGCAGTTATCTTGCACCACACTCCCTGCTGTGTTCTTGACAAGATAGATTAGGCCTCGTTTAAAGGGTTATGGTGCAAAGAGCGGGTTTACCTTCTGTGACCGTTCATCCAGAAGGGATGTCTTCATATAGCGGGGAATGGCTTCAGTTTTTTATGAGCTGGAGCTGGGAAAGCTGAGAGACAAATGAGGGCCAACTCTAAGAAAACCATGAGCCACTGGTGAGTAATTGAAACCCAAGGTATATTTCTTATTGTAATTGCCCCTTGAATTAAATTAATACTCTCTCTCTCTCTCTGTGTGTGTGTGTGTGTAGCCAGTTTGAGACTGCTAACTTTTGTGTTCTTCCAGAACCAAAGATGATAGATAAAAGAGAAGTAGGAATTGAATTTTTCTGGGTTCCAGTCTTTTTTTTTTTTTTTTTTTTTTTTTGGTTTTTCGAGACAGGGTTTCTCTGTGTAGCCCTGGCTGTCCTGGAACTCACTCTGTAGACCAGGCTGGCCTCAAACTCAGAAATCCACCTGCCTCTGCCTCCCAAGTGCAAGTGCTGGGATTAAAGGCGTGCGCCACCACCGCCTGGCTGGGTTCCAGTCTTACCTATCCTTAGAGTTTCCTTCTCCATATCCCTAGAATGGAAACAACAGTTTTGTTGTTTATTTTGTGGTGCTTAGGATCAAACCCAGGACTTTGTGCATGTTATACAAACACTACCACAGAGCCACATGTCCTGCCCCATGAAGATAACACTTAATTAAACTATGCTAATTATTTCTCTAAACCTGGGAAACCAGATGCTGCCTGGGAACTACGGTACTCCACCAGAACCTTCTTAAACCAGGAGTTGGTAATTATAGCCTGTAGGTTGGTTATGTCTGGCCCTGAGCCTGTTTTTGTAAATAAAGTTTTATTGGAACACAGCCACACTCTTTAGATATTGGCTATGTCTGTTTTCATGCTGTCAGTGGCAGAGTTGAGTCATTGTATAAAAATTCATCCCTCCTTGTCCTGAACAATACACCTGACTCTTACTTCAGTATAAAAATCAGTTTCAAGTGTATGTAATGTACACTTCCTCAGAAAACCCTAAGGTAGGGTAAGGTAACGATCCTGGGTCCCTACTCATATTTTAGGGGAAAAGGAACCATCTGTTTCTAGTCAGTTCCCAGTCTTTGTGGTAGATCAGCACATGTGAGTACAGATCCCCCACCCCCATGGTTGTCAGGTGACATGTGTTCAGTAGACATAGCTCATTTGAATTTACATAAAAGCTTAACAGTTAAGCAAATTTGTTCCCCCTCTTTTCTTATGGCCCCCTACCCTCAACCTAACAACTCAGACTACAGAGAACATATTTTAAAAATTAAATGGAAATCATGTGAGGCATAGCTCCTGTTTTGAATTTTTCTTATTACCTTTTAGTTTTCTCAACAAATCAGTGAGAGCTGAAAGTAGTCATGGCTGCCCTAAAATACTAGATTCCCCAGAGGGACATAGGGAGTTGCTCTCCTGAGTGGCTATTTCCTGTATTTCTGTAACCTGTGATTGAGATGGCTTCTATTTGGGAAGTACTGAACTCTTGGGCTCTCCCTAGCCTGATACTGCTAACTGCTGTCTTCCATAGTTTTTCCAGGCCCAGGTGTGGTCATAAAGTGTGTTTTTGAAGCATCTGACCCTTAAATATTTTATCAATAGTGATGACTTTCTTGAATTCGGGGGCCTCCAGTTTCTAGTAGTGATGAGTGCCAACTTTTTTGGTACCCAAAGCGATGTGGGTCTGTGTATTCTTCAGGATAGCACAGTATTAGATACTATGAGAAATCCTTATATAACGCAGAGTTAAGACATTGGTAGAAAGGAGGTGAGAACATTGTGGGGTGTGGCGGTAAGAGGATATTGTTCTCTCTGGTTCAGATATGGATCTCTAGGAAATATGAGGCAGTGTTACAAAATTTTCATGGTGATGATGTGAATTCGAGTGTTGCCCAAGCAGTTTGGTGGGCTCAGTAGCCAAAAGAACTCTGCCTGCATTTACTGCTGAGGTCAGTGTGTTCTGAGTCATATGGTAGGCCCCAGGTCCATGCTATTCCTCAGTCATAGCAGTAGTTGGGAATTAAACAGCTGCCTCTAGGTTCTTACAACCTCACACTGAGTCTTCGTGCTAAAGGATTCAGACTTTATGATGTGACATTGTCTGACAGGTCTGGTTTTGGGGTTTTATATACACTGTCATGTGTATCAAGCACTACTTGACACTAGCTCAAGTGTTCTGCCTAGTTTTACCTGGTCTTACTCTTGTTCCGTGGGCAGCATGGAGCCCTTCTTAGGCTGGAAAGGTAAACCTAATGTTTCTTTCCTACTTCATAGAACAAATGGATGCTATATGTGTTACTTGTCTTGTTGCTGAGACAAAATACCTGACTGAAAAGGAAGGAAGAGTTTATTTTGGCTCATAGTTGAAGGGTACAGTCCTGCCTGACAGGGAAGCAGAGAGCAGGAGCTTGGTGCATGTATTATATCTGCACTCAGGAAACAGAGAGAGCATCTTGGTGTTCTGCTCTCTTTCTAGGCGGTCCTAGGAATCCTGTCACCTACATTTAGGGTACTCTTCCATCTTTCATTAACTTCATAGGGACATACCCAGAGGCTTGTTCCTTCCACGGTTCTAGGCCCCAACAAGGTGGCAATCACGATTAACTAGTACAGATGGCCAACCGCAAGTTCGTCTTAAAGAGTGTGGATGACCTCTTGATGACTTAATCATTTTTGCCCTCCTGGTATAGAATTTCTGCCCTTCTAATACAGAAGTTGTTCTTCCCTATCTTAGAAGAGGGAGTTGAAGCCAAAGGAAGCTGAGTAGGAACTGCTCTCAGCTTTCTCCTCTGCCTGAGTTGCAGCCTCACAGAGATTCCATTATTTGGTTTGCAGAGTATGAATTAACCAAACACTAGCCAAATCTATTCACATAGTTAGGTCAAAAACAAATCCTGGTCTCAGAGAGAGGGAAGAGTTGAGGATGCTATTTGAAGTTCATAAATTATCTGTGCTCCAGTTCCTGCTGCCGTGCGGAGCTCTGGATGGGTTGTCGTTCCTGGGCACAGCTGGCTGTGAACATGAAGACTTCCAGCTCACAGTGCCCACTGGACATCCTAGCTTTCCGGCATGTTGCTCTCTCCCTAGAGTCACAACAAAGCTGCATGTCTAGCTTTAGAGTCATTTAAATGGTTATCCTCAGGCTGAGTAAGCTTCAGTTGCTTTTCCTGTGTGGGAGTACCACAGCCAATCAAGAGCAGCTTAAATGAACTTAAAAGAACGCTATCAGAGTATTTCATAATAGGAAAACTGCAAGTCCAGCCCTGGGGAACCTGGAACTGAAGTCTTGGCCATGTACAGACATTTACCCTGCCCTGTTCAGGCACACAGGTCTGTGGGTTTGCTCACGAGCCCTAGACAGCTGACACTGGGGGAGGATGGAGTGCCTTAGGCTTCACCCGCCTGCACATTAGCAGTTTGTGCTTCCAGCTTCCTATTAAAAGGGGTGTGTGAAAGCCTGGGAAGATTCTTCTAAAGGATTTGATTGCTCTCATGCAGTTGGGCCATGGTTAAGAATTGGGGTGCATTCTGTTGGAGGCTGTAACAATGTGTCATCTTAAATGGTGGACAATTATTGGCATGGTAGTGTAAATTTAGGGCCCCCCTCCCCACCACAGCTCCCTATCTGCTAATGGCAGGCAACTTTTTCCAGAGAACCACCTTGTTAGGGAACAGGTTAGTGTACCAGCACAGTTCTGCTTTCTGAGTCCCTTGTCCTGTGATCTGAAATGACAACCTTCAGGAGAGCATTGAAGTGTTAATGCCAAAGGTGGGATTTGACACACAGCTGTAAGACATAAGCTATAGCATATCCACAAGTGAATGCATTCTAAGTTCAAGCTGGAGAGGGTGAAGAATGAGAGACTAGTTAGTGTGTGCTGGGTTAATTATAGAACTACAGGATTTGGAACAGTCCTCTCTCTCTCTCTCTCTCTCTTTCTCTCTCTCTTTCTCCCTCCCTCCCTTCCCCCCTTTCTTTCTCTCTAAATTGGCCAATGTATTTTCCAATTAGGTTTCTATTATCTTCTCTCCTTTCTCTTTTAAAAGTGATCTTGTTTTTGGACCCTGGGATGTAACACACACACACACACACACACACACACACACACACACACACACACAAAGTGCCATTGCTGTAGTCTTGTCTGGGCAGCAGTGTTCTCAAATCTCTGGAGTGCCTTCTGCCCATCCTGGAAATTGTGTGTGTGCCTTTTTAAGTCGGTACCTAGTATTTAAAGTGCAGTGGAACAAACCTCACAGCTTGAACAGATTGGAGTGCCTTTGCTGAGGGAGGGCCGGGGCGAAGTGGGGAGTGTCATGCTCAATAAATACTTGTTGGATTGAGTTGCTGGAAAGGCAGTGGAGTGCAGAAGGAAGCCACACCTCCCCCAGGCTCACTTGTATTGGCCTTTCCCCTTCTGGTCCCCATACACTGTTCCCCCTCTAGAATCCCTCTCCAGCTACTTGCAGAACAACCTTCCCATTCCCCAAAGAGTCAGTGTTCTCTCCTTAAATCATTGGGCTTCTTTTCAGCCTGGCTTTTGGGCTTCAAGCCCAGCTGGTGACAAAGATGTTGCATTTCCGTGGAAGTCTTTGCTAGGCCTGTAGGTTCTCTTCCCAACACAGGGACAAACATGGCCAGTCACCAGGTTGATCCATGGAAAGAAACAATTTGTAGGATTTTGTTATAGTTTTGTTTAAAGTCTTGAGCTACCAGGCTTTGGCCTAGAAATAGGTGTGGTTGATGGATCAAGGAGACTGAGACGAGTGCCCAGTGTCCTTTTACACCAGAAAGACCAGTGCCAAATTTTTGGTAGTGTTATACTGTACAGCAAGGAGAAGCAGGAATTGCAAAATTAGTTGCTTTTTAGGCCAGGCAGCAGTTTTACTGTGCCCTGGGGTGGCTTTCCCAGGTGATCAGGTTGAAAGCCCCCTCCCCCATGCCAGGCACCATCCCAGGTACTGCTGTTCCTTCTCTTCCTCTGCTAAAGCGGGGAAATGCAGGGAGAGGTGTTTGTGATCATTGTCCTAACCCTAGACATTTAGACCGTTCCTTCTTCAGTCTATTTTCCTAATTCTAACCATGGGTCAAGTGCCTTAGACAAAATGGTTTAACAAAGCTGCTCAGCTGGCTGTGACTTTAAGCAGAGCTAACATGTGATTAGGAGGGGAGGCAGCTTCTTTTCCCTTCTTCCCTCCTCCCTCGCCCCTCCTTTACACTCCCTGCACTATGAGTTTTCGGAGCCTGTCTGATCAACTTCATGGTTTTGAGAGAACCACTATTGATAACATGTGCTTTCCTTGCCCCAAACCTGTCCTACTGTCCTGGGATGGGGGAATCATCTGCTTAACTCATGCTCATCAGACATTACTCAGGATGGGGAGGGAGGTGGAGAGGTGGGGAGGTGGGTGTGGATAGTGTAGAAGATAGAGGGGATGCAGCCAGTGGGCTTTTTATAGTAAATACAGCATAGTCTGAATGGAGAGGGGAGAAGAGTGCTGTGGGAGCTGCATCCTTGGGGACAAGCACCTCTTAACCTGAGGGAAGCACTGGACGCTTCTCCAGTGGAACCGTCACATCAATCAATCCGTGTTCACAACAGAAAAATAATAATACAGCTGTTTCTGTAGTAAGAAGCTGAGAATTCCAAATCTGAAAGGCCCGAGATTCACCTGCATTGCTCAGAGAACTTGAGACAATTGGTACTCGGATGTTGTTTATCCATCTCCACCATGCCCTACTGGTAAGGATGGCATTTTTTTGTTCTTGCAGACAGGGAAACTGAGACCCAGAAAAAAACCCTGCCCACAACCATGTGACTGACAAAGCCCTTTTGCATGGCTAAGCAAAGGTGTCTTCTCACACGCGGAGGTCTTTTGTTAACTTGCTGCAGCCTGGCATCCCCACCGCACATCTCCAGCTCTGGTTGTCCTTTTGATGTGTATCTATAATCCAGGCTGAGAGTGCACCTGATAAACTGATTAAAAGAGAACTAGAAATGAGCTACAGAGATAAATCTGTTCCTTCAGCATCCCAAGGTGATCACACAATGGATTTTCCACACCTTGGACTTGTCCTGTGAGCTGTAGATTGTTGGATAGTGGGAAGCCCTGTGTATGTGGTATGGTGGTGGCTTTTCAGTGTTTCTGGCTCTTCTGAGGTGTCCAGTTGCCATCTGGAATGAGTAGCTCACCAAAGACAGGCAGGGAACTGGAGGAAGACTGATGTTCCTGCCTCTGGAGTCATGGTTATGGGTACTGCGTTTGGAATAGTATGGGGAAGATATACCTACGTAGATGGTGCTTGTAAGAGGGTGTTTTTCTTATGTGTGACTGAGTGAAACCATAAAAAGCACCTGGGAAGAAATGTGGAGGGTGCATTCCTACGGCAGGGGGTGGGCACTAGTGGCATTATGCCACGAAAACAACTTAGCCCTCCATGTGGGGTAACTCCTGGCACCACCACTCTCACATTCCTGATGGGAAAGAAGCCTGGGGCACATGATCTGCCAAAGCACAGCCCTCTTCCTGCTTTTGGTTAACCAGGAGTGGGGTTCTTGTGGTATTTAATAGCACCCAGTAGGGGGAACAGTAGAGGCTTGGTCTCTGGGAGGAGGCTCCATCTAGGAAGCCTTGCCTGGAGTCTTTCTTGGAGTTAACTGACCCCTCTACAAGATCACTTTCCTCTCTGTAGATTTATGTCAGTCATACCCTAATGCTTGTATGTTTGTGTGTACACTTTCTTTTCCAGTAACTTTCAACCTTGTAAGGCAAAATCTTATTTAACAAATATTATAAAGACCATTTCTGTATAATAAAGTTCCCATGTATATAATGTTTTGTTGTTGTTTGTTTTGTACGTTTTGTGTTTTTAAGTAAGAGACAAAAAATGAAGGAAGGGCTTGGAGAGATGGCTCAGTTGCCTCAGTACTTGCTGTGTGAGCATGAGCTGACTCAGAGTCCCAGCACCCATGTGAAAGCAGGGTGCACTTACCCTGTTTCCCCAGCACTGTGGGGAGTGGGCATAGGGACATCTCTGAGCTCATAGGCTGGCCAGCCTAGCTGAATTTGTGAACTCCAGGTTTAGTGAGAGACCATGTCTCAAAAGTGAGATAGAGCTGGTAGGATGGTTCAGTGGGTAGAAGCACTTGCTTCACAAGCTTGACCTGACTTCAGGCCCTGGATCCCATTGTTGAAGGAGAGAACTGACTCCTGAAGGTTGTCCTCTGACTTCCACATGCACTATGGCATCCACTTCCCAGTATTCCCACACATATCATACAGAGAGAATAATTGAAAAAAAAAAGTTTCAGTATGATAGAACACAATTTTAATCCCAGCACTCAAGAGGCAGAGGAAGGCAAATCTCTGAGTTGCAGGCCAGCCAAGGCTACATAGTTAAGACCCTGTCCCCCAAAACCAAACAAAACAATTTAAAATTTAGTAGAAAAGCAATTGGTGAAGACTTTGGTCCACATGTGTACATATGCTTGCACACAAATGCACACACACACAAATACACATACACCAGCGCATAGAAAGAGATAGACATTGGCTTTATGTAACTTGTCTGAGCTGTGTGGTCACTGTCCATGTAAAACAGAACGTTTGAATGCTTGTTGTGTTCAGGGAAAGGAGCGGAGCCCACAAGCCATACAGTTAACAAGATCTCCTTTTGCTTTCTCTTCGTCCCCAACCTCCCATTTTGTCATAGTTGCTTTTTTCTTTCAAGGTGTCCCTCCACCACCACCCCCGTGTGTGTGTGTGTGTGTGTGTGTGTGTGTGTGTGTGTGTGTGTGCACGCGAGTGTGTTGAGTGAACACATGGGTGTCAAGTTTGAGTGCAGGAAAGTACATGAGTGTGTATAAAATGCATGTGACAGCCAGCCGTCAGTAGAGCAAACGGCGTGTGTGCTCGTAGGAAAATTTGGGTAATGGCCATGTATGTGTCCTGTGTACTCATTCTTGAACAATCAGTTTTACATCATTTCCAAATAAAAAACATTTAAGCACTAACTACTAGGCCAATGTGACTATCAGGTTGCTTCTACATGCTTGTAACATCTCTTATTCTCCCCACTTAACAAATGGAATAGTTGATAAGCAAGAAGTTATGGGACCTGTTTTGAGTTCACATAACATGCTGGGTGGAGCCCAGGTTCTGACTCTTAATGTTAGATTGCCTTTCAGGAGTTTGCAGCTTACCCTTCTCCTCCTGGACAAAATTGGTACCCAGTCAGTTGCCAGTTTCTATGTTTGCCAAGTGCAGCCCTTGCTCCATCTTGACCCAGCATCGAGTTAGCAGAGTTGCCCCAGCATGCTGTCACTCTGTGCATGATCCCACACTGAGCATGCTCTGTATGCCGTGTCTTCTGAAGGAACATGCCTCCTCTCTTGGAGATGAAACACTAGTACTGTGTTTCCCTGCTCTGCACTTAGCTCTTCAAATTCTTAAAATACATGGAACCGGAAGGCTCATCTGTGCTGTAGCCATACAGTAACTCTACTGCATATTTACATGGAATCGGACAAGGGCGAATCAGTGAGTTTGGCTTAGGAAGTGATGTCAGGTTATAGGCCTAGTCCAGATGGCTCTTCTGGGCCTATATACTAGGCAGTTGTACCCTCTGCCTTGTGAATATGGTAGGCCTCAGGGGAGTTTGTGTGGTTTAGTTCAGGATGTTGCACCAAGTGGGGCAGGAGTTAGAACTTAAACTCAGGGAAGTGCCCTTTGGTCCATCTTTCCCTTAACCCCAGGCCCGAGGAGTCTGGGTCTGGGATTACTAAGCAAAGTCAGAGGAACAGATTGACCTGGTTGTATTCCCACCCTTTCCTCTTACATACCACACCACTTCAGCCATCTGGCTGTGCTCCTTAAAGGCATCCAGTCATTTTTGCTTATGCTGCAGGGAATGAATGAACCCTAGTCTAGTTAGTCTGGTCAGCTGAACCAGATTCTTACTATTTAGCCTGGGCTATTGTAGAGTTTGCAGTCCTCCCGCCTCTGTTCTTTGCTGTGACTGCAGGTTATAGATCACCACACTGGGCCCTACTATTTAACAAAGCCCCCTCTTTGTTAAAAGTTTTCTGTGACTAGAGAGACGGCTCAGGGGTAAGAGCACTTGCTATTCTTACAAAGGTTCCAAGTTCAGTTACCAGTAGTTGAGTAGTTCTCAACCACCCGGGGCTCTGGTTTCAGGGGATCCAACACCTCCTTCTGGACTTTATAGGCACCTGTATACACATACATAAGCTCACACACAGACACATAAGTATACACGTAATTGAAAATAAATCTTTTCTTGAAAAAGCAGTTTTCTAAGCAATCTTCAGCTGTGGTGTGCATCTTTTATCCCAGGTGCTTGTAGTTGCTGCCATAGACTTGATTAACCTGGCTGTAATTAAGCTGTTCTTAAGGGATTTTTTTTTTTTCATGGCCCAGCCAGCTATGTGAAGTAGAGCCGTGAGCCCGTTTACTATGTAAGTGTCCCCACTCGTACTCAGATTGCTTGTCCTTAGGAAGTGATCGAGTTACATAGACTCCCTCCATGATCCTCTTTATATATCGGTGTCTTCCTGGCTGTGTCCTGACTCAAAGTAACTGATGGATGGTGGACAATCAGAGTCAGAGCAAGAAGGAGGAGGGTGAAAAGAGGCTGTTCCCAATGCCTAGGGGGCTGTCTGAAGCCTAGATATCTGTGTGGGAGCCACTGTAAATAACAGTGCTGTCTGCTTCCAAAGGACTAAACTGAGCTTGCCTTCTGGGCCTCAGAAGATGGGATAGGACATATAGCTGAATAATATCCCATATTGTCTTCCTGGATCCAATTATTCTTTTGTATCAGTAAAATAAGCCCTTTCTTTACTTATAGAAGGTAGCATTACCATGAAGCAGCGTGGGGGAGGAGGTCTGGTCTGTCACTTACCTTCCAAATAATGTGTGTTGCCACACCCTCTGCCTCGGGAAGCTGCTTGTGGAGAGGTAACCAGGGAACAGCCTTCTGTTAGGAGGCCCTTGGCAGCTTCCTTCTCTTCCCGGCAGTTGTCAAGGCTCTAAACACTGGGGCCACCTAGCCTTGCTTCTCAGGCTGATTTACCCTGGAGGCACTGCATAACCTTTGTGCTTCTCTTAGGAAATCCGAACAACTGGCAAGACCAGGACTTCAGAGCAGGGGCTGCCCTGGAGTGTTGCCCAGCACACTTTGGGGTTTTTCCATAGCCAGGGCACAACATAGTAATTTGCCACTGATTTCCAGTTCAGTTCTAGAAGGTCAGGACCCAGGTATATGGATTCACTGGGTGGGGTGTAAGAGTCTTTTGGGGATCTCCCTTGTGTTGCTGGGACATGAAATAGAGCTTAAGTGAGCATGACCCAGGCTTTCTGCAAGTGGATCAGGAGTTCGCACAGGTTTTTGGTTTTGTTTAGCAACGTTGGGGATTGAACCCAGGGCCTCAGACATGCTGGGCAAATGTTCTACTATTGAGCTGCACCCCCAAAATTCCTCCATACAAGTTTTCATGGATGACGAAGAGCAGATTGGGTGACTGATGTTCTTAGTTCTGAGGAACCTAACAGCCCTTGTCCCTAGCCCAGCCCAGAGCAGAATGAATTAAAAACCAAGGTTAAGTGCAGCGGATCCTGACAGAGTCCAAGCTAGCGAAGTGTAGCAAGCCAGCACCCTGTGTGCCCTCTGCTCCTGAGTAAGCTTGGTGGTTACTGCAGCTTGCCCAGTCATGTGACCAGGCCTTCTGCTGTGGCCAGCCACAGGTAAATTGAGCACTATTTATATTTTCCTGCTTGGGAGGAGGTGGGCAGGGACATCTGGGAGCCTACAACACAGCTGTCTTAGCTGCTTGGAAGGCTTATTTACCTTGACTTTGTCCTGTTTTCTTTTTCTCTCCCTTGTGCCCCAGATGATAACATGAGTTCTGAGACTCCACTTGAGCTGCATTTGTCAGCAGCTCTCTCTTCTTTACCCTCTAGGAGTTGGAACCTTCTGCCCTCAAGGGCAAATACACTGAGTCAGGATCCTGTAATCGTCTCTTCCTGGTGCTGTTTTCAGGGACAGACTGCCTTAAAATCTCCCTCATTCAGTGGTGATAAGTAAGTGAAGTTCCTTCCATTGTCAAGATAGACTCTCCAGCATTTTAATCCGGCAAGTGGGGGACAGAGGGAGGCGAATCCCTGAGTTGAGGCCAGCCTGGTCTACAGAGTGAGTTCCAGGACAGCCAGGGCCACATGGAGAGATGTCAAAAAAAAAAAAAAAAAAAAAAAGAAAGAAAAGAAAAGAAAAATCAGAGCCTCACCGTGTAGCCCTGACTGGTCTGGGACTATCACTAGATATGTAGGCCAAGTTGTCTGAATGCTGTCCTGTGTTCATCAATATATGTGTGTCTAGTCGGACCTCCGTCTGTGTTCATTCACGTGCAGTCTTTTCAGTTAATTTGAAACTATCATGACACTTCCCCCCTTCACCTCATCAGCTTCTCCTGGCAATAAAGACAGTTTGCCTCACAATATTGTCATGCCTAAGAAAATTAACTATGCCTGTGTATCATTTAATATCCTGTCTGTTTTCACACTTCCCATTTGGTGGCTTGCTTTGTAACCTTGGTGTAGGGGTTGGAGCTCAGGCCTTACACATGCTGGACCACTGCTCTTCCCATATCCTCAGCATAAAGGATCTTACTCACTTAAATCTTTCTTAAAAAGCCGCTCAATCCAGAGTTATTCTGTACTCCAAGTGTGTGTGTGTGTGTGTGTGTGTGTGTGTGTGTGTGTGTGTATGTATGTGTGTGTTTAGAGATGATTTGCATTTGGACATGTGTGTACACTTGTGGATGCTGGAGACTGATGTCATAATTGTTCTCCATTGTTGTCATCTACTCTCTCCTCTTCCTCCTCCTCCTCTTCCTCCTCCTCTTCTTCTTCCTCTTCCTCCTCCTCTTCTTCCTCCTCCTCCTTTTAACAGTCTATTAGTGAGCCTGGAGCTTGCTGTTTGGTCTAATCTAAGTAGCCAGCAAGCGCCTGAAATATCTTCACCTCTGGGTGCTGGGGTTACAGGCACATGCTTGTTACTGCACTTAGCTTTTACATGGATGCTGGAGTCTGTGGAAGAGGCTCATGCTTGCTCAGTAAACCCTTTGCCCACTGAGCTATCTCTGAGCCCGTCCCTTTATTCCATTGTTGCTGTATCTCTATGCTGTGTTTGTGTGGTATGTGCATGTCACATAGTGCCCCTGTGAAGGTCCGAGGACATTTTGGGGCCCACTCTTTCCTCCCAGCTTTACAGTGAGTTCTAGGGATGGAATTCAAGTCACGCTTTACCCACTGAGCCGTCTGGCTCAAATTTAATGTTTTATTCTTTGAGAATTTTATACATATAAACAATGTATTTTTATCTCTCACAACTCTTTCCCCATAATACATTTTCAAAAGTCATTTTAGGCCAGGTGGTGGTAGTGCAGAGAAATGAAGATCCTCTGAGTTCAAGGTTAGCCAGGTTTACAGAATGAGTTTCAGGATAGCCAGGCTACACAGAGAAACCCTGTCTAGAAAAAAACAGCCACAAAAAAAAGTCATTTTGGAGCTCTTCTAAGACCCTGTTAGTTCTATTCATGTTTCCTCAGAAGACAGGGCAGGTGAATCTGTGAGTTCAAGACTAGCCAGGGCAAAATAGTGAGATGTTATCTCAAAACAAAAATAAGCTTTTCATGGGTAAAGGTATGTCTTTATACTGGTTACTTTAGGAAGTATGTAGTACCAGGTTGTTCCTAAGTTGTAATACTGTCATTAAAGATGGGACAGGGATTGAGCATAAGGGCTTCATACACAAACACTGTCACTAACTGGGCTTCCATCCTTATCGTGCTAAATGTGATCACTTTAGGTGGTCACCACCAGATCTCTCGATGTAAAAGCACATTCTCCTCTTAAGTGGTTTATGTGGTGACGCTTTGCTGTTGTTTAAATATTACTTTCCCCATAACCTTTGGCCCAGTAGTCTTGGCATCTGTTGACCCTTCATGATTGAGGTATTTCATTGAGAGTTTGATAAAGACAGTTCTGAATTAATGTAACTTGACAAGAATATTGACATGACCAGTTCAACAGGAGGAATGACAGAAACAGTTTCCTTTGGGCTGGGAAGGTGACAAAACAGGGCTGTCATATTTTGTCAACATTCATAAGCATTTTGTGTAACTTGGCTGATATTGAATTGCATACCCGTTGCTTAAACATATGTTGCCTAGAAGTTTTCTGGAAGCCAGGAAGAAAGCAGACTGGATAGAGTTAAAATTGCTAATGGTTTATTCATAAAGTAGAATTTATTTTGATTGAGGAAATTACTTGATTGATAGTAATCTGTAATCTTATTACCTGATTTTACCTTCCTCACTAGAACTTGTCTTGCCTTTAAATTATTTTCATCTTTTCTTGGCTGATCTAACATGTCCAGAGACTAAAAGCATTGTTCCCGAGTCCCAAGTAGGATCGTCTAGTTCCTAGCAAGGGAAGGGACTAGAACCTTTTGGTTCACATGGTTTCCTGAACCAAGGCAGCCAGGAAGCCATGAAGTAGTTGAGCCTTACTAAAATACAAGTGTGGGAAATGTTCCTTGAAAATCTTCTATTCAGGGAATAAAGGTTTCACTTTGCACTTTGACCTTGGAGAGATGAGTTCTCCTTCATGAGGTGATAAAGTCTTGGAGATTCTGTCCCACAGTGCAATGTGTGAGCATGTGGGGTGCACAGAATCAGAAGAGAAACGGGGTACAGTTACACAGTTGTCCTCTTGCAAAACTCATTCTAGATGAACCTCCCTAGTCTGTTCTCCCTTCGCCCCACTTACCTTAAAAGCTAATTTAAGAGCTGACTGGATGTCATGATTTATTCTCTGTTTGATAGAAATCAGATTACTGTTAAGAAGGGAAGCAAGGAAAAAGATGTTTTTCGTCCTTTGAGTTTGCATGTCCCCAAGGAACCTATTACTTTCAAACAACCACGAGGTGAGGATTGTTTTATGGGAGGAGGTTAGGCTCATGTGTAGACTCTTCTTACAAAAGGCTCCATTAGATCCTGAAGGGAACTTTGCTTCCATCAGTAACTGCTGGCGATTGTTTTGTCTTGAGAATGCTGCGATCCTACAGAAACTCCTCTTCAGAGAATCAAGATAAAGGGTGAAAAGTTCACACTACTTCCTTTTCTTCTAACCGTAGTTTCTTGAGAGCTGAACAAATGTCAGAGCCCGCAGCCTGCTGCTTTGATGCCTGCACATACACTCTGGGGTTACCCTTTGCCTCCTGGAAGATACAGTTAGTGGATTCCTTATATCTTTTTCCCACAGTGACATCTCCAAAAAGGCTTCTCTTAGCCCATTCTCCCAGCTGGCTGCAGACATGATCTACATTTTGGGAAGTCAGACATGAAGCCAGAAATGGTTTCGATGGTTTTCTTTTGAGTTGTACGTTTAAATATGGAGTCAAAGTGATTGATGGAGGGTTTGGCTGAGCAGTTCTTGGAGTGTACACAAATACCATTGCTCTTTTCTGGGTAAAGTCTCCTTAGTAGGGGAAGCATGATGGAACTTTTTCTCCCCCTCCAGTCTAGTTCTTTTGAGTTTCTTCTCCCTGGGAAGGTTGAAGTTAGCTGTGGCTTCGTGTTGAAAGAAATGTCAGGATGGGGTTATAGTTCAGCGATAGAGTGCTTCCTTGAGTTTCTGTGCTAGACAACAGAACAAAGAAAACCCTCTCACTCCAGATCTAACGTAGCAGCTGGTATAGATGGGGTCTCCATGGGCTCTCCATGGAGGTCTTCTAACTCTCGATAGTCATCGTGAGGGTTTCAGTTTCGTCGCAGCTTCTCCTCCAAAACCCACGTGTCCTGAGTGAAGTGGCCCCAAACCACAGGGAGCTCAGGCCATCTCCTCTGTTCACTCCCAGCATGTGTCCAGAATAGAAAGACAATCCCTGTGAGGCTGTGTGGAGGAACTTCCCCTTCGACCTGCAAATCAGTTCTTGGGGAAATGTTGTATTTTGTTCTCCAGATTTCACAAGTGCTGCACCCCAAGTGGACGAGGTAGGGCAGAAGCCCTCAGGGTCCCGCCATACTGCCCCTGGCTTTGCCTGACTCTCATCCCTAAGTGAAGATCATTGGTTGAAAAACAAAAGGAAGCATGAGCATGCAAATGAGCTGAGTGTGGTGCTGCTCTGGGGTGGGGCGCGAATAGCTTTTGGCTTTGTGTTTTCACTCATCTTTGTGTTCTTATTTCCTATAGTGTATCTGCAGCTTTTGTCATGAGGGCTGTTTTCTCTTTAAAAAGAGGGTAGGGGAGAAGGCTAGTGCTAAGAAGGCTTCAACACCTGACTGCATGAGAAAGTGACTCATACCTTGTTTGTTGAACCAGCTAGTTGTTGAGTTTTTGCTGGGTGTAAAATTATATCTCTATTTTAGAGGTATAGTAAGAAGGCCAGACACACACTGGTGGTGGGATTAAGAGCTTCTTCCCATCCTAGTTTCTCCTTCCTACATGGCCTGAAAGACAGCAAAAATGATGGACTTGTCCCTCCAGGTGCCCAGCCAAAAGTCTTGAGTCAGAGCTGATTTCTCTCCACCCCTGGCCAAGCTGAGAAGAACCAGAAATGTTTCATACCCTACATTATCTGTAGTCTTCATTCTGAGAACTCTTACCTCTCCTTTGAGTTCCTCTGCTGGGGTTAGGCTTGAGTTGATTTTGAGGGAGAGATCTTAAGGGAGGCAGAGATGAATTGGTGGCCCTTCTGAAAGCACCTTTGCAGGGGGCAGAGGGGGTGCCCCCTACCTGTGTGCCTGGTGTCGGATAGCTGGCATTGATGGGGCAGTGGCATCAACTCTTCCCTCCACTCCCCTGCCAGTAGCTTCTTGTCTTATTCCTCTCTCATCACAGAGTCTATCATCGAGTTGCTGCTTAGTGGGCACTCATACCTACTTCCTAAAGGTGTTATCTGCCTTGTGTGCTGTTGGCTCCATTGACACCACTTGACTGCTGGGCCTCTCCTCTCTTAGCCCCTCTCCCTGGAGCCATACAAGTGTAGCAGTTGGGAGACAGGGCCAAGTGGCTCTGGAAGATAGCACCTAAGGCTTCTTATCTAGTATGTGCTGTTTTGTTTTGTTTTCTCCATTTGCTGTTGCCCAAGAACCAAAGCATCCGCCACTGCTCAGCTGTGTGGTGAAATGGTCTGGCCTGGTGCCAGGGTGCCTCGCCAGGTGGCTGAGCTGTGGAGGTTGCTGCATGCGATGGGCCGATAATACCCCATGGTGCTGTAAACAGGACACCCCACCCTCCTGCAGACACCCAGCCCATGCCCCAGTGCTGGCTGCTTTGTCATTGCCTGTCATGATACTGGCTTGTCTTCTCTGACACAGGAGCATGATTGTTCTGTTTCTCTCCCAGGTTCCCAAATCTGAGAGGAACGCTTTCCAGAAATAAAACCAGTTCATCTTTCAGCCACAAGCAACCGTTTTGACTTCTCAACACTTCCTATCTTTTAGCTGTAATCACACGAGTGCAGGACAGAGCCCACTCCCCAGATCTTTCCTGTATGCCCATAAGCACTCACTTCCCTCTCAACTGTGGGACTGCTAGGGGATGCTCGTGAGCAGTGGAACCCGAGTGCTAGTCTGCAGCTGCCATATCCAAGTCTCCAAGAAGCTTTAGTGTTTTTTGTTTGTTTGAGAAAAGGGATCACCCTGTAGCTAAGGCTGGCCTGGAACTCACGTTCTTAATGCCTCTGTGATCCACGTTCTGGGATGACAGGCGAGGATCACTTACTTACAGCTGAAAGCTGTTTGATCTCCTTTCCACACACTTCTCTTAGACTATATCCAGGACAGCAATGGACTGTCCCTAGTAAAGAAAAGGACTTTCAGCCGGGCAGTGGTGGCGCACGCCTTTAATCCCAGCACTTGGGAGGCAGAAGCAGGCAGATTTCTGAGTTTGAGGCCAGCCTGGTCTACAGAGTGAGTTCCAGGACAGCTGGGGCTACACAGAGAAACCCTGTCTCTCAAAAAACAAAAAACAAAACAAACAAAACAACAACAAAAAACAAAAAAAAAAAAAAGAAAGAAAGAAAAAGAAAAGAACTTTGACAGTAAATACAAGTACCTTGCCAGGCCTGGTGGGACAGGCCTGTAATCACAACCACTGAAGAGGCTAGGGCAGAAGTGAAGTCAAGGCTTTCCTAGGCTAAAGATTGAATTCAAGGATTCCCTGGGCAAGTTAGTGAGACCCTGTCCCAAAATAAAAAGTAAAGAGAGGGCTGGGGCCATAGCTCATGGGTAGAGTGCTTGCCTGGTGTGTGTGAGGCCCTAGGTTCAATCCCAAGGCCTATGATGTACCTTGTCAGTTAGGAGAGCACAGACCTCCAGATACAGTGGCTAGAACCTTCTCAGAACAGTCTTTTCAGTAGTCTTCTCTTTCTCCACCTCCTTCCCTCCATATCTTCCTAAGGAATAAAAGCATGTTTGCATTTCTTTTCTCTTCAGCATCCCTAGGAGGTAAGGTGGGCCAGTGGACCCTGATGGCAGAGGGAAGGCAGGTTCCTGAAGATGGCAGTGTTGACTGCAGTCACACTGCAGTGAGGATATAGGTGTCAGCCCCTCCTAGGTATCAGGGGACCACACTGTGCCTGCTAGTTTGTGGCCTCTTTAAGGATGGCACAGGGTCACATCACTATGTAGCTTTGGCTTTGATTTGTCCTTGGGGGAAATTGATGCCTTGGGTTAGCAGCTCTTACTCAGTTTTGGTGCCTAAAACAACAGGTGCTTGCCAGACCATTTTGGGGGATGTTTACAAAATAAGCAGTAGGGTTTTTTTTTTTTTTTTCCTCTAGTCAAAAACCTAATCTTTTAAAAGTGCCCTCTCCTTAATTTCCTGGGCATGAAAGAAACATGGCATTTTAGTTTCCTCAGAGGGGTTGGAACATGCCAAGAATTTGGGGATTTGGGAGGGGCCATGGAACCTTGCTAAGGGCTCTGAGACAGGAGGTAATTCTACCTTGTGGCTAGCTAGGAGCTGAGCCAGCACCCTGTGCTGGGATGTGGCCGCTGTGGAGATAAGGCTGGAGCCCAGCTGTGACCTCATCTGAGGGGGTGGGGAAGCAGGTGGGCCCTGCAGGTGGGCTGAGCAAGGTCTTTGAAGGTCTGACTGCCAGCAAGGGAGGCAGGGCAGCCTTCCATGTGGACACTTGCTTTTCCTCATTCCATTCTCCTCCCCCCCCCCACCCCCTTCTAGCTTTTTTCCTTTAAATTTCTGTTATTTACCATTTCTGTTATTTTTATGTGTCTATGGAGGAACAGGTCACACAGCTTTTGAGATTAGTTTTGATCAGAGGCAGTTGAGAAGAACGTGGTATCAAGTGGAGTAATGGTTGAGTCTCAAACCGATTCCAGGATTTTGAGTATTTCCTGGACCCTGTCTGTCAGTACTGTGAGTGAAATACCATTCAGTTCCCTGTTGTTGAAATCGGACCCCAGCTAAATGGGTGACTAGGGTGGTTCCAAAGGTGGTGAGAGCTGATGTCAAATCAGTGTGGTGGCAGTTGTTGCTAGGTGATAGATTCCTCTGTTACAGGTTTCAAAGGCCTGACAAGAAACAAACAAAACATATACACTTTACAGCAGACCCCAAAATCAGGCCTGCCCTAACACACACACACACACACAGACACACACACACACACACACTTAGGGATATATACACATGCACATGCACACACATATACACACACTTAGGGATAGATAGGTCCCCCCACACACATCCCTAAGAGGAGCTGGCAGGGCAGTCTCCCTGCAGGTATCCAGCAGTCTCAGAGCAGGTGGAAAGGGGCTACCTTCTTGAGATGTGGGGTGTCATCAGGTACTGCCTCTTTGTGTTTGACATTCCTCAGTCTCCCTTTTCCAGGGCCGGCAGGGGAGGAAAGGGTAACTACAGACCAACTTAATTTGTAGTAAAGGGGCAAGACTGAAAGGTAATCCTCTAAGATGTTTCAGAATCTCCCGCAGGGTCTTCCTGCTGAGAGGATGGGGCAGGTGACTCTGACTGACCTTTCTCCCCCATCACTGTTCCTCAGCCCTGGAGGCAGTCTCTGTCCTTCAAAACTAGGAAGCAGCAGCTGCTAGGATTGTGACATCCCAGCCTACATGCCAGTCATTTTCTTACCTGCCTCTTTGATTATCTGTCATGTAATACTGCAAAGGTGCTTTCTAGAGGCTGTGCCTTCTAATTGGCTTCTCAGGGACCGCCTTAAAGGAGGCCTAGAGGACAGGATTTCAGTGTCTAAACTGGTTTCCATAGTAGACCAGAAGCCTTCAGAAATATTTGAATTACCACCTTTCCACCTTAAGCCCAACTCGGAATAATGATTGATTGAATTGCTTGTGTAGAAGGTAAACTTGAGACTTGAACCAGTGGGCCAGTCAGTAAACTGCAGTAACAAGGTCACAAGAGAGTGAAGGAAGAGGTAGTCCCTAGAGCCTCGGACAGGGACAGATAAGTGGCTGTGGGGTCTTCACTGAAAGTGAACGGCTGCTGTGGATCCCCACAGGTGCAGTGGTGTAATTACAGAAGCTTTATCTTTCCACTATAGATTTTTCAATTTTATTCAAGTGCTTGGGTTCTTGCCAACTTGGGCTCTGTGCTGTAGACACTGTAGACACTGGGGGTTACGAAGCTAAATCAGCCCGACCTCACAGGCTGTTCATTATCTAGAAGTCACAAATGCCTGCAACCCTCAGAGAGGCAGTAAGTACTAAGAGAGGACAAAGTATCCTGAGCAAACCCAGAACATTCCGAAACACTCCTCGAAGGGGATTCCCAGGATCTGCAGGCTGGGGAGCAGGTGGAGGCAGTTAGCTTGGCCTGGCGCATGGCTCACACCAACAACAGGGAGAGGAAAAGGCAGGGTTAGTGGTGGGAATGGCACAGTGTGTCATGTCTGCAATGTAGAAGAAGGAATGAGTGCACAGGACAGGTAAGTAGGCCTGTGCACATGTATGTGTGCGTGTGTGTGTGTGTGTGTGTGTGTGTGTGTGTGTGTGTATGTGTGTGTGTGTTGTACACATGCACAGCCAAGGCATGAAAATGGAGGTCAGAGAACAACCGGAAAACTGAGGAGTTGATCTTTCTTTTCATCAGTGAGTCCAGGGCATCAAACTTGGGCCTTTGGGCTTAGCATCAGGTGTCTTTTCCTTCTGGGTCATTTTGCTAGCTCCTGACTTCCAACTTGGAAAGGGCCTTGGGAGAATTTTAGAGTAGAGAATTTATGAACATTTAAAATAATGTATTGCCAGGCATGATGGTGCATACCTCTAATCCTAACCCTTGGGAGGTAGAGGAGGAGTGCAAGTTTAAGGCCTGATTGGGCTATATAAGAGACCAGCTGAGGGGGGACTGGAGAGATGGCTCAGCGGTTAAGAGCACTGGCTGCTCTTCCAGAGGTCCTAAGTTCAATTCTAAGCAACCACATGGTGGCTCACAACCATCTGTAATGGAATCCAACGCCCTCTTCTGGTGTATCTGAAGACAGCTACAGCGTACCCACACATGAAATAAATAAATATATCTTTAAAAAAAAAAAGAGAGAGAGACCAGCTGAAAGCCAGAAACACGGACAGTGATGGTGCGTGCCTTTAACCCTAGTGCTTGGGAGGCAGAGGCAGACAGATGGATCTCTGAGTTGGGGGCAGCCCTGTCTACAAATTCCAGGACAGCCAGGGCTACACAGAGAAACCTTGCCTTAGTACAAAAAAAAAAAAAAAAACCATCCAAGGTCTGGCTGGATGCTATAGTGAGACACTGTCTCAAAAACAAAAACAACTTCCTGGTAAAAATCGTTTGTAGTCAGCATATATTGATTTAGAAAGGAAGTAGAGACACAACCAAGCAACATTATGATGTGCTTCCATTTATTATATCATCATCACCATCACCATCACCATCATCATCATTGACAGGGTTTCTCTGTGTAGTCCTGGCTGTCCTGGAACTCACTCTGTAGACCAGGCTGGCCTCCAACTCAGAAATCCGCCTGCCTCTGCCTCCTGAGTGCATGCCCAGCCTTTTTTGTTTGTTTTGTTTTTTATCTGAGCCCATTTTTTAATTTTAAAATGTGTGTGCATCCACATTCAGAAAGTAAGATTACATGATGGAACTTGTTTTCTTTCCAGACAGGGTCTCTCTATGCAGCCCTGGCCAGTCTAGAACTCACTGTGCAAGGCTGGCCTGCCTTAGAGATCTGCCTCCTGAGTGCTGAGACTAAAGGTGTGAGCCACTGTACCCACCAGTGTTTCATGATAAACAGTGATTATCTGTGGGTGAGGAAGTGATGTCGTGTGAGTGTGTATGTGTGTGTGTGTGTGTGTGTGTGTGTTCTTTGGTTCATATATTTCTTGAGTTTCTTGACAATTCATACTTACAACTTTTGTCATTGAAAGTCTTTTTTTAGTCTCTCCTAAGTGAGTACTTATCTGCTGGCTGAGGGAGATGATTTACAATATGACAGAGGTTACATTAAAAATTAACAATAAAGCTCATCAGACAACATCAGTGAGCTCCACATTAGAGAGCAGTCCACATGTCCAACACAGTAGGAATGCTTAAACAGATCACTGTTTGCTGTCATAAAATCTTTAAAAATGACCAATACGTAGATCATTGATATTTTGAATTGGGATTTTGTAATGTATGGAACAATGTGAAATATATTTTATGTTTTATATTGATTACAAGCCTGTCAAAACACATGTAAATATCTAAATTAATTTGAAATTTTTCATATTGTTGTTATCTTTTTCTTTTTTAAACTGGTTAGCATAAATAATGTAAAATTCACTGCCAGGCAGTGGTAGCACACACCTTTAGTCCCAGTACTCGAGAGGCAGAGGGCAGGTAGATTTTTGGGAGTTCCAGGCCAGCCTGGTCTACAGAGTGAGTTCCAGAACAGCCAGGGATACACAGAGAAACCCTCCCCCCATCTTAAAAAGCAAAACAACAACAAAATTAACATTTTAAGCATCTTAAGTTTACAATTCAGTGACATAAGTACAGTTACAGTGTAGCCATTGGTGCATCATTTCTGGAATGTTTACCATCCCAGAGGGTAGGTGTCGATTAACAGACCCCTCCCCCCATTTCCCTTCCTTCTGTGCCCATGGTCACCTTGCTCTTTCTTGTCCCCATGGATTTGCCTATTTCAGATGTCTCATGAAGGTGGACTCATATGACGTCCGCCATCTGTCTGTATCTGTCTGTCTTCACCCTATGCCACCAGGTTGCTCTGATTTAGGGCTATTATAATTGGTGCTACTGTGATCATAAGTATACAAATAACTTATCAAATCTCTGCTTTCAGGGTTTTGTGTTTTGTTTTGTTTTGTTTTGTTTTGAGGGGAGTCTCTACCTAGAATTGGAATTTCTTAACCCTAAGGGAATTCTCTGTTTAACTTTTTGGGGAACTGCCAATCTTTCTGTGACTTTTTAATGTAAACCTCTTCAAGTCTATTTATACCTACAGTTTCCAGTTCTTTGTGCTGTGCTGAATATACACATAAATCACCAAGGGATTACTACAGATGTGAAAGCAGTTTCTTCTGTTTAGAGGAGAGTCTTTGTAGATCTTTATAGTAGAGTGTTTGAACGTGGACATAGAAAACAGAGTCAACCCAGACCCCTAAGATGTCCAGAGGATCCCAGAAGTCTTATGTTTTAAAAAGTTTCAACTTTTAATTTCTCCCAGAAATCTTACGCCAACATAAAATAAAATGAATGCATTTATAATTGCCTCCCCTTATATTTTTGTTTTTGCCATTAAGATAAAAGGCAGAGAAGGGTTGGGAAAGACCTGCAGACATGGAGACTGTCCTCTACTGCATGCCTTTTCTTTGAGCTTTGTGGCTCTCTCTGGGCCAGTGCTGTAGCTCTCCTGGAGCTGCCTGGGCTGGAGAAAGTAGTAAGAGTCCTTCATGCTGGGCATGGTGGTACACACCTGTAATCCTAGCTATTTGGGAGACAGAGGATTGTAAATTCAGAGTGGGCCTGGGCTACAAAGCCCATTCAAGGCCATCCTGGGCAATATAGCAAGATCCTATCTTAAAAAAAAAAAAAAAAGTGGAAAGAAAATAGGGCCATGGAATACAGTTCTTTTTTTAGCCTATGTAAGGCTCAAACTCCAGTCTCCAGAACCACAAAAAGAAAAAAAGATTTTTTTTTAATTAATTGAGCCAAGTTTGTATAGCAAAGAAGATTCAAAATGGATGCAGGAGGAGGGAAAGAAGGCAGAAAATGTATAAAGGAAAGAAGGCTTGTGTTTTATGAACATGGAGTTCCCTCTAAGGCTGGGAAACAGCTTCTCCAAGGAGTCTCTCGGGGTGAATACTTGGGAGTGCCGGGCTCAGAGTCTCCTAGAGCAGGAATAAAGGGCATCGTAAAGGGACATCTGTGTCCACTGTGGATGGTGGGAAGGGATTCCAGATATGAAGTGAAGTCAGGATCACTGATCAGACAGGATGTGCTTTTTTTGCTGCTGTGAATTCTTTCAGGAAGGAGGAAAGACATGGCAGGCAGGTGAGGTATCCTGGGAGAGACAAGGCTAATTGCCATGACTCCTTCCTCCATGCTGATGCCAAGGCCTTGTGGGCTGTGTGCTCTCTTTCAGCTAGCGTCCCATGTTCAGTGACCCCAGAAAAGTCAGTGTGTAGGCCTCAGCCACCCCAGGTCCGGCGCACGTTCTCCCTGGACACCATCCTCAGTTCCTACCTTCTGGGCCAGTGGCCACGAGATGCTGATGGGGCCTTCACCTGCTGTACCAATGACAAGGCCACCCAGGTAATGGGATCAGGAGGGGTGGGAGGGATGGCTGAGGAGGTCACTGGTGACTTGTGTCACACACAGAACTGACTTGTCCTGAGCTTTGGGTGTACATAGGAGCTTTTCTTCTTCTACTGTTCACCAGGTTTTTTCTGTCTTTGTTTTCTTTTGTAAACATAGGTGAAAATGAGTTTGTGTTCCACCTGCCTGGTGGGAAAGAAACGTCAAGGGGGGCTGACAATTTGGATTTCAAGGTTTACATGTGGAGAATCTGCAGCTAACTTTGGAGTTTGGGACTTTTAAAATTAAATTTGCCTCCCTGAAGTTAAACTCAGGCCAACATTTGGTCCAGTTAGCATTCCCTAGGCATCCATCCTAGGAAGTGGCCAAAGAGGTGCTGAGCCAGGGTCGACCCCATTGGATCTGTAGGAATAAGGCATTCCTATGAAGAGCTACATGATACCTTGCCAGCAGCCAGGCTAGGGATGCTCCAGGGCACCCATCCGAGTCCTGCACAGCCCAGCTTTCTCTCCTATGTTTTCATGAAGAGTCTTGTCCTTGGAAGGGCTCTCCACAGACCATTCAGTCCATGTGTCCATCTTTTGGATAAGATTTGTTAACTTGAGCAAGAAGTCATCTTACCTGGAAATTACCCAAAGATGTTTCTTAGTCTGACCTAGGACTTCCGTCTTCTTAGCACTTAAGTTGGTAAGAGTAAGGCTCCCTTTGGGGGCAGCTTAAGCTGAGTCCTGTTCAACCTGCAGGGAAGAACACCTAGCTTGACCCAGCCCTCCATTCTGGGTAACAGAATAAGACAGGGTGAGGCAGCTCTTCCTTTGCTGAGTAGAGTGTACCCACTCTGCCCATATCCATGCTGCATGACGGCCGGGGGATACGGACCCCATGTCCCATGCAACTCACTACCTCCTCAGCACATCCTCCTCAGTCCCTTTCTTCTTATGAGATGTTTTCAAATGTTTTTAATGAACGTTTGGATGCCCACTCTTTTCCAATGGGAATAAGATTTGGTTTCTTTGAGCCTGGTTTTCAATTCCCTGAAGGCCTGAGAACAGACAGCCAAGGGATGTCATGGGACCGATGCCTGGCAAAGTTTAGAGGAGCAAGATACTTCCAGAAATGGCCCTTGTTGCACCAAAAAGAATTGAAACAAGTTTAAAGCAGTAAGGTGCTATCAATGGCCAGTCTTCTGTAGATGTGCAGGAAGGAGGTGACGGGGAGCAGGCGCCCTCTTGGGAGCCCGCACTGGTACCCCTTTCTCCTTACTTGCTTTATCCCTCCTGTGCCTGGTAGTACACACTCCTTTCTCTATGGCTCAGGCCAGATAATATAGTTAATCAAGGAGGGCTTCCTGCAGGGGCAGGGCTTGGTGTTGCTTCAAGTAGTGGACTCATGAGCATCTTGCTCTGTTAGACATCAGGCAGCGTATCCCTTCCTCAGTCATTTCCCATTTGCCAGCCTCTGTCCAGTGACCATCCCACTCCTCATGTAGCTTTCTCTTTGTCACCCCAGGCAGGGCTGGCCTCAGACGTCCTCTGGCCAAGTGGAGTAGCCTAGGTTCTGAGCTGCATGTTTTTGCTTTGCCTCCAGCTGCAGGCCAGATCTTTTATATAACAAGTCTGGGCTTCATGCCACAGCAAGACAGAGGTCAGTGATGTGCCTCCATGGGTCTGGCAAGGCCCAGCCCTCCAGCTTCCCTCTTCCCCGGGATGGGCTCCAGCCCTCGAGGAACTCTTAGCAACCTGTCAATATTGTGGCTGCAGGCAGGAGGTGGAAGACTTCTGATCAGTGTAAGCATCCAACCCCAAGTATGTGCTCTGCCCACCTCCCAGGCCTGCTCTTGAGGGAATTTTCTGCTCCTAGGTTTGGGTTCTACTCAAATTCCTGCTTGAGGCCCCTGTGCCTGGCACAAGCTGCCGTTTTTAGCACTGGCATTACGCTGTGAAAGCTTTAGGCTCAACTGCCATTTCCCCAGAAGGCCTTGCTTTCCTTCTAAACAGGGAGACATCACCAGAAGGATGGCTAAAGAAGAAATTTCCAGGGAATGTGGAGAAGGGGAAAGGGAGTAGGGACTCTAAATCTATGAAGGTCTTTGAAAGCATATGTGTGTGTGTGTGTGTGTGTGTGTGTGTCTGTCTGTCTGTCTGTCTGTCTGTCTGTCTGGTTGGCTTGCTTGTTAGGTTGTGATGCTGGAGAGAGAGCCTAAGACTTCAGGCAGGCAAGGCAAGTGCTCATGCTCTACCACTGAGCTACATCCTGAGTTCATTAAAAGCTTTTCAGCCGTTAGGAGTGGATGGATGCCAGACCTTTCTCAGTTGCCTTGAGCAAGCCAATAATTCCTACCCTGTCCCTCACCTGCGCCCTTTCTCTCCTAGCCATAGCAGTGACACATTTCATGGTCTGCTTCATCCAGCCTAATGGCAGGTACTTGTTACTGTTCTCCTGGGTGCCTAACCTCCCTGTGTTGGAGGCTGTGTCATTCTTGACACTCCCAGGGATATGCTTTTCAGTTATGGCTGAGGCTAAGCAGCTCTTTCCCAGAACCTCCCCTAGAGGACCTTGCTCATTCCAAGCCAGTGTCAGAGCTAGGCCCCAGACAAAGAACACCTGCCATTAGAGAGCTGGGCGTGTTCTGTACTCCAGGCCTGTTGATGCATAGTCCAGAAGAGAATGAAAAGTGCTCAGCCCTTGGGTCTATAGCAATGCCACCAATAATCCCAAGATCCCCTTCCTGGCCATGTTCCATGCTTTCAGTCAAGTACAAAGTCAATCCTCAGGCAGCCATACATTGAATTGGAGCTAGGCTCCTCAAATACAAGGCAAGAGGAACAAAAACAGCTATTCTAGAAAGGAGGAAGGGGTGTGGCCATGACACCTGGGGAGGGGCCACTGCTTCATTGCTTTTATCTTTTTCAGTGTTGGGGATGGAACCCAGGGCCTGCACATGCTAGCCAGATGCTGTACTCTTGAGCTAGACCTCCAGCCTGGCTTGTTTTGAGCCAAGAGGACCAATGTGAAAGGTGTGAATGAGTGTTTCCAGTATTGGCTTCTTGAGAACAGGGCCAATGAGGATTAGGGGGTCACTCCCCCAACCCCACCTCCTGTGGCATCTCCATCTTCTGCAGGAAGTCCTGTGACTGAGAGGAGTTTTTCAGAATTGTCTCAGTTTATTTGAGTGTGTTTTCTCTTCTGTGGCCCACCCTTCCCCCAGGCCATCTGGTAACCTAGAGCTGGTTACCATAGTGCTTTGAGTTGGCTTCTCCTAGTGGCTGGGCCCTGGCCAGGGTTAGTGATGGCAGTACATGCCAGTGGCTGTGGTTACCTCTCTCCCTTCTTACTGGGCAAAGTATATGAGCCTTGTACTCTTCTGGAGGGAGGAAGTGGTCTTCCCACAGCTGGGATGACTGTTTGAGCAAAGTTCCCCAGCTGGTGGCATCCTGCCCACAGAAGGAACTTTGGGGACCTCCCCTGCCTGGCTCTACTCACTCTGGCTTCTTTGCATCCCCGTTTCTGCTTCATTAGTTGATAAGGTGGGAAACCTTTGTGATCCCTGCCACCCCCCATCCCTATTTACATCTGACTTATCTTTAGTCTTAAGTTCTTAGCAGATGTCATCATGAAACATCCCAAAGGCCAGAGGCTGAGGCAGCCTACTGGTTAGAGAGCACTTCCTTTCTTTCTGTGCCTCAGGGGGAGGGGGTCCTCCCTTTCCCTAAGCTACTGCCTCAGTGTTCATGATGGCACATGAC
Source organism: Rhabdomys pumilio (assembly GCA_030674055.1). Taxonomy (NCBI): domain Eukaryota; kingdom Metazoa; phylum Chordata; class Mammalia; order Rodentia; family Muridae; genus Rhabdomys; species Rhabdomys pumilio. The sequence continues at coordinate 25,842,135 of JANHMN010000002.1, read as the reverse complement.
CCAGTGTGATCGTCACAGATCTTTTAAAAAAATGTTTTGTTTTTTGTTTGTTTGTTTGTTTTTTTGTGGGCATAAGGCCTTGGGCACAGAGCCTGTTTTCCAGACTAGCGACCAAGACCAGTAGTTCAGTGCATGGTTTGACAATACAGCAAATACTTGAAAATGGGGCCATGATGGAAAAATCTGAGGGTTGTCTAGTCACTGCTAAGGTAGAAATGGTGGCTTTGGCCAGTAGACCACCCTCAAAGCCTCAAAGTCCTAAAGGACTGGCTTCCTTCTGGACTGAGCTCAGCATGTGCCCTCTGACCAACCATCGATCCCCAGTCAGGTCCTATGCTGCTCTATACTTCTGACAGGTAGTGTTCCCAGGACTCAGCCTGCCTCGGCACATGGAGCATACTCAGGAGCCTGAGGTCACTGGAGACATTGAAAGCCTGGACTCTTCCCCTCCTGATCATGACCTCTAGGTAGAAACTTAGTTGGGTTGAAGGCCAAGAAAGACATCCCAGTGTGGAGAGTCCCATCCTCCTTGCTTTTGTTGCTCTGTTAGCTCTGTGGGAAGCTGTCTTCCTCTTCCATGCCCATCTATCTATCCCTCCACATGCTACCCTGGAATCTTACAATCCCTGGCAAGACAGTTGTCCTCCACCATGCATGTCTAGTTTTGTACAGCCCTGCAGACCTGGCCGCTCACTCGTGGTTAGTAATCTTACCCTTCTCTCAGTGACTCCCTTAGCCAGGGTGTGAGGAAAGTCCCTTCTAGTGCATGAGTCCCCTGACAAGCATGGGTTTTTGGTCCCCTATGCCCAGACTCTCCTCCACACAAAGGGGCATCTAGCATGACTATGTACACTGCTGTCCCACAGTTTGGCCTGACCCTATCCTGGTGACCTCTTTGAAATGGGTCTTAGCTCTGACTTTTCTGTTCCCCAAGGAGACCATGATCGAGGCCTTTGTAGTAAGGCTCAGAAAGGAGGATCCTGAGCAATCTGGGGTACACTTCCCCACTTGACATACCCACTGCAGCTAGAGAGGCAGAAAGCTAGACCTTTGTACCTGCCCCGCTTGACAGTACTCACACTAGCCTGGAAGCACCTTGTCAGGTTCTTGGGCTGCTTTAACCGTTACCCCAGGCTTCGTGGCTTATGGCAGCAGATGTGTATTCTTTCAGAGCTTTAGATTCCAGAAGTCTCCAAGTTCAGTTGCAGTGACTTGATACAAATATAACTCAGAGCTGTTTTTGTTTTCTTATTGTGGCAGAGTCCTTGCTATGGAACTCAAGTTAGCCTTGAAGATTGCAACCCTGCAGCCCCTGCTTCCCAAGTGCTGGGACTGTATACAGGTGCATGGCACCCAGCTCAGGATACAGTGCTCTTGGGGGAGTTTTCATACCACTGGCTTCTTTTGGCTTTCAGTGGCTGTTGACTTCTCTTAGCTCATAGCACCTTGCACTGGCCCTGCATTGCTTTATCCTCTGCATGTACCAGCTCCTTCAGCCTTCTCTTACAAGAACACACTGGAGGCAGGGATTGTCAGTAAGGCTCCCCCATCATAGATGGGGAGAAGCTTAGAGAGCAGTGGGTGAGGTAAAGAGAGAGAAAGAGTTTGTCTGGGTTGGGGGACATGGTGATGATTCCCATGGGCAGGCAGAGGATGCTGAGATACAGTGATGCTGTCAACATCACATGTACACAGAGTGCTCAGTAGTTGGTAGGAAGGTGTTGATGAAGAGAGAAAGGTTGGAAATGGGTTAGGAGAGGAGATGATACCAACTACTATGGTTTCCACATCTTTCGTCCACTCCTGTACCAGTCCACGCCTCCCTTGTGCTCCTTCACATCTCCTAGAAGAAGGTGGCTGAAACATTTGAAGAAGTGTTAGTAGCCAGTTGCAACCTGACCCAGCATGCTTCTTCTCTTTCACCACCCACTTGTGAGCACAGTGTTTTCAGTGGTGAGGAAGAAATATCATCCTCTTAGGTTTTGCCATCTCTCCTCTGAGGTCTTTGCTCCTTTTCCAGTGGTGACAGAGTTGTGCAGGACTCAACTATACTGGCAGCACTGGTGATCTGCAAGCTTGGCTTAGGCCTCAGCAGAGGAGGACATGTGTGTTACTGCAGAGTCCTAGTAGCTGAAAGGGAGGTGGGCTGTGTTTTCCCTGTCAGTTGGTGTAGCTCTTCTGAGGTCTGATACTCTGGGTTAAAGAGACACGGGCATTTGGAAGGAGATCAGCTATTTGGTTTCCAGAGACTATGAAAGCCAGTGTCACCTGCAGGCTTTGGGGTACACGCCTGCATTCCTGGCTGCACTTTTCATAAAGGAAGAATGATGGGAATGAACCTGAGGATGTGCTCCCTGGTGATGCCAGTTGTCTCACCCTGGCTGTATTCCACAGCCTGGGAAAGGTCCTGCTCCTGGGCAGCTGCAGACAGGAAGGGCCAGAAGCTCTGTCTGCAGTGGCTTCTCCTCATGCAGCTGTCGCACCAGGCAGTCTGCTCTCACAATCCTGGCTCAGACTTGCCCTGTGAGCTCCTCTTAGCAGCTGTTGGGTGGTGAGGAGTCTTGTTTTCCCCGGATCCTCCCCCTCTCTGTGTACAGCAGCCTCTGGGGGAGGTCAGCAGATCTCTTAGAGGAGCTGGTTCCCAGGCCCTGTGTTTTTGGCAGCTTGTGCACAGTAGTTAGAGAGGAGCTGGTCCCACTAGAGCACTCCACTTAGCCGCTCCCTTGGAATGGAAATAGGATGCTGGTGATGGGGAGGGATCTGGGCCTCTTGAGCTTCATGCTTGGAGCCAGTAACTTCCTCTTTTAGTGGAGGCTTCTCTACCACCATCTTGGGTACCCTGTCTTTATGCAGCAGAGGGAAGGCAGCAAATGGAACGTTCTTCCCCACAAGGAACAAAGAGGGACCATGGAGAGGAGGAGATATGAACAGACCAAGAATCAGTACTGGATTGAGAATTCTGGCACCATTTTTCTGACACTGTCTTTCCCTGCCTATGCTGGAGAACTTTGGCATCCCTGACCCTCCCTCTATGTGATGAAATAAGCTTGAGGCATGGTGCTAAACAGTTGCCACCCGCTTCATCCTGAGCGCCCATGGAGACCTTTCTCCTGCTTCGTCTTTGGGATCCTGTCTGATCCTGAACTTGTTTTCCATGGGTTCCCAGGCACCTGGCCTTAGCTGGGATCACGGGGAGAGAACAAAAGATGCAGGGCTCTTTGGAAGCGGCCTGGGAGAGGAACCATTGGCGTGCACCCAGACTGACTATAACACAAATAAGGAAGGGCTGGTGTAGCTCAGTGGTAGAACATTTGCCTAGCATTTGCAAGGCCCTGGGTTCCATCTCCAGTACCAAACACACAACAACAAAATAAAAGAGAGAGGAGGTCAGCACTGTTGGGCCTTGGGGAAGGTTTCCTGGAGAGTAAAAATTGGGATGAGGCCACGCACATGGTTTTCCTGCCTGAAAGGATAAAACGTGCTGGGTGCGTCCATGAGGTTGATGAACAGATGTGAGGAGGCTACACAGGCCACCACCTCTATCCAGGAAACCACCCGGCTGCTTCCTGCCTGCGGAGCTGCCTGTCTTACTGTATGTCTTTCTACAGACACCCCTGTCCTGGCAAGAGCCAGAAGGTGAGCGGGCCAGCTTCTGCATGCACAAGCGATCGGCATCGTGGGGCAGCACAGACCACCGAAAAGAGGTAACTGCCTTCTCCCTACAATCTCCATCTTCTGGTACTATGTGACAGCTTTATACCGAGGATAGCTACACCTCCATCCTCTCTTCTTCCTGCCAGCCTCCTGAGGGAGCAGCTCTTCAACTGGCTCCCAGGCTTCCAGTGGCTTAGGTGTGGGGCCTCAGAACCTCTTGCTAGAGAAACTCCAGCCAGTGGCTGCTGAGGAGTCCAGCATGCAGGTTGGGAGAGTCATTTGCTTAGTTCCTTTGAGGCTGGACTCTGGTAAGTGAGTCAGAGACTGAAGGAGGACAGGGAACAAGGTCCTGGCAATCAGGAACCCCCATTTACTACTTAATCATCCACCGAGTTTCCTTTTAAAAGAAGAGAAAAATAATCCTAGGTTCCTAATACTTTCTCTTGGCCCTCCTCCCTCTGCCCCAGGAGGGCTGGAGGCATTGATACTGAGGAGAGAAAGCCAGAGGCTGAAATTCCAGGGCTTCTAAACCAGCGCCTTCTGATATGTCCTATGGCAGCTCCAAAGGAAAGGTCAACTTAGCAAGACTCATCCCTGACCCATTCACAGAGGGAAGTTGTTTCTGCCCTCCGTGATGCTCAGAGTGCTGAGAAAATGCACAGCGACTAGACTGTAAGCTTCAAGCCAAGTAGAAATGTAGAACGTGCTGGGCGGTGGTGGCACATGCCTTTAATCCCAGCACTTGGGAGGCAGAGGCAGGCAGATTTCTGAATTCGAGGCCAGCCTGGTCTACAGAGTGAGTGCCAGGACAGCCAGGGCTACACAGAGAAACCCTGTCTCGAAAAACCAAAAAAAAAGAAAAAAAGAAATGTAGAACGTTCTCAAAGCCTTGAATGGCAGAGTAAACAAATTGTGCACATGAAGGGTGGAGAGTCATGGTCTGATTGGTCTGATTGGTCCCCAGTGGCAAGTCTAAAAGCACATCCTTGGGCTGGGAGATGCAGCCCAGTAGTCGAGCTGTCCTCAGCATGGTGAGGCCCTGGGTTCAGTCCCAGCAGTATGATTACAAACCATTTTCTAGGGGCTGGGGAGGTGGCTCAGAGGTTAAGAATGGTCATTGCTGTTTCTGAGGTTCTGTATCCAGTACCTATGTGGTGGCACACAACCATCAGGAACTCCAGTTCTGGGGGACTCAATGCCCTCTTTTGACCTCCACAGATACCAGGCACACATGCATGTAGGCAAAACATTCATACATAAAACAATAATTTAAAAAAGCAGTTTCTTAGCCAAGCACTGGTGGTGCACACCTTTAGTGCCAGCACTTGGGAGGCAGAGGCAGACAGATCTATGGCCAGCTGGGTCTATGGAGTGAGTTCTAGGACAGCCAAGACTACACAGAGAAACCCTGTTTTGAAAAACCAAAATCAATAAAACAAACAAACAAATAAAATCTGTTTCTTCTTGACTTTCATCACAACTTTTATGGCAGTGCGTAGCAAGTCTACTTTCTGAGTTCCATTAGGCTCTCTCCTGTTCATAAAGTTCTGCATCCTGCTTAGACTGTGAAGGCCCAGAGTTAGAAGGGTGATGGGAATCATATTCAAAAGTGTTTGTCTGCTCATTTGTTTGGTTTGAGGATTGTTGGTGGGGGACATGGCAGGATATTGTTGTATAATTTAGTCTAGCCTCAAACTAAGACTTCTGACTCAGCCTCCTGAGCTTGGGGTTACAGTAGGCTTGTTCCTTCACCCTGTAGAAATGCCATGATACCCTATATTGTTACAGGGCCTGGGTGTCTCTCTCTTTCCTCGGTATCATTTACTTCTTTAAAAAAAAAAAAAAAAAAAGTATTTTATGGCCGGTAATGGTGGCACACGCCTTTAATCTCAGCACTTGGGAGGCAGAAGCAGGCGGATTTCTGAGTTGGAGGTCAGCCTGGTCTACAGAGTGAGTTCCAGGACAGCCAGGGCTACACAGAGAAACCCTGTCTTGAAAAAAAAAAAAAAAAAAAAGAAACATATTTTATGTGAGTACACTGCCACACTGCCGCTGTCTTCAGACACACCAGAAGAGGACATTGGATTCCATTACAGATAGTTGTGAGCCACCATGCGGTTGTTGGGAATTGAACTCAGGACCTCTGGAAAAGCAGTCAGGGCTCTTAACCAATGAGCCACCTCTCCAGCCTGATACTTTAGTTTTAAACAAGGGGAAAGATTGGATGTCCATACTCCCTGGTCTCAAGGTCTTGATAATTGAGAAAATTATTTGAGAAATGAAAGGTTATTGACCCTCAGAAATGTCACTTTCAGCCAGGTATGGAGGCAAATGCCTATAATTTCAACTCTCAGGAGGCTAAGTCAGGAAGACTGTTGTGTTCAAGACAGCCTGGGCTATACAGAATGAGACCTAGTCTTAAGTAAAAAGAAAAAACCAGCCAAGTTAGAGAAATGGCTCAGCAGTTAAGATCATTCATTGTTCTTGGAAAGGACTGGAGCTGAGTTCCCAGCACCTATGTCAGACAGCTCACAGCCACCTACATGTAACTCCAGCCCTAAGGGACCTGGTGCTGTATGGTCACTTGGTCTCTATGCTCACTTGCACACATCTGCACACACACATGCACACAATTAAAAGTAAGCCTTTGAAAAAATTTTAAATTTTTTTATATTTATTTTAGATGTATGAATGTTTTGCCTATATGTATGTCTGTTACTGTATGCATGATTAGTGTTCACAGAATTCAGAAGAGAGCATTAGATCTCCTGGAATCTGAGTTACAGATGGTTGTAAGCTAATGTGTGGGTGCTGGGAATTGAACTCAGATCCACAGCAAGAGCAGTAAGCTGCAAGTGTTCTTAATCACTAAGTGGTCTCTCCAGCCTCCTGAAAAACATTCTTAAAAAAAGAAAAGAAAAGGCTTCTCATTGCCCCTGTCCCCTTTGAGACATTGCCTTTCCCCCCCCAAGTATCCTCAAATGATCTGGAGCTTGTTATGTAGACCAGGCTGGCCTGCAAGTTACAGGTTGCCTCTGCCTCCCAAATGCTGGAATTAAACTGTATGCTGCCATGCCTGACTCATACACTTAGTGTAAGGGTGTCCCTTACAGTCCATAACCATGATGTTGTATGTTTTCTGTTTGAGTCTGGCTCATCCAGGGCAACAGCTTTCAACCTTCCTAATGCTGCGACCCTTTGATACAGTTCCTCATGTTGTGGTGACCCCAACCATAAAACTATTTTTGTCTCTACTTCATAACTGTAATTTTGCTACTGGTAGGAATCATACTGTAAATGTCTGCTATGTCACCCCCAAGAGGTTGTGACCCACAGGTTGAGAACTGCTGATCTAGGGGATGCATAACACTTTAAAAATCCAGTCTAGCAGAAGGGGATCTAGCTTAGTTGAGCCTCTGACTGTCATGAATTAGCACCATTGATGTCCGTGTTCCTTTCAGGTATCTTCATGGACAGGGGCCTCACCTGGGGGAAGGAACCAGTATACTTTGGCTTTGCCTCACTGTCCTTTCTCCTCCATTTCTTCTGCCAGATCACCAAGTTGAAGCAACAGCTGCAGAGGACAAAGCTGAGCCGCAGTGGGAAGGAGAAGGAGCGGAGCTCCCCTGTCCAAGGGGACCATGCTGTACTGGGAGCAGTAAGGGTATGCTGTCCCCCCTGATCACCAGCTCGCCCTCTGTCTTCCTTCATGGCAGGCTTCTTTAGTGTATAGGGTTCTGTCCAGCTGTGCAGCACTGAGCCACATGGACGGTCAGAAGAAGTTTTAGTCCAAAGTTGGGTTCCACTGAGTGGCCTTAGTGTCTTTCTCCTCTGCCTCAATTAAGGCAGTGACACTAGCAGCATCTTCCTGGTGTCTCAAAGCCCCAGTTCCTGGAGAAATCCCCTCTGAATGGGCTTGTTAGCAATCTGTGGTTGGCAATATCCTTTCATCTTTTTTTTTTCCAACTTGGAAAAAGGGATGTGAATGTGGTCATAGCTGGTGACTGTCTTGGGTTCGAGTGGGGGACATCGTCCAATTGCTTCATTTGCCTCTCCTTAGGCATCCCTTCCCAGCCTCCCACCAGGATCCCCTGTCCTTCGGCTCAGCCCTTGTCTGCACAGAAGCCTAGAAGGGCTCAACCAGGAGCTAGAAGAGGTGTTTGTGAAGGAGCAGGGTGAAGAGGAGCTGCTGAGGGTGAGTGGTGGCTGCCCCGATGGTGGCTGCCCCAATGGTGGCTGCCCCAATGGTGGCTGCCCCGACGGTCCTGACCTGCTGCTCCTGTATGAGGGCAGACAACAGTGCCCCTCTTTGGGAACTCTTGGGCTGTAGCTCTGGAAGCAACAACATGTAAACACCACCTTCCAGAAGTACACAGATGGAGTTCACTTAAGCACAGGAGCAGCAGGGGGAGGTGGGTGTCACTAAGGAGGGCCTTGTGGTAGGGACAGGCATGTTAATTCTTTGTCTTTGCTGTGATAAATATCCAACAAAAGCAACTGAAGGAAGGAAGCACATTCTGGCTCTCAGTTCCAGGGTGTGATCCATCATGGTGGGCAGTCATGGTAACGAGGGTGAGGCAGTGGGGCGCATGGCATCCATGGTCATGAAGCAGAAAGCAATGAGCACGTGGGCTCAGTTTGATTTTGACTTTTTATTCAGCCTGGGAATGGACCCCTGCCTGGGAATGGTGCCACGTCCATTTATGGTGGCTCTTCCCACCTCAGTTAGCCTAATTCAGGGACTGCTTCACAAACATGCTCAGAAATTGTTTCTGCTGTAATTTTAATGTCCATAAAGTTGGATTAACCATCACTAATGAGTGCAGAGAGGGCCCCTGCTACGAGGAAATAGGCAGCTGACTGCCACCCTTACCTACACGTGCCTCAGCTCACGCTACCTTACTTTCAGTCCCTACTTCCCTCCCCCTCTACTACTGACAGGCACCCATCAACCCTTCATGCACAGTTGCCACATGCAGCCTTCCTCCTGCCCCTCTCCCAGGCAGAATTACCAGCTACCTCCTTTGCCATCTCAGGTCCATTTTTATATTGACACAGTTCTGTTAGGGAGCGGCAGGTGAGCTGTATGATCATAATTCTGATGAGCTAGTTTTTGTTTGTTTGTTTTTATTTGTCTGTTTATTTTGAGACAGGGTCTCACTATGTAGCTCTGGCTGTTCTGGAACTCCATATGGAGACTAGTCTGATCTTGGCAGGAAGGTTTATGTGAGTTCAAGAACACAGAGATGAACTCACAGAGTTAAAGGCATGTGCTACTACCCCCAGCTTTTGGCTGACTTTAAATGGATGTGTGTGTGATTCCTTATAACCCTGAACATAAACACAACTACTTCACTGGGGTCCAAATACCATCAAATGTTTAAAAAGGAGGTGCAAGGTATTTAATGTATGATAACATCTGCATGTTTGTCCTGCAAGTGACTTATAGCATGTGCAGTGTTCTGGTACCTTGTCCCTTTTATGTCACCATGTGTATCAATCGCCTTTGTGTCCAAGAGCCTCGTACACAGAGAGGCACTGATCACATCACACAAATGTACAAGGGATTAACAAGTTTCGAGGAAAACGAACTCTGGGAGAAACAGTTTCTCCTAGACTGCAGGTAGGTCAGAGAATAAATGGCTTGAGGAAATGACATTCTTCTGTCCTCGAGGCTAAGAGAAAAGGTACAAGGAGTCCCCTGAGGGTCGCTGCAATGTCACAGGCCTGAGAAGGACTTGGACAGAGTCTCTTCTTCTTCCTCATCAGATACTTGAGGTCCCTGATGGGCACCGTGCCCCAGCCCCTCCACAGAATAGCAGTTGTGACCAACCCCTCCTCCTGGAGCCAGGCAACTTGACCAGCTCTCCCTCCATGCCAGTGGCATCCCCCCAGCCTCCTGGCCAGGCCAGCCGTGAGGAGCACCAGAGTGCCACCGAGGAGCTAGCATCCATCCACAGTAACAAAGGTAAGTCATGGAGCCAGAGCACTAGAGCTGGCTCTGGGCTACAGCAGGGGCTCCAGTAACCTTTGCTGTAAAGCATTCCAGGCCTAGCAATATGAACCAATCAGCATCTGTGTGAGTCGTCGTTCTGCATACCATACCTGTGATAATAACGGTCCTTACAGCACTCTGACTCCAAGTTTATATTATAAAGTCTCTTACCCAAAAGAGCAGCCTTTCCCATCCCTGTTATTTGGCTGAGGTTCAGGCTGCCAAGGTAGAAAGCTTGCCCATCTCTGTTCCAGGGTCCCCTTGATTCATATCCAGCAAGAGCTTCAAGGCAGTTACAAATTAGATAAGAGGCTGGACAGTGGTGATGCACGCCTTTAATCCCAGCACTTGGGAGGCAGAGGCAGGCAGATTTCTGAGTTCGAGGCCAGCCTGGTCTACAGAGTGAGTTCCAGGACAGCCAGGACTACACAGAGAAACCCTGTCTCGAAAAACCAAAAAAACCAAAAACAAACACAAAAACAAATTAGATAAGAGAATGTAGTCTCTTATTCAGGGTCCTTCCTGCATGTTTGACCCAGACTGATTCCATAAATTTTTGATTCTAAATCTATAGTTTCTCCCATGAAGGCTTTGGCTTTCCACTTAGAATAAGGCAGGAATCCCAACACCCTATGTTAGAAAGCACTGTTGCCCATGCCATCTGACTCGTTCACAGTAACCTTATAAGCTAGGCTAGTCAAGGGCACGACCTAACAATATACACAGGAAATAAACAGAGCACAGAATGAGAAGGAATAGTGTAAGAGAAACACAGATGAAGTCAATATTCACAGCCTAGGCAAAGTGCAGTCACGGGATGGAAAGTGAGAAAAATGTTATCCTCTGAGTGGGGCAGAGTCAAGGCTACTTGTTGGAGTTAATACAGGAGTCCTCTCTGCAAAAAGGGGCTAGCTTTCCAAAATACAGATGGGATGAGGCTATGGTGTTCCTTGGGCAGGTCATTGACCCCAGGAGAAGGCAGAGGACAGCAGGAATTTCCTTTATGTCAGAGATCCAGGCATTTTCTTGGCTCCTGGGAATACAGGATTGAAAGAAATCTTTTCCATCAATTCAACAAGTTTTGTCCCCTTTGGTGGTGCTATTAGGAATAGGATCCATGGCCTCATACTGCTTAACAAGTGCTCTACAGCTAAGCTACAACCTCCGTCTCCAGTGGTATATAGCATGAAACACACAAGCCCAAATAGCAGAGCTACCTGGCCCTTTTATACAGAAGTCTTGAGCTGAGGAAAGTAGAAGTTTTCCTTTGTCTCTACTAACTCAGCCCTGCTTTCCTTGTAGCCTCCTCTCCAGGCCGCCCAGCCTTCCTAGAAGATGGCAGTCCATCTCCAGTCCTTGCCTTTGCTGCTTCCCCTCGACCCAATCACAGCTACGTTTTTAAACGGGAGCCCCCGGAAGGCTGTGAGAGAGTTCGTGTGTTTGAGGAGGCTACGTGAGTACATCCCATGGATGAGGTATGGGAGGGAGGGAGGGACAGTATGGAAGGGGAGCCAGTGTTGTCCCACCTGACAGGTCCTTCTTCAGTCTCCAGTGTCTAGAGGTTGTCAACATCAGACGATTGGTCTCACAGATTTTCCATGATCAAACTTGTTGACACTACCTACTCTGAGCACTTAAATCTTTGCTTATCATTATCTCCATAGAAACCTGCCTTCTGCCCACATGCCAGCCACAGGCACAGCGGGAGCTGGAGGGAAAGAGATCTGAAACCCAAGCCTTTTGTTCTTTCTATTTCTTTCTTTCTTTCTTTTTTTTTAACTATCCCTGGGGAAAGTGTGAGGACTTGCTAGACCATAATCAGAGAGTAAGAGGGGGCAGGGGAGAGGGGAGTGCAGAGACAGACAGAGACAGAGAGACAGACAGACAATGAATATGAATGAGTGAGAGAGAATGAACATATCAGTATTTCTTTACCTCCTGGCTGTTCAGTTCCAGTGTTGTAAACTTCCAGAGAGAAGTTTCTAATTTGTGCAAGAAAGAACTTTGGAATATTCTCAAATCATATTGGATGGTTCAGAAGCCAAACACTGATCTCTTTACCATCTGTGTGGGTTTGACTATGGCCTTTCCAGAGGCCACCCCAGTCCCCTTTGCAGGCCTGGGAGAGTTTGCTCTATTTTCTCCTGTAGCTTTATATTCGTTTAGGCAGATTCACACTGGAAGTTGTGGTTTTGATAGCAGCCAGGAAGTTTAGTCATGGTGTGGGAGTAAAGATTTGGCTAGGTCTGGGTTTGGAGCATTGAGGGCACCATTTGTATCTCAACTGAGGGAGAGAACAACCCATGGGGGTAGGCGTTCTGGAGGAAAAAAAAAAACCAACCACTGTCAGCAGGTCTTCTTTACTGTTCCCACTGCTGCCTGGTGTTCTTCCGGCTTCTGGTTCTCTGAGGCACTGTGGAGGAAAGAGGTTCTGTGCTGCAGCTTGTGCAGCCTGGGCTCTTCTAGCTTTCCCCACCCCACAGAGGCAGGTGGAAGTGAGGCTGTGACTGGTCCTCATTCTGTCACAGACTCATGACGCTAGAGCAGCCTCCCGGTCATCTCTGCTGGCTTCCCACTCTGCGTTAGACCTTTAAAGAAGGTGGTGTTGATCAGTTAGTTCCTAAGAACTCCTGGGTTTTCTTCATGTCAGCAACTTTCCTACTGGGAAGCCCCTTATGTGTGTATAGTTCTATATTGGGGAGTAGAACCCAGTGCCTTGTACATTCACCCCTTGCCCAAGAGACACTTTTAGTTGTCATAACTAGGGAGAAAGGGGCATGATCCTACTGCTGTCTGGTTGGTACAGTCCAAGGATACTGTTAAATGTCCTGTGACTTGTAGGGAAGTGTTCTCTACCATGATCCCCACAATACAGAACCATTCAACCTTAGATGTGAATAGGGCTAAGGCTGAGAACCTGCTGAGAACCTGCTTCAGGCAAAACCCACCACGGCAGCAATAGGACCTGAGGGGCCTCAAAAGTGGCAGAGCTTTCCTTCCGGGTTTTGACCAGGTTACTGTCCTGTCTGAGCAGGGACCCAGCTCCCAGGCACCCTGCTGAGGCAGCCGCCCTTCCGGCTCCCCAGATGCCCTGCTGAGGCCACCCTTGTTTCACTGACTATTTTTCTTGTACTTATGTGTCTGTGTCTCTCCCCATCCCTCAGGTCCCCAGGTCCTGACTTGGCCTTCTTGACTTCCTGTCCTGACAAGAACAAAGTCCATTTCAACCCGACTGGCTCTGCTTTCTGCCCTGTCAGCTTGATCAAGCCACTCTTCCCCAGTATGGGCTTCATCTTCCGCAACTGCCCCTCCAGCCCTGGCTCTCCTCTTCCCCCTGCCAGCCCCAGGGCACCACCTCGGAAGGATCCAGAAGCTTCCAAGGCCTCCTCGATGCCATTTGAGCCATGGCAGCGTACGCCACCATCAGAAGAGTCTGTGCTTTTCCAGAGCTCCTTGGTAGTCTGAGTCCCCTAGACCCCTACCACACTTTACCACGGAGACTAGTGCCTTGGCAGCAAGCTCTTCATTAGCTTCCCAAGCTGGGGGATGGAGGAGCCCTTCCCTCTAGGCCTTTGAGCACTTTCATTTATTGTGTCAAAGCCCCAGGTCCTTTGGTGGACATCAGCCCCTCCAAAAGGGAGGAGTCTTAGCTCCTCCACTAGCAGCTCGGCAGCTCACAACTTACACTTGTGTACCTGCGGCTTCTCCTACCCGCTAGAAGGTCTTGAGTCTTCTGGCCCAGGGTGTGAGTTCAAATGACTTATAAGAGGCTCTTGTCATGGAACAAGTTGTCCGTGACTGAGAGAGGGGAGATGCCACAGGCTTTCTGACAGCTCCACTTCTAGAGACACAGAAAGGCAGACCAGATGCCCTCCTCCTAGAGGAGCTGACCAGAGTGGTCCTCAGGGCCAGAACACTTGACCAGTCAGTCAGCTATTGGCAGGGGACCATGAGATTTCCCAAGTGGCATTTTCATCTCAATTTTTCCCTGACTAAAGATTGTCTTAAGCAGCATCCCAGCCCAAAATGAATAGTGGGAAGAGGGATCTGGCATTCCACCAGGGGCATGTAGTGGCCTCATACCCCCCACCTGCTCCAGGGGGCATATAGCAGCTCTATACCCTCTACCCATTCCAGGGTTGGGCTGAATTAGAAAAATGCCTATTTTTCTTGTATCGATGTAGAAACTCTATTTTCTCCCAAAGACACTATTTTTGCAGCTATTTGAAGTTTGTATATTTTCTGTACTGCAGAGCTTACACGAAATTGAAGAATGTTAATGTTCAGGTTTCTTATCTTGTGTTTAGAGGTTATTGTGGTTTTTTTTGTTTGTTTGTTTGTTTGTTTTTTGCAGATCTTGATTTTAATAGACCAAATAAATAAGTATTCCAGCAGTTTGAGTTTTCTGAATGCCTGGGATGGGAGGAATGAGGTAAAATGGAAGGTACTGTATCCATCACTCTAGCCTGTCTTCACGAGAAGGGACCTCCATTTAACATACAGTGGTCTTAGCCGGGCAGTAGTGGCGCACACCTTTAATCCCAGCACTTGGGAGGCAGAGGCAGGCGGATTTCTTTGAGTTTGAGGCCAGCCTGGTCTACAGAGTGAGTTCCAGGACAGCCAGGGCTACAAAGAGAAACCCTGTCTTGGGGAAAAAACAAACAAACAAACAACAACAACAACAAAACCATACAGTGTTCTCCTTGCTGGATGGATGGGGCCTTGCTAGAGGCTCTTCTCAAAGACACACTAACAGTATACTCATGAAGTCTTGTTTAGAATGGAGAACATGGAAGTCACTAGGGAAGGGGCTCATCTTAATAAGGGTCCCCAAAGGCTCCTGAGGGACAGTGGACTTAAGAGAGAACATGAATACAACTGAAGGAGACAGTCTGGCATTGCAGATACTCCTTGTACTTGCAGGGAAGTGAGACCAGGGAATGACTTGCAGCTGGGACAGCATTAAGGCTGTAGCTACCATGCCTATCTATGTTTCAGTGAGTACCCATGGCAAGAATGTGTCGTCCTGGAGGGGATACAGAAACCATCCTTGTCCTTTCATAGCTTCTCAGATGTAAGAGCTCTGTGGGAATTGCCATCCCAACATTCTGCTAGTGTGTTAGTGTATGGAATTTATGAAGCATTTCAGCAAAAGACATTTCCATTCTATTGGGTGGAAAGTTTACCCTAATGGTACAATCATACCTGTCTCAGAACCCCTCACCCTCCAGCTATCCCAAGAACTATCCATTGGCTTGGTAATCACCAGTAAACCAAATTAGAGGATTTAAAAGAATGTCATTGAAAATATGACAACTGTTGGATGAGAGAAGAACCACTCTGAGTGAAGGAATGTCCAAAAGATGAAACAGCTTTGTCCAAAAGACTGTAGCAAGTCAGGGAGTAAGGATTGGCACCCTGATGGCTTCACAGCTGGTGCTTTCTTACCAAGAGCTCCCCTGCTGGTTATCACCATTGATCTCACCAGGGAAACTCAGCCAGGTGTTGGGGGCGGCAACACACACCTTTAATCCCAACACTTAGGAGGCAGAGACAGGTGGATCTCTGAGTTGAAGGCCACCTTGCTCTACAGAGAGTGCCAGGACAGCCAGTGAAACCCTGTCTTGGAAAAAATAAAAATAAAAACCACGGGAGGAGAGGAGAAAGAGAGGTGAACATGGAGGCGGATGTTCACGTGTCTCTGCCAGTCAAAGGTAGTTGGTATATCTAGATTGGGTATTGGGTCACACTTCTGATTGTATGGGCATCTTGGTATTTATTGATCATTACCAAATATATAAAGCCTTTGGATAAAAAAAAGTAAAAAATAAAAAACACATGGGAAACTCAACCCACGTCAAGTGAACTGTTCAAGGTCCCAGTTGGTAAATAAAAGGCAGAAATGGAATCCAGACTCACCCAGTTACTGTTTGGTTCCCTGGAAGTGTCTGCTGATTCAGTAGAGTAAACCAAAGGGTAAGAGAGTTAAAAAAGGAGACACTAGGCAAGGGACAGACCCTATTCTCTCCTAGTCCTAGCCCTGAAAGATGCCTGGCTTGTCCCCAAAGCCTCAGTGAGTCAGGTCCCCAGTGATGGGTGTGGTGCTGCCTGCCTTTCCTTCCTTTGCCTGAGGCTGTGCCAGAGGAGCAAGCCTGCTAGAAGAGAAAAGCAACCCCAAGACCCACAGCTGCCTGAACATTGGGACTATTATTAGGAAGGGGACTTGGTGATCTGGTGTTAGTCTTGCTTTTGCAATTCTAGCAAAGCAGGTGGAGACCCAACTATTGAATCAGGGAGAAGTCCATGGCTGAGACCAATAATAGGAAGGGGTGTGTTGTGGGGGGTTGCTTCATTGGAGGTCTTGAAGAAAATTTACTTAAGTCCTCAGAAGGGAGGTGGAGAGAAAAGGATTGTGAGTTCAACGTTATTCTCCTTCATAGCAGATTCAAGGACAGCCTGCGCTACATGTCTTTTTTGTTGTTGTTTTAAAAAGGCATTTCAGTAAACTTGAATTTTTCACCTCGAAGAGGTGAGGAAATACGATTAGAGTTGAGAAAATGTGATGACTAATAATACGTCAAACTTGCACAGTACACTTTACAGTTTATAAAACACTTTGGCAAACCTTAGCTCATTTAATCCTCAGAACATTTAGTGAGTGACGGGGTGGTTATTACTAATTACCCATCGTTTACAGAGTGACAAAACTGTAGCTCGGAATTTAAGCAATACGTGCTGTGCTGCCCCTAAGTGATAAGAGCCTTGATCTATCACGGAGCCTGCCTAGTGGCTCCCTGCCATGAAAACTTAGTTGAAGTGCCCAAAGAAAAGGACCTGTACTTCTCAGCCAGGTCTTGAACGCGGGGTAGACAGGGTTGGAGTCGCTGACGCTGGGCAGCGGCTAGAGGGCGCTAAGGCTCTATGAAGCGTTCTTGGCGTTAGGACCCAGCTGATGCCTGACAGCCAACTGCAGAAAAAAAAAAAAGACTTTGACTCTCTCTCCTGGCCTCACCGCCTCTTTCTCCGCCCATCTGTCTATTTTCGCTCCTCGTAGCCAATTGATAACATCCACATACTTGTACGTCATCACTATACGCCACATAATCTCCTAGGCCTCCCCGTCGAGCTCTGACTTGTAGGTGTCCTCGGCGTTGCCTGATCGGAAAATCTAAAAGATGAGACAATAACTTCTATATGGCTGCCTTTCCTGGACACCAGGAATGGAGCCAAGGTCTTAAAGCCTGCCTTCTTTCCTAAAACGCTCCTGCCTGGGCGGGAGGCATTTCCCTCTCGGAAGCTCTGGGCGGGCATATCTGGAGGTGGCTGCTCCGGCCTACGAGCCGGCGGTCGCACGCAGCTCCTATGAGGTCCCTGCCACCGGCCGGCGATGTCCGCCTGGAGCTTTCGCCTTCGCCGCCGGTACCGCTACCTGCTCTGAACGGATCTTCGGCCGACTCGTCCGTGCGTCTCATGGCCGCTAGCAGATCCCTGGTGCCTGATCGGCTGCGCCTGCCGCTCTGCTTCTTGGGTGTCTTTGTCTGCTATTTCTACTATGGGATACTGCAGGAGAAGATGTGAGCAGACCCTTGAGGGGGCAGGACTGCTAGTATCCCCCAACCAGGGCAGGGATCCAGTCCCCACCGTCCATTTTACGGTCTAGTCCTCAGGCTTCCTGTGTCTGGAACAGGTTTTTCTTTTCTCCGGCTCGGCCCTCTGACCTTTTTTTGCACCCTGCTATTATGCATTGCTAGCTGAGCATCCTTGTAATTCTAAAATTCCAGGGCCGGCCTCAGGAGTTTTGGGACGCGATTCTTTTTCTTTCATTAGATATTTTTACTTTTGTTGATTCCAACAGCGTTCCCTGACCTGAGCCAGGTCCTTTTTTTTTTTTTTTTTTTTTTTTTTTAAAAAAAAAAGCGAGGTGTTTGCAGACCGGTAATCATCGTGCTCTCGGTCTTGCCTTTCTTGCTTTATTTTTCTACTGGGAATACTTTTGTTTCGCTGTCTGATTTTCCTTGTTGCCCCTACCTGTGTCCTTTACGGATATTCTTTCCTTAGGCTATGGTATCAGTAGGCTGGCATGTAGTTTTTAGGCTTTAATCAAATTGGCCCCTGTGGGTAAATAAGCACAGTAATCCTTACTAACTCTAACTACAACCACAAAAGCATGATACTGCCAAAGTTCTCAGTGGCGTTGAACATACTTGATGACACCAAGTGACACAAACTAATTTCTCCCCTCGTTTTTTTTTTTTTTTTTTATGTGTTTCATCTTAGAACAAGAGGAAAGTATGGAGAAGGACCCAAACAGGAGACGTTCACCTTTGCCTTAACTTTGGTTTTCATCCAGTGTGTGATCAATGCTATGTTTGCCAAGATCTGTGAGTACCTCATAGTAATTTGTTGGGTGCTCTCTCCTTTCTTCCATATTCTGGGCATAGATGTGGATTCATCTTTAAAAATCAAAGTTTTCCCCACCTCTGTACCCTTGAGTGTTTAAACAGCTTCTCTGCAGTCTGTAAAACCAATGGCTGTGAAATGAGATTAAAATATTAGGCCTTTAAATTATACCAACTTTTGAGTTAGAAATGACTGGGCCTTCAGTATTCCAAATCCCCATTGAAAATACTTAGAACATTTTCCCCTTTATCCCTTTGACTTTGCTTTGTGTGTCAGCTTCAAACACGTCTTTGTTCCCATCAGCAGAGTTAAGCCATTCTTTCTTGAACTCAGTGACTCCTCCACTCTGCATGTGGTTGTGTTAGGCTTAAGGGGAACTGGGGAGATGAATAATTTTCAGAGATTTCCCAGCTTAAGAGGATAGAAATAGCGGTCTTTCTTGACAGGCCAGTTCCTTTCCTATGGCTTCAACTTTTTTGTTAGTGGTCCATCCTTGCCCCACCCGGTTTCTCTTGTATGTTTTGTTTGTTTTTGTTTTATTTTTTGTCTTCTCCCAGTGATCCAGTTTTTTGACACTGCCAGGGTGGATCGCACTAGGACCTGGCTCTATGCTGCCTGCTCTGTCTCCTATGTGGGCGCCATGGTCTCCAGCAACTCAGCACTGCAGTTTGTCAACTATCCAACTCAGGTGAAACCTCAGGGTGAGATGAGAGTTGACTCAGAAATTGTGTGGACAGTACTGAGGGGATCTTCCCTCATTTTCCCCTCAGGTCTGTGGTTTAAATAAGAGGAAACAATCCTAGAAGGCTAGGGATGTAGCTCACATGGTAGTTTAGCATGCGTGAAGACCTGGCTTCCATTCCCAACACTGTGTGAGCCAGGCATGGTGTCACACGCCTGCAGTCCTTGCACCTGGGAGGTAGAAGCTGGAGGATCAGAATCATGTTCAGCTGTAGCAGGGTATCAGGTTCAGAGCCATCCTGGGCTACTTGAAACTATGTTCAAAACAAAGCTTGAAATTATGTTCAAAATAAAAAATAAAAAAAAAGGAAGGAATGAAGGAAAAAACATTCAAAGCAGAGTACGCTTGAGAAAGAGTGTAGAGTTTAGCACGTAGAATTGGGGTACGGGTTTGGGTTTGGCCATGAGAGAGCTGCCTCCTGGGGCGAAGCTGTTGGGTTCAGGTCCAATGCTAGCGCCTCTTAATGTAGCACCTGACATACTTCCTGGCACACCACAGACTCTCAGAAGTTATTTGCTCACTTTTATTTCAGGTCCTTGGTAAATCCTGCAAGCCAATTCCAGGTAAGCAGAGACTCTGAACTCCAGCTTCTTCTCTCTCCGAGTGGCTCTGGGTATCATCATCCCATCACAGGTCTCTCTAGTGTCTTTCCTGTCACTGGCGTTGCTTCCTGTGGTGTGCAAAGGCCAAGTGGGAGCCAGAGGCTGACCTTGCCTACTTTGTGTCCTCAGTTACTGTAGCATCCCCGTGTTTACATTGTCACCACACACCTAGGATCCCACTGGGGCCAGTGGCCTCTTTTCAGTGTCTGGTCTTTCCCTCCTTGTTCTCCACCCTTGCCCAGGTCCTTCCTGGACCTTTGACTTTTGTCCTCTCCTTTCCCCACCTGTGCACTACTTAAGCCCTGTTGCTCAATCATCTTTATCTAAATGCCGGCCTGACACCCCTCCCACCTCACCCTCTGTAGGGCTTCTTTCTCAGACATTTCTCCCTCAGTCTTGACATGGCTTCAGGAGGAGGGTGTTGGGGTCACTGACACCAGTGGGACTTGAATTTCACTGTCTTTTGTTTATTTGTTTTTCTGTAGTTATGCTCCTCGGAGTGACCCTCTTGAAGAAGAAGTACCCACTGGCCAAGTACCTGTGTGTATTGCTAATTGTGGCTGGCGTGGCTCTTTTCATGTATAAGCCCAAGAAAGTGGTTGGGATAGA
This sequence comes from Rhabdomys pumilio, assembly GCA_030674055.1. Classification (NCBI taxonomy): domain Eukaryota; kingdom Metazoa; phylum Chordata; class Mammalia; order Rodentia; family Muridae; genus Rhabdomys; species Rhabdomys pumilio. The sequence goes on along the minus strand of JANHMN010000002.1, from coordinate 25,822,133 downwards.
GGAGCACACTGTCGGCTTTGGCGAGCTCCTTCTGGTATGCAGCCCTCTTGTGAAGGCAGCCTTTTCTATCAGATTCCACCAAGGACAGCCCCAACAAAGCAGCCAGAAAGCCAAGGGAGGGTGTTGTCCCCTGACTCCTGTTGCTGATCCTTGCTGCAAAGTCCCTGGCTCTGCTATGGACACAACAAGAAGCCTGAAATATTTAGCCATAGCTAAGGAAGGTTTTCCTGGAGAAGAGTGCTCTGAAGTCTGTCTAGATCCCCGTGTGAGCTCAGAGATACCCAAGAGCTGAGGAGGAAAGAATGGAGTGTGCATCCCCGGGTTTCCGGGCAACACAGAAGCCAGACTTGAATGAATAAGAGCTATCGTTTAGTATTAGGCCCTGTCCCAAGTGCTTTACATCGTCGTTGATTAACACAACAGTCTCCTAACACAGGCAGGGTTATCTCCATTTTACAAATAGAGAAACTGAGGAGAAGCTAACTCACTTGACCACTGTCACACACTTAAGTGGCAGTCAGGGTTCCAGGCCAGCCAGTCTGATCACAGAACCTAGACTTTGGAGCATAGTTCTCTCCCTCTTCCCCTACCCTTCCCTCTTTGAGACAGGGTTTCTCTACATAGCCCTGGCTATCCTGGAACTTGCTTTGTAGACCTGGCTGGCCTTGACTTTGCAGAGATCTTCCTGCCTCTGCTTCCTGAGTGCTGGGATTAAAGTCGTGTGCCACCACTGCCAGGCTGGAACACAGTTCTTACCAAGCCAGAGAGCCAGCCTGCGGGACGAAGCCACCCTTGCCTAGCTCCCTGGCTCAGTCCCTGTGTACCAGCTTGTAGGCTTTGACATTGAGAACCAGTGGGCTTCCTGCTCTACTCTGATTACAGCCCCATTATGATCAGTCCGGTGCCTGCCAGGAAAAAGGCTGACATGGTCTCTCTACCCCCTTATGCCTGACCATAGGTAGCTATAGTTCTGAGGACTCTGCCTTAAGGTAGCACCTTTTTGTGTCCTGGGTTAGGGAGGCACCCTGCTGGCCAGCTCACTGCCGGCTGCTCTTTTTCCTTTCCCAGCTCTTATCTCTGACCCTGGATGGACTGACAGGTGTTTCCCAGGACCACATGCGGGCTCATTACCAAACAGGTTCCAACCACATGATGTTGAACATCAACCTTTGGTCCACGGTCTTGCTCGGTGCTGGTAAGGAGACGTTCTGCTGTTCTGTGCACAGATCACCAGAGGGCAGACTGCTCTCATCCAGTTATCCCCTATCTTGGCTTCCAGTTGTTAACTTCGTGCAAGCCAGGGGCCTGACTTAATTCCAACATGCCCTACTGCCCAACGCCTGAGAGACCTTCCTGGAAAGACCAGTGCTGGCAATATCTTTCCTCCTCCCCCTGTTACTAACACTATAAGGGTAGACATGTTTCAGATGTCGAGAAGATACACAGTGAAACACACAGAGATATCTAGGAACAGTCTCTCGCATGAGGCAAATGAGACATGAGTATAGTGTTTGCCGACTTTCGACTACACTGAATGGAGTTCACAGATGAAGGTCTTTGCTTTGGAGTCAGTGATTCCTAACTTTCTCAAGTCTGAAAAAGTATTTTTCATGTAGCACACTGGGGTTAATGGAGAAGACTATTGATGGCTAGAGGGGACCAATTCCAGGAGCTTCCTTGCACTGCAGATTTATGTATGGGTCACTGTGTCTGCAACGTCTAAGGATGTCTGCATTCGATCACTTTTTAAATTGCTGGTTTTGTTTTGTTTTTAAGGATTTATTTATTTTATATACACTGACTTCAGACACACCAGAAGAGGGCATTGGATCCCATGATAGATGGTTATGAGCCACCATGTGGTTGCTGGGAATTGAACTCAGGACCTCTGGAAGAGCAGTCAGTGCTCTTAACCATTGATCCGTCTCTCCAACCCACTGAATTTGGTTTTTACTTTTGTTTTCTGAGGCATTTTCTCAGTCTAGTTGAGACTAACCTAGAACTCCCAATCCTTCCAGCCCCACCTTCCCAAACTCTGAGATTATAGACACAAGCCAGACATACCCAACATCAATCACTTTGGCAGAAGAAAACCGTTAACTTTGAAGTCTTTCTTGGAAAATGAAGTTGGTTTCTGTAACTAGATAAGAGTTTGAGAAAGATGCATATCAGGCCAGAATAAACTCCACATATGTTACCTCACCCAGCCACCCGCATGGTATTTAAGCAGGCTGCATGCAGTGTGTGGGTAAGCATAAGACATGCTGGTCACCTCTTGATCTTTTTAGGGATCCTGTTTACTGGGGAGCTCTGGGAATTCTTGAGCTTTGCAGAGAGGTACCCAACCATCACCTATAACATCCTGCTCTTCGGCCTGACTAGTGCCTTGGGTCAGGTGAGTTTGTTGGAGGAGGCAGGTTGGCTTCCCTCCTGGGTCTTTCAGAAAGAGTGACTGGGAGCAGAGGGTATTCCAGTTAGCCCTGGTATCTCTGGTGACCTCAGGGCTGTGTTCAGTCTCACACATCTTCTCTTCCTAGAGCTTTATCTTCATGACAGTCGTGTACTTTGGTCCCCTGACCTGCTCCATCATCACCACAACACGGAAGTTCTTCACCATCTTGGCTTCTGTGATCCTCTTCGCCAACCCCATCAGCTCCATGCAGTGGGTGGGCACCGTGCTGGTTTTCCTGGGTGAGTTCTACCCAGAGCAAGTGCCTGCAGGGTCCACAGAGGGAAAGTGGCAGAGACTTACCTTGTTATTTTAGAGAAAACGTTCCTAAAGGAGAAAAGGAAGCGCTGTTTGTAATGCAGCCTTCCTCCTGTGCATTCCGTCTTAGTGATGTCCTTTAATGACATGGGCTTTCAGGATCCTGAGTGGGACAAAGGCTGTTATTTACTCCCCTGCTAACCTGTGGTGTTATATGAGAGCTGAAAGAAATAGCTGTCTGTCTGTCTGTGTTTATAGGCAAGCTATAAACAGCTGGGGAATTTTGATTCTGGTGTAGGGGTGTGTGTGTGTGTGTGTGTTAGCAGTGTCTTGGTGACTTTTCATTTGTTGCCATTCTCTTTTCTTTGAGGAAGCTATATACAACTAGTCATCTAAAGTGTGTCGTGCCCAAAGCTGGGCAAAGTGATGCACACCTTTAATCCCAGTGCTTGGGAAGCAGAGACAGACAGACAGACAGGTCTCTAGTTACAGAGTGAGTTCCAGAAAAGCTATATCTATGTAGCGAGACCTTGTCTCGAAACAAACAAAAACAAAGTTTGTGGCATCTAAAGCCCACCTTAGGGAGCTAGGCTGGCTTCCCTAGGTCATTGATGGCTTCACGGCCTCCTGTGAAACTTAAGCTGCTTTTCTCCTTTCCATAGGTCTCGGTCTTGATGCCAAGTTTGGGAAAGGAACAAAGAAGACCTCCCACTAGGACGAGAGAGGCTTCCTCCACTCACTCCAGAAACACTTAAATTATTATCTCCAACAGTGACATCTTGGAAAAATGGACTCAGTCATGATAAGGGACTGGGTTCTAATCTTTTTATACAAAAAAAAAAAAAAAATTAAAGGAAGCAAGATGGAATATTCTAAACAAAGCACTTAGGGTTTAACAAGACATGTTGCTAATTTCTGGTTTTGCACAGACCAGCACAAATAAAGAGAAGGAAGGCAGGCTAGAAGTGTGAGACCCTGCTGCTGCTCTCTGGGCTGGGCTGGGCGAGACTGGGTGGTGAGGCTCCCCCATGAAGTGCACAGAAGTGTGTGTGAGCAGAGGGAGCTCTGGGAGTTGGCAGGATTGAGCCAGCAGCCTCTGTTCCCACTGGCGAGCTCTAAATATGCTGAGACAGGTGGCTGGCCCTGAGAGCCAGAGGATGTAAAATCACTTCAAAGCTCGGCAGCAAAGCACAGTAGCAAGTGAGTTGCCAAAAAATGAAAGGTGTGTTCTCAAGGAACACCTTGAGGTTGAAATGGGCCCAGGGCCTCAGAATCTGCTGGCTTTTGTCTTGTCCCTCACTGCCACCCCTCAACCAGAACTTAACCCAGAACCTGTGCATGAATCATGAACATTTTCCCCAATTCCCCCACCCCCTCCTCCTGTCCACCAGGTCCCTCTGGGGAGCCTGGATTCATTCCTTCTATTCCCCTACCCCCTTCGGCAGAAGCATCTCAGTCCTCTGCCGTTGTAGCATGCCAAGGTGTCACCATGCCAGCTTCTGCCTGTTGAAAGGGACGCTGGCGGAAGGCAGGGTGGCTGAGTCCTGGCTCAGAGCAGCTGTCAAGTGCTCTGGGTGGTAATGTGGGGAGAAGGAGGAGCATGGAGCAGAGCCACCTGCCCACTGCTGCCTTCAGAGCTGGATCACAATCCTCTGAGGACCAAACTTTACACATGAAAGTGCATTGCCACCAGCTGCAACTTTCCTTCCATCTGTTGCAGCCCCACCCCCCCCCCCCCTCTTCTCCAGATGGGAGCCTGGCCTCCTTCCTGTGTGCTGCCCAGCCTCCTAAACCCTTCCCTTCTCAAGCTTCCTAGGGGCTGGAGATCACGAAGCTCCATCTCTAAACCCACCTCTTCTCTTGAACTCCTTCGTTTTAGGGAGAGTTTTAAATCCATTTGGTGGAATTGACTTTCTCCACCCCCTCCCTGGTTTTTTTTTCATCATGCTGGAGGTTGTCGGCTCCTCTGCTGCACTCACAGTGCCTTCCTGGGTGTTCATTCTACCGTGGGTCAGATGGCGGTTAGATCCTGTTGGCAAGGCTAGGGCCCCACAGGTGGCCAACATCTGTGTCTCCTGTTCTAACAAGAAACATCAGTTTCCACCGCTTTCTCCATGCCCTTTAGCTGTCTTGAAAGTGTCCTGCACTGGCCACCAAACGAAATTGCTTTCAGAAGTTTAAGATTAGAAGACTCCTAGAATCAGCTTGTCCTACCAGCTGCTTGCTTGGGAGTCCAGTTCCTGGGTATTCCTGTCTGCTCATCTGACACTGCTGGTGCCACCTTCTGTGAGCACACAGGAGCTTCAGTGGTAGCTAACACTGGTGCTTGCCTCTAGGAAATTCACGGTTTAATAGCAAGGCTGGAAAACAAACCACTACATCTCAGACACAGGAAGGTATCCGGGCAAGGTGAGGCTTGACTATTGTGTAGGAAGATGAAAGCCTGGGTAGGCTTTGACTTCACCTGCCAAGCAGGAAAAGTGCCTTTCAGCTGCCTCGAACTCTTGCCTGCTTTGCTGTGTCCAGTTAATTTCAGTGAGAGCACGTGGCAGGACCATGGTTTTCAGGTGGGGCAGCATTCTACTCAAAGATACCTAAAAGCTAAGTTGCCAGCTTGTTGAGCCTGGAATGCTCACCTACTGGAGCCGGGAAACTGAAGGCCAGAGTTGAAAAAATCAGTCCTATTGTCTCTAACAAGCCTGATACTGAAATACCAGGCAAGTTCAAACAGGCGGTGTTGATCTGCTAACCCTGGGCAACCTGATGCCTCAGGTTTTAAAAGATCAAAGGACCTCCTCTGCAGTTAATTCTCAGCTATGTGCAGAAGGAGGAACTCAGCCTGCAGACGCCCCTAAGCCGGGTGTTTTCACCAGGGCTGGCTGCATTGTACTTAACTCTGTTTTGGTCAAAGCATCAGGTCTTCCCTTTCTCAGTTTGAATCTCTGTGCTCCTGACAAACTGATTGTCCACTTTGGCCTACAGCAAGGAATGGTGACCCACAAGTGCTATTTGAGGTGCAATCTTAGAGATTGCTATTCTGGAATCAAACAGAAATAAAAAGATAGAAGGGCGGGTATTAAGTATCACTGTAGATCATGCATAAGGAGCAGATTTTGTTCCCTCGCTCCCCTGTAACACACTTGCAAGGAACATTGAACAAATGTCTGTGTTTTTTAGAGATGGGAGAACCTGCAAGCTGGAAAATTAGGTGATCAGCTGTAGGTTCCTGGTGTGTCTTCAGTTGTGGTTGTCTCCTGGACCTGGGCCTCCAAAGGAGGACTGTGAGGTCCCTCAGGAGGCCTGCTGCCTTCAATAGCTAGTTACACTTGTCAGGGAACAGTTTGTATGTTTTACAAGCAGAACTGGTCATTTTCCCCAGATGCCCTGGCAGAGAAACTGCCCCCTGGGTCTCTGTGGGATCATTCAGCCCTTCCCATTGACAACAGAGCAGCTGTCTTCAGGAACAGTGAGCTCACATGTTTATAACTCTCCTGCTTTGCCAGGACTCTTTAGGCTGTGCCATTTTATCCTTAAGACACTCCTGGGGAGAGCTTGGGCCAGAAGCAGCCTCCCACATCTGAAGTAGGAAGCCTGAAATTCACCAAGCCTGAAATTCATCAGCTGAAGATTGAACACACTTCAGCGGAGGGCTGGGGGGCTGGAGCAGGGTGGGGGAAATGGGTGGGGGTGCAGCAAAAATAGCCTGTTTTGTTTCCCTATATTGGGTCAGGGACTACTTTTACTCTCAGCAAGCTGAGCTGGTAGATCTCAACTGTGCAGATTTTCTGACAATTCCTAGTATAACTTCCAAAAAATTTGGGAACTGACAACAAATACTATATAAAAATATTTATGGTAATATATAATACATATATATATATGTATATATATGTATATAGGATATATAATATATATAATACTATAATCGGACATATATGTATATGTATAACTAAATCTACTATAGTTTACTTTGTTTTGTTTTTTGAGACAGGGTCTTATCTAGCCCAGGGTGGCTTAAAACTCAAAAGTCAATATGTAGTTGGGACTAAAGTTAAATTCCTCCTGTCTAGGTTATGGAGAGATGGCTTAAGTACTCTTAACCCCTAAGTACCCTTAATCTTGCAGAGGATTGAACTTGGGTTTCCAGTACCCATGGTGGTGGCTCACACTCACATACACACACCCCAACACAGACACACATACATATAATTAAGAAACACACACAAGCCAGGCAGTAGTGGTGCATACCTTTAATCCCAGCACTTGGGAGGCAGAGGCAGGCAGATTTCTGAGTTTGAGGCCAGCCTGGTCTACAGAGTGAGTTCCAGGACAGCCAGGGCTACACAGAGAAACCCTGTCTTGAAAAACCAAAACAAAAACCAAAAAAACAAAAAAACCCAAAACAACAACAAAAATCACACACAAACTCCTGTCTTTACCTCTCAAGGGCTATGATTACACAGTGTGTAATACCATGCCCAACACGATTACAGTTTAGAAAGCTACATTTTAGGGAAAGCCTATCCAGTCCCTTCTGAAGAGAATATAATCATCCCACTATTTTGATGATAAATTCAATTTTTCATTGTAGAAGATGTTGGACAGAATGTTATTCTCTGTAGACAGGTCTGGTGGCATATGCCTCTAATTTCAGCTATAAGGCTATGGTGGATTGCAAGTTCAAGGTTATCCTGGGTGAGTTAATGAGAGCCTGACTCAAAAAAAAAAAAAAAAAAAAAAAAAAAACGGGGAAGGAGAGTGCAGGGCATAGTTACCATGCCTGGGATCCCAGCATTTGGGAGTTGGAGACAGGAGGATCAGGAATTCAGGATCATCCTTGGCTCCATGCAGAATTCAAGATTAGCCTGGGCTCCATGAGATTCTCTCTTAATTTTTTTAAAAATAATCCATGAGTGATGCTGGGGGATGTGGTTTCACTTGGTAAGAGTTATTGCCTGCGTATTCGTGAAGTCCATGAGATTGCCAGCATAGCATAAACCAGACATGGCAGAACATGCCTGTATCTCCAGCATTCTCTAGGAGATGAAGGTGGGAGGACCAGAAATTCAAGGCTTTCTTAACTAAACAGCAGGTTTGAGGTCAACCTTGGCTACATGAGATCCTGTCTCAAAAGACAAGGACAAAGGGGAGCAGGGACTGGGGATATAACTCAGTGGCAGAGCCTCAGGTTCAATCCCCAATACTGCACAAATAAACATAGTCTCTGATTAGATTTGCAAGGTATCTTACTATGAGAGTTCATGTGGTGTGATTTTCAGTTTGAGCTAGTACAGTGGCTCACTCCTGGGAATCTTAGCTGCTGAGGGGACAGAGGTAAGACGCTTGCAAGTTCAAGGCCAGCCTAGGCAACTTCTCCAAGACCCTGTCTCAAAACAAAAATTAGAAAAGGCTGGGAGTGTAACTCAGTGACAGGAGCACTTACCTACCAGGAGTGAAGCCCTCGGCTCAAGTCATAGAGCTGCAAAACTAAAAATCCCTTGCAATTTGGAGGCCATGTTCCACAGTGCACCCAACCCAGCAGAGGCTCAAGGTCAAGTGTGCTGGAAAAAGACTTAGACCTGAGATGAGAGTGTCCATAATTTAGAGCCATTTGGGAGCCCTAGATCATCTGCCTCAGCCTCCTCTATGCGGCCAGCTGGAGGGTAGGCTGTGGAGGCTACAGGGGCTTTTCAAGAAGAGTTGCAAGAAATCTCCCGTGGTTCTTTCTGAAACCTCCCTACAGTATGCTTGGACTGGCTTTAGTCACAGGGCTCCCCTGTGTCATCCAGAATATTCTGGAGGGAAGCCACTGCCTTGTTTAAGCCATCTGACAGACATGATCCTCAGACCTACAGCCAGTGAGCTTGGCATGAGCCAATGAATCTGCTACTGGCAGGGAGGGTAGGAAGGGGACTCAGAGGAACTTGGAACCTTGAGTGGTTCAGTCGGTGCACAGGGCCACCAGGAGTCCCAGAGAGATGAGAAGGCGATAGCAGTTCAGTTGGCGGCTCCCACCCACAGAAACACAAGCACTGGAGTGTGGCTAGCTGCTTCTGCTGCCCCTGAAGCTTGCCTTCTTTGTCCAAATGGGCAAACTCCCTGTGATTTCTGGTAAAGGTAAAAGGGAAATGCTTCAAACCATATGCCAACGCAAAGGACATGTGTGTTTCGACCCACTCTCTGTTTTGGTTGTGGCATCTGGATGTTCAGAGCTAGCTAGCAAAGGTGCCATGTTTCAATTTACATCTGACTAGATGTCTTTCTTTTGACCTAGGCTCCTGGAATTGTCACATTGAGATCACATACCTGCAGGTAATCTGTACATGAAGGCTGGGAACTTGATGGAGTGGGAGAGAGAGGGAGGGGGAGGGGGGAAGAGAGGGAGGGGGAGAAGGAAAACAAGCGTGAGCATATTATGAGAAAGAGTCCATACTCTCTTCAGATTCACTGAGGGCTTACACAAGATCCATCATAATCATGGGACTCCGTTAGTTCAAAGGGACTTCCTAGTCAGGTGTAGTGGTGCATGCCTTTAATCCCAGCACTTGGGAGGCAGAGGCAGGTAGATCTCTGTGAATTCAAGGCCAGCCCAGGCTATATAGAGAGACTTTGCCTCAAAACACACACACACACACACACACACACACACACACACACACACACACACGCACGCACACGCACATGCACAGTGATTTCCCAAGCAGAGCAGTGCAACTAGCTAGACAGCACTGTGGAATATGGTAATTGTTTTCACTGGCTGTATGGATGGTGATGAGGTTGAGGGCATGGATACCAATCACAGCGGCCCATCCGGTTGGATTCCCAGTTTTTTCCTGGACCTTCTATATACTCCTCAGGGCTGCCAGGTTTAATGAATAAAAATACAGGCTGCTTATCTCACGTTGAGTTTCAGATAAACAACACATTTTTGGTATATGTCTCTGTATTCCAATTTAGCCAGCATTCTATATTTTATCTGGCATTAGTCATTATCCAAAATGTTCTCATGGGCCCCTCTCTTCCCAAGGAGGCGCTCTCATTTTCATTCAAATCGCAGTTCTGTGCTCAAGGTACTTTTTGTTCAGGGCCAGATTTGTTATTTCCCTGGTGGCCCAGGGAAGTGCAGTACCAGACTTCATCAGCAGGGGGCATCACTCTCCTAGATGAGATTCTCCAGATGAGTTGCTGGGGGCTTCAGGAAGGGAAAGGTGGGGACACCGAATTGAAGGTTCTATTTGTTGCTTCTGTCCTCCCCCTGAAGCTCACGTCTCACCCCAACACCCTGCCAGAGCTATTTCTGTGGCTCAGGAACCTGATCCTGTCACTTGGGCTCCGAAATCACTTCCAAGATTCCACAGTTACCTTCTCGACGCAGCTTAAAAAGCCCTTCAGGATCCCACTGGTGTCTATTTTGCCTCCGTCAACTCCTGCTACTTCCAGCCTGCTCCATCCCACCCACCTCACACTCGCAGCTCTCCCATTCACCAGGAACTATTTGCAGCTTCCCCTGAATGATATTTACTGCCATGCCTTTGTGCCCAGCGTTCCCTTTGCTTGGAATCCCCTTTTCCATTTGATACTTTTAGCCGCTCTGCTCATTCTACACACTGCAGTGGTATGTACTGAGACAGACTGTGGCAAATGCTATGTGGAGCAGAAGGCTGCCTGGAACCCTTCCCCTATGACTCCCACCGGAGGAGGGATGAGACAAGTAAATATATAACAAAGTATTTGGACCCCGTTCAAGGATTGACTGATCTGTCTTCCTCAAATAGAGTTAACTGTTCCCTCTCAGGTTCTCTGATGGCTTTCACAATTAAGGGTCCCAAATCCTGACATCTGCCCGGTCATTCCAGAGAATGCACATAAAATGCAGGTTTAAATCATTTGAGGAAGTGGGGCTTGTGAAGGGGTCAGGATGAAATTACCTGTGACAGACTGAAATGCAGGTACCACCCAGAGGGTGCAGTAGCTCTTCACCTCCTTCGTTCAATGACGTTTGTCATTTCAAGAGAAAGAGGACAGGCTGTGAGTGCACTTCAGTTGGTAAACTGGTGGCCTAGCATGAACAAAGTCCTGGATTCGATCCCCAGCATTGCCAAAAACCAGACGTGGAGGTGCCTGCCAGTCATCCCAGCACTCGGATCATAGAGGCATGAAGACCAGAAGTTCCAGCTCATTCTCAGCTACGCCGTGAGTTCAAGGTCAGCCTGGACTACATGAGGCCCTGCCTCAAAGAAAGGAAAGGAAGGGGGAAGGGATGGAGGAGGTTGAAGAGGAGAAGAAGAGAATAGAAATGGATCTCTCTTTTCTTTTTTTCAAGAACTTTCCCAAATTTTTAATTTGATTGTTTGCTGGCATAAAATAGACACGCCTTCTGGTCAGGGATGCCTCAGGTGGCCAGGCGGCCATCACCTTTCCTATAACAGTTCCATTAGAGCCTACTGTTAATGTAATGCTTCTATGGGCTTTAACTGCAAGACTGACCAGCTCACTATAAGTGTCTAACAAATGCTAGTGAAAGAGAAAGAAGGAGGGAGGGAAGGAGGAGAGAGGGAGGGAGGGAGGGAGGGGTAGAAAGGCAGGAGACAAGGAGTGACAGTTTACTGAGAGAAGTTCTTACTGCCGTTGCTTTGGGCCTGGAACAGATGGAACACAATAGCCTGACACTGAATTTATTGCTGAGTGTGCGTGTGTGCATACACGTGTGAGTTCTCATGTTAGCAGGTGTGACGGCTGGAAAATATGTTTAAGAACCATCAGCTCCATTCTCTAGCGGGCTCTCCAGCTAAGGCTTTCCTGTTCTGAGGGGTGGGGGGGCGCTGGGGAAGAAGGTAGGGCTCACTGGTGGACTTCCTGGCTTTCCTCCAGCACCTGCAGCCGCCTGCATAGAGATGAGAAAGAGTTTATATAGGCTTTTGGTACCAACTGATGCATCCTCAGGGGAAGGTGTCTGGCAGCTGCTGCCACCCACTGCCTACACACCGGAGTGCCCACTGCATAGCAAGCAGTCGAGTGGGTCAGAGTTAAAAAGCTTTCTCTTCTCACTTGTCCAAAATGAGATCATCAAAATGATCCCTTACCCTGCGTTGGGGGCGGGAGGGTGAAGATGTATGACTGATGAAAACTTCTAAGTGACAGAGAAGGCGGGGGTGGCTCACACTCCTCCTCGTGGCCCCCAGAAGCAGAGCAGTCACTTGACCCTGCCATAGTCTGCTGCTTTTCTGGAAGGCTGTGCTTTTCATCTAGAGAGGACGCTGCTTCCTGCCCACACAGAGCAACCCATATGCATTCTCATTGCCCCAGCGAATAAGGGCATATCTTTGAAAAAATAGACATCTGAGACTTCCAAAGTCTATTTTATCTTCGAAGTAACTGTATCATTCAAGAAGCAGAGACTCCATCTTGGCCCTGAAATGCCTCTGGAGCCTTTCTGAATAGGGTAGAGCAGGGGGGACTGGGGCAGTCGCAGTAGACTGGAGTTACTCTCTAGGCTGGACTGGAAGCATCTGTCCCATGTTGTTCTCTTTGATGAGAGAGGAACTTTGAAACGTAAAAAACTACCACAGCCAGACTCAGCCACCCAGAGCACCGCAAGAGGGGAGACATTGTAGCAAGCAAGACTTTCCAGGAAGCAATCCCTCCGGAACGTAGGCTGCTCTGGCTTGCCCAGGCTCTAAGCTCTTGGTCTGGTCCTTGTCCCAGAGTGGCAAATTAGGCAGGGGTGTTCAGAGAACTGTGGTCCTAGGTGCGGTGTGCCTACAGTACTGGGGAATAGGAGGGGGGAGGAGAACGGGATAATGAGACAAAGATCCTGAACTAGTGAGGGTTTTGCAGGAAAGGGGAATCAAAGAGGGCTAGTCTTCCAGTTTGCAGCATCCTTTAACAAGATATATCTTTCCTAACCTCCCAGGGACAGGGATGGTGGCAAAAGCAGAGTCTGATTTGTTTGTTATTTGTGTGTGTGTGTGTGTGTGTGGGGTGTTGTACGCATATGTGTGTATGTGTGTTACAGACAGGAGGACAACCTTGTGTACCATCCATTCCTCAGGCTGCATACACATTTCCTTGGGAACAGGGTGCCTCATCCACTAATGATTCACCAAACGGGCTGGCTGGTCCATGAGCCTGAGGGAATCTGCCTGTGCTTCCCGCCCCAGCAGTGAGATTACAAATGCATACCATCAGTCCTGGCTTTTTTAATGTGGGTGTTGGGGATCGAACTCAGGTCCTCATGTTTGCAAGGCAAATACTTTAGCTACTAAAATCTCCCTAGTCTTTATCTATTTATTTGAATATTTATTTACTTTATGTGTAAGCACGTGTGCCTTGGTGTGTGTATGTGTTACCACATGCATGCAGTGCCTGAGGAGGTCAGAAGAAACACTGGAGCTCATGAAACTGAAGTTATGTGTGGTTGTAAGCAACAGTGTGGGGTGCTAGGAACCGAACCTGGGTCCTCTGCAAACACAGTGAGTGCCGTTAACCATTAAGCCATCTCTACAGCTATATATTTATCTTATTATCTGGATGTGTTATTTTGTTATGTAATCCAGGCTGGATTCAAACTCATAATCCTCCTGTCTCAGCCCTTCATGTGGCAAGATTATAAGAGTGTACCCTGATACTTCTCTATAAAGTCTGGGTCTTGAATCATAGAGTAAAACCCTTCAGTTACATTGCTCAGACTTTTGTTAATGTTTCTCTCTGTCTGTCTCTCTGTCTTCTTCCCCCCTCATTTTTCCTTTCCCTCTTCCTCCTTACTTCACTCCCTCTTCTCTTTCTTTTATTTATTTATTTTTGTTTTGTTTTGGTTTTGGTTTTTCGAGACAGGGTTTCTCTGTATAGCCTTGGCTGTCCTGGAACTCACTCTGTAGACCAGGCTGGCCTCGAACTCAGAAATCCACCTGCCTCTGCCTCCCAAGTGCTGGGATTAAAGGCTTGTACCATCACTGCCCAGCCCCTTTTCTCTTTCTTGAGACAGAGTCTTGTATAGCCCAGGCTGGCCTCAATATCGCTATGAATCGAAGGATGGCTTTGAACTTATGATCCTCCTGTCTTTGTCTCCTGGATCCTGGAAATGCAGGTGTGTGTGCCAATGTATGCCTGATTTCTTGGGTGCTGGGGATTAAACCCAGGGTTTTGTGTATGCTGGACAGTACTCTGCTAATTAGCCTACATCCACAATCTTCCATCCCCTCGACCTCCTCTTTCCCTCCCTTCCACCCCTTGTCCCCCTCTTCTTTCTAGACAGTAGACAGAATCTCATTATATAGTTTAATCTGATCAGAGATTCCCAAGCCTCGTGCCTTCTAAATGCTAAGACTGCAGGCATGTACCACCATGCCTGGCCCAACTCTCATTTCTGATCCACACATCTAGATTTCTAGTCTCAACTCAGGACAGGACTGACCATCTCTCTGGGGCTGCCACCTGAATCTGACCTACTTTCTGCCATTCACTGCACTTGGGTTGAAGAGGGATACCTGCATCCTCTCTTTCCCTTCCCTCAACGCCTTCCATCTCTGTTGCTCCCTCTTCCCCTCCTTTCCTGGTGCTTCCAACCCCTTTCCCAATAACCCCCTCCCCACATCCTCCTGTGCTCTCCTTCTCCGGCTCTGCAGTGGCCATACCAAATCCTTTCCTTGGCACAGGCCCTCGACTGCCCTGCTGGGTTCCTCTCCTTGTTTCTGCACCTTCTGTCCAATTATCCCTCTGGCCAGGCTGTTTGGGAGCCCTTCCCTCTGGCCATCCTGCCTCCTTCTATCATCCAATGATTAATTTCCATCTGGGGGTGGGGCTGTGGAAACCAATTTGAAAAAAAAAAAAAAAAACCACACACACACACACACACACACACACACACTCACACACACACAAAAACAACCCTGGAGCTGTTAGGCAAGCTACGCTGTGTTTGGCCCTGGCCCTGAGACTCCAGCAGAGCAGAGAGGATCTCAGGGAAGGTGACACCACAGGCCAGGTCATTAAGGGCCACCGGATCTAGTTTTAAGGAGAGTGAGATCAAATGCTTTTTAGAGTCAGGCGGGCCTCAAAAAACGAGGGCTGGCAATGGGAGGATCCGAGTCTCTTCCACAGAAAACAAAGCTCTGACTCAAAGGAATCCTTGCTCATCCACGTTCCTCAGTTTAATGTCCTTGGCTTGGGAATTAACTTTGAGGCTTTCCAGCACAGATAAAAATAGGTCTCGTAAATGCCATCACGGGCACTTTCCGATAAGGTGGCCTTTTAAGGGAAGCTTGGCTCTCAGCAGAGGGTCTGAGTCAAGGAGCCTTTTGGTAGATGTTCCTGTTCCCAGAACCGGCAAAACAATGGATGCAGGAAGAGGAAGCTAATGGGAGCCTCTGTGCCCCAAAGACCAGGAGTCACGCTCTTGAAACGAATGTTGATGTAACTCCTTCATTTGTACATTCAGCCCACATGCCATTTATCCAAGTACCTGGTATGTGCTAGGAATGCTGCTGGATTGTAGAGTCACAAAAGAGAGAGAAGAGAGAGAGAGAGAGAGAGAGAGAGAGAGAGAGAGAGAGAGAGAGAGAAAACCTCCACCTTTAGCAGTTTTGGCAGTAAGGAACCAGACAAATGGGACACAAAATGAGAATGCAGGGCAGGAGACAGAGGTAGGAAGAAGTAACTCAGGGATATGGACACCAGATAGACTGTCCTGAAGGCATGCTGGGTAAAGGGCCTCAACAATCATCAGAAAATTCAATATTTGTATGGTATCAATCTCTCTCTCTCTCTCTCTCTCTCTCTCTCTCTCTCTCTCTGTAAGGAGCAAGCTGCAGCACATATTTGCATGCTACGGCATGCATATAGAGGCCAAAGACTAACTTGTGGGTTGTTGGCTTGTTCCTTCCATCACGTGGGACCCAGGAGTTGAACCCAGGTCATCAGGCTTGGCAGCAAGCACTTTTACCCACTGACCCATCTTGCTGGCCCATCAGCAGAACATTAAGACATTAAGATGGGCAGCAGTGGGTGAGTAAAGGCCAAGAAAGAGGTTGTGGGAGGGTAATGTGTGCAGAAAGGTAGAGCCTGTTCTACCCAAGGAATAGAAGCAGGTCCAGGTCCCTGTATGGCTGGAAACCCCATTGCTAAGGGAAGGAGGAGCCTAGAGACAGAGCATAGGTCACAAGGGCATAGGTCACAAGGGCATAGGTCATCTGACAAAGAGTCTTTCTTCTTTACAAAAGAGTCTGGACTTTATTTCCCTGAGGGTAGAGTGGTGCCGTTGAAGGTTTTATGCAAACAAGTGATCAGATTAGATTGGTATTTCAGAGGGTTCACTCTGGCTGAAGAGTAGAGAATGAAAAAGGCTGGGAGGCCTGGGAGGAGGCCTTCTCAATCCAAGGAACAACCGGGGATGTGTCAGCAGGGATGGAAGGAAGTGGGCGGGACTGAGGAATGAGTAAAGGATGATACATGGCATGTGGCCTGGGGGAGCTGAGTCTGCTTCCCAGTTCCTGGGCTCACATTGCTGGTGAGGTAGGAAGGCAGGTTTCAGGTCTGCTGTTGTTAGGTGTCTTTAGGTCACCAAGGAGGTATCTGGGTACATCTCCAGTTGGAGAGAAGGGCCTGGCTCGAGGCAGACTGGGAATATTCTTTAGCAGATGGATGGCAGTGGAGCTGAGAGAGAGTGAGCCGGCTCCAGGCAAGTAAGGACATTGTGACAAGAGGAAGTGAACAGATCCAAGGAAAGCCAGCATTCAGAGATAGCTATGGAAAAGAGTCCGCTGTGTCAGAAGGAGCAGTCAGAGCCAGAGGGGGAAGCAGGAATAGGGGTCTTCAGGGGATGGCCTTTCTCTCTCTCCAGTAACAATTTCTAACTTTTCTTTAGAAAGTTCCTTTCAGGGGCTGGGCACACACACACACACACACACACACACACACACACACCCCTTCCCCAGCCTCTATCTCTAGGCTTGCCCTCCTTATTTGTCTTCTCTATTACCCCTCTGCTTATCAGTTTTCCACTTAGGTCTCTGTCCTAGTTCACTTTCTAGCTCTGTAATAAAACACTGACTGAAAGGAGCTCAGGAAGGAAAGGTTTCATTTCATAGTCTAGCTTTCAGTTCACTAAAGCCCTTCCACAGTTCCCCTGAATACAACCTGGTCAGGTCTGTCACAGAAATATCCCATAATCCAGTTAGCAATTTCTGTATTAGTTAGATTTCTTTTGCTGTGATAAAACACACCCTGGTTCTGGGCAGTCGTGGTCCACACCTTTAATCTCAGTACTTGGGAGGCAGAAGCAGGTGGGTCTCTATGAGTCCGAGGCCAGCCTTGTCTACAGAGCAAGTTCTAGGACAGCCAGGGCTACATAGAAAACTCCTGTCTCAAACAAAACAAAACACAACACAAGACAACAAAACACAACACCACCATGACCAAAAGCAACTAGGGAAGGAAAAGGTTTAATTACTTCAGCTTACAGCTTATACTTCTTCATGATGGGAAGTCAGGGCAGGAACTCAAGGCCAGAACCTAGAGGCAGAAACTGAAACCCAGCCCATGGAGCAGCATGCTTCCTTGCTTGCTCTTCATGGCTTACTCAACTGGCTTTCTTACACCACCTGGGACCCTCTTCCCAGAGGTGGCACCACATACAATGTTCTAGGCCCTCCCATATCAACGTTAATCAAGAAAATGCACGACAGGCTCGCCCACAGTCCAATCTGATGGAGGCATCTTCTCAATTGAGGTTCCTCTTTGCAAATTACTCTAAGCTCGTGTCAAGTTGACAAAAAAAAAAAAAAAAAAAAAAAAAACCTAACCAGGACAGCTGCCAACACTCACTCAGGTCTTCTCTGACCTTCCAGATGAAGTTATGGTCACCATTTGCTCTTCCAGGAAATACGTGCTAAGCACTTTCTAGCCATGGTCAGTATTGGGCTATGTACCAGGACTTCAGGGCCAGCAGAACTGACATATCCCCGGGGAGACAACAATCTTAGCAGGGGAAGGTTTGTTTAGCAAACGATTACACAGAAACACTTAAAAATTATTGTTCGTGTTAAGGAGAAAATAAAACCAGAACACTATGATGGAAAATAACAGAAGATTTGTACTTTGGAGCTTGATGAAGCGACCAGAGAAGGGTCTCTGAGGATGTGAAGACTTAAGCTGAGACCTGAAAGGTGAACAGAAGCACCCTATGAAGAGCAAGGGCGGCGGGGGGTGGGGGGGGGGGGGGGGGGGGGGGGGTAGGGAGGATGGGGGGAGTGTTTCAGGCCGAAGGAATGGTAAATACGAAGAGCTGAGTAGGCATTGAACTGGAAGGGTTCCGGGTACCGATGGATGGTCCACGTGAGTGGAGCAACATCCGAAAACAAAGCTGCTTCACGGAGCTTAAGCTTCTGCAGCTGCCGGAAGGCACAGCCGCCACTTGAAGGATTTTTTTTTTCCCCTTAAGATTTATTTGTTTTTATTTTGTGTGTACATGGACGTAACCTGCATGTGTGCATTGCTTGGTACCGATGGAAGCCAGAAGAGGTATTGGGTACCCTGAAACTGGAATCGCATGTGTTTGCGGACCACCTTGTCAATTTGGGGAACCAAACAAACCTAGGTCCTTTGCAAGACCAGGAAGTACTCTTAAGAGCTGAGCTAGTTCTTCAGCACAGTGTTTGTTGTTGTGTTGTGTTGTGTTTTGTTTTTGAGACGGACTCTTCTGGATCGTAGGCTGGTCTCAACCTTGATTTGTGGCTGAGTGTGATCTTGACCTCCTGATTTCCTGCCTTCTTCTCCTCAGTGCTAGGATTACAGGCATGCCCTACTAGTCCTGGCCTATTCAAAGATTTTAATTAGGATTTACAATTGACTTTAGTTTTTGTTAGATTGTCCTAGTTGCTAAGGGAAAAATGGATTAAGGGACATTTAGAAGATAAGGAAAAAAATCACTGGCCACGGTAGTAACACAACTTTATTTATTTTTAAAAGAATTATTTCTTTATTTTATCTATATGAGTATACTGTAGCTGTCTTCAGACACACCAGAAGAGAGAATTGGTTTCCATTACAGACGGTTGTGAGGTCCCATATGGTTGCTGGGAATTGATCTCAGGGTCTCTGGTAGAGCAGTCAGTGCTCTTAATCGCTGAGCCATCTTTCCAGCCTGGTAACACAACTTTAACATCAGCCTTGGGGAGGCAGACCTCCCTATGGCCGACATATGGTCTACATAGCGATTTTGAGGTTAGCGAAAGCTACAAGGTGTCTCAAATTTAATAAAAAGATTAAGAAGATCAGTTCTGACTTTATAGACCAAGCAAATGAAGATATTAGCTAGAATTGGAATAAGACAGAGAAAAGTTGTGGATTCCAAAGCTATCTGAACTTGGCCTTTATGGAAGTTCCTAAATGATTTGATGTGAGGTTCTGGGAGACTTAGTGCCTAACTTCTGCTCTAAAGGAGCAGAGAGAGGAGTGGCTTACGTTAACCCAGCTGGTCCTATCTTTCTATGAAGCCCCTGGGAAAACTGTCAGAAGCCCAGAGCTTGAGAAACAAGCGCCAATTGAAATCAGCAATCTCTGAGGTCCCTTCTGGTTGCAACCTAGTTGTGTTGTGGGCGGAGAATTGGAATAGTATTGTGATTTCTCTGGATTCGTCCTGTAGTACCCGGCGGAGCTCTGTGCCCGAGGAGCGGGCAGCAATTGCTGCTTGACTTTTCTTGTGGGCACCAAACTTCTGTAATTGAATTTTAGATTAAATTCTTAATAAAACAAAACAAAACAAAAATAAACCTTCTAACGTAGGGTAAACTTTCATTTGAAATCAATTCGCCTCGAGACAGTAGAGCCATGGTGAGGCTGATCTAAACTTGTAAAATCCAAAAGTAATTCCTATGTAAGCAGAAACTTTTTGTTTTTCTTAATTATCTGCATCTGCATTTAGGTAAATGTCATTTTAGAGCAGATGTCAGCAGGTGAATCAATCACATTTAAAATAGCAAAGAAAGCAAAAGACCGGGTGTGACGGGATACACCTTTAACTCCAGCACTCAGGGTGCAGAGGCAGGCAGTTCTCCCTTGAATTTAAGGTCAGTCTGGTCTACCTGGCAAGCTCTAGGCCAGCCAAGGCTACATAGTGAGATCCTGTCTCAAACAAACAAACAAACAAACAAATGAAATTAAAAAAAATTAAAAACCAACCTTTTCCAATATACACTGATAATAATTGATAATGGAGCATGCAACCTGGATAAAATCTACTCTTTACTATATCTTCCCCACCCCCGATTTATCTATTTATTTTGTTTGTTTGTTTGTTTGTTTGTTTGAGATAGGGTCTCAGTGTAAAATCCTGGCTGGCCTGAAACTCTCTTGTATTGACCACCAACTCACAGAGACCTGCCTGCCTCTGCCTCCTGTCTTTAGCATATTCTTTGTTTAAAATTTATTCTGATAAATGCTAAAGCTTCTAAAATTTATTCTGATAAATCTTAGAATGTTATTTATTTATTATTGATTTATTTGAAACAGAGTCTCACTCTGTAGCCCAGGATGGCCTGGAACTCACTTTGTAGTCCAGGCAGGTCTTGAACTCGGGGGAGATCCTCTCGCTTCAACCTCCCAAGCGCTGGGATTATAGACTTGAGCTGCTACATCTGGCTTTAGACCAGTCCCGAAAGTTAATGACACACAGGCAGAGTTGTGTGGCTGGTGCGGCCAAAATCTAGGATTTAAATCTGCACCCGCCCTGTCTTTTGTCTGCGGTTTTTTTTGCCTGGCGCTCCATCTTTCTCGTTGCATGTTTCCCAGCCATTTTCTCGGGTTAAAAATTCAGAACTTCAATATCTATAAGCTTATTGAAATCAAATACTCAAGTAAGTACATCATTCCCAGCCTTTTGTTTTATTAAAGAGAGAAGTAAGATGACAGAATACCTTTTATATGCCAAGAGCTTTTGAACAAACACACCGTTCAATGCTTTCTATTATCCCACCGTGCACGGTCCATTTCACCAAGGAGATAGGGAAGGCAGTGGCCCTGCTTCCTGTAAGTCCCTTGCCTTGGACATCATCAAGGAACAGGAGTGCGTGAGATCTGCCTCACACACCACAGCAGGGAGGCCTTTTCTCATTTCTCCCTTTGTGGTCAGGGTCTCAGAAGTGACCTAGGGGTTGCCCAGATGGATGCTGCCCCCAGGGGGCTTGGAGTTTGCAATATAAAGCACGAAATGGGGGTGGGGTGGGGGAAGATTTGGTATCCTTTGTAGGTTGATGTGTCTGAGGGTGGTTCATTTTACACCAGCCCTTGGTTTCCAGCTGAGTTTCCAAATCAGCCTCTCGAGGTCCTGTCAGTATTTCTTTAGGAAACTCCTGTTCCAGTGGATAGAACCAGAGTTGGCACAGTTCCTGCAACCAAGTACTCTTGTCAAAATGTAAAGAAACTGGCACCAAGACCAGAGAGTTGGTTCAATTGGCAAGAAGTGGTGTTCTGGCTGAAACTGTCTTGTTCCCTTGATTCTGTGCTGCCCAGAGAATTCTACAAAAGGACACTGCCTAGGCACAGGGTTAAGCAGGGTACACAGATGTGAACTGTGAGTGAAGAACATTACCTCAGCTCCACACTCAATGACACACGCATAAACAAGCAAGTCTACTCGTGCCAGGGGTGAGTCGTGTTCGAATATTATTTCAGTCCATCTTCATCACCAAATACTAAGTTAGAAAACAGTGAGTCTTGGGAAGCCTTATCTATATTTATACCATAGAAAATGTTAGTGCTGGCTTTGAACTTGAGTCTTTAGAAAAGAGACATGCTCACTCATCAAGCCACAGCTTCGCTGTGGAATTTACTTTTTGTTTTTTTTTTTCTAAAGATTTATTTATTTATTTAATGTATGTAAGTACACTGTAGCTGTCTTCAGACACACCAGAAGAGCACATTGGATCCCGTTACAGGTGGTTGTGAGCCACCCTGTGGGAGCTAGGAATTGGAATCCAGGACCTCTGAAAGAGCAGCCAGTGCTCTTAACTGTTGAGCCATCTCTCCAGCCCCTTTACCAGGGAATTTAATCAACCAATTAACATGTTTCCATTGTCAGTTTTCTATTAACCTTATCATGGCCCTAGAACAACACTGTCAATGTGTTCTTGTTTTTTCTTTGTTTCTTTTTTTTTTTCTTGTTTGTGATCTTACATCTGTGTCCTTGAATGTGTCACCTGTCTTTTTCTTTAGGCTGGACATTGTCAGCACACAGGACTGTATTCCCTACTGGTCTTCCTGTCTATCCTTCTCTAGGAAGGCATCTCTACAAAGACTCCAACATGGCAGATACTGGACTTGGACGGGGGGATGGGTGGGTGGGATACAAAGCTGTCATGGAACCAACTGAAAAACTCTGCAGAGGCAAGAGACTTACCCCCTTAAGATGCTCACATCTAAAAAAGTAGTTCATAGCTCTCTTCAGGCTGGCCTGCCTCTACCTCTCCTATGGTTCCAGGAAAAAAAAAATCTGCCTTTGCTTATTGAACTGTTCAAGATCCATGTTGGCAAAATAAATAAACACCAGACATCTCAGGGTCTTTGGGGACAGATCCCTTGCCCAGACCTGGCTCATGACAGCCAATGAACATTTTGTCGTTTGTGTTTTGGATTAAGAAAATGAGTTCTGCATGTTTCTTAGCATCACAAGGAGCACTGGATTGAATTGGTGCCATTGTAGGCTTGATTGTTGTTGCATAGATAAAAGCCTCATTAAGTCCCTCATGAGGAGAGAAAAATTTTATTTTGAGGAAAGAGGAGCAACGAGGGCGTCTTTGCTTGTTGTGGTTACAACAACAAAACATTAAATGGGGAAAATAATTAAATAACTGAACTTTTTTTTCTTTCCCCAAACCTTGTCAAGAGGCTGGGTGAGTTTTTAATTAGTGCTGCATTTTCAATAAATCCAGATCAGTACGTGGTACCGATTCTTTCCTGGATAAGAGAAAGATAATAATGAGAATCTTATTTTTCAGTCCCACACTAAAGGGATGCCTGGTATATTTAATCATGCTGTAGAAATCCTGGCAGCCTTCTCTGAGCCTGGCCTCTGCTCTAATTACATTTCTAGATTTTAGTAAATTGAAAGGGAAAATGTAGGAACAAAATAATTAAAACCGAAGAGGAAGTGCATATTAAAAAGGAGAAGCTGTTTAAAATTCTTACACGTAGTGCTTCCAAGGACATCCACAATCGCCTCATCAGCTCCACACCAAATCAAAGCCCTTTGTGCAGAGGCTGGAGGGATCATATCTCAGGTGGGCGGAGTGGTCCTCACAGTAAAATGGGACCCTCATTGCACAGAGCTACAGATGGCAATAGGACCTCTTATGGCCCTCCAGATCACTGGGGATTCAGACCAGGGTCTGGACAAGCTGCTGGCACATATTCTATACCCGGAGGAGCCCTCTCCCATATCCTGGGCACAGTCTGGCTAAACTGTAAGGATTAGTCTCAATTGTAAGGAAGCTGAAACAGATGTCCATTCCCCACAACCTTCTCTTTCTGCACCTCTTCCCCACGCTCCTTTCCCAAGGGGCTTTTTCTTTCTCTCTCTGCTTTTCTGTGAAGTCCTAAGTCAAGAGAATAGGTAAATAAACAGCCTCAATGTCACCAAGAGCTAGTGACTTGGAACTGGTTACCTATGGGACATTTTGAATTTTTACAAGGAGCAAATACCTCTCTGACTTCAGTTCAAGAGAAGAGGGTTTGTTGATAGTGATGGTAAATGAAATCTAATTGAAAAGTTTCAAGAATCTGCCTCAGGTGACAAGAGCTCTTTCTGCTTTAGAGCCAAGCAGAGAGACCACATCAGTAGAGAATCAGTTCTTAAACAAACCATTTTGGTTAGGCATAGTGGAGCACTCTTGCAAACCTAGCATCAGAAGGTAGAGGTAGAAAGCTCAGGAGCTCAAAGCCAGCCTCTGTTTCACGGTGAGTTTGGGGCCAGCCTGGACCATGTGAGATCATCTCAAAACCCCAAAAGCAAAAAAAAAAAATGAAGCAGAAAACAAACAAGAAGAATTTTGTCTGGTATACAGGTTGTGTAAGCCCTGGGAGTTTCGAGGGTTTTACCCATGATTCCTAGGACATTTAACATGGGGTCTGCTTCTGTACTTGAAAGTGGAAAGCTTCTTGGCACTGTCGGGGGGTCTTTTCCAAACCCAGTGGCTTGGTTCCTGGGCTGCCAGCCTTCCCTGCTGAACAGGCTCACCAGCCACCTGGTGCCAAGAAGCGTGTGGCAAGAGACAGGAGCACAATCTCCTGGAGACTGTCCCACAGGCCTGGAAAGCAGTAGGGCTCCAGGAAGCTGCTCCTCAACAGGCTGCAACCTTGTTACCTCATGACCCACAGGGTCGGTCACTGGGTTGATCCCTTGTGTCCAGAGCTAGGTGTGTGCCTGATTTTGAGTATGCAGGAGACAGTCTGCTTTTGATTTTGGGAGCTTGATTCAGTAATAAAATATTTTCTTTAAGTTTGAGGTGGTCAAAGAATGTAACAATACCAAATATCCCACTGCTGACCTTACTTCAACACAAAGGTGACCGTTTTCTTCCAGGGCCAAGATGCTTTGAGACAATTCTACCCAACTCCAGAATCACTTTTGGTCCATGGGAGCTAAGACATGAGACAGACTGGGGACCCAGATGGCTTAGCCAAGAAATTGTCACAGAATTAGCTTCCTCTCTGTTGTGTCACACACACACACACACACACACACACACACCTCTTCTGCCTTTCCCAGAAACAATGGCTCTTTGGTTATTGTTTTCAAATGCTAATTTATTTATTTAGTTTTTGAGACAAGGTATCACCGTGTAATTATGGCTGACCTTGAACTCACTATGTAGACCAAGCTGGCCTCAAATTCACAGAGCTCCTCCTGCCTCTGCCTCCTGAATTCTGGGGTTAAAGGTGTGCCCCACAGTACCCTGACAAAGTACTTTATAAATGTTAGCATTTGCAGCCTAGGCTTGTTGTACATGGATCTCTATGAATTTAAGGCCAGCCTGTAAACAAAGTGAGTGCCAAGTCAGCCAATCCTACATAGCGGGACCCTATCTCAAAAAATAAAACAAAAACACATGTAAAAAGTTCTTTTAAAAGTTTTAGCTGAGAGTTGGCTAAAAAAGAAAGTAAGAGCAAAGTCATCGGTAATCCACAAACTGCACATTTAGGTTTCAGTTGTGAAATGCCTGTTGCAGCTCCACCCACCCGGGCCCTGGATCTTAGTTTCCTTCCTTCATTCTGGCCTCGCACCTTAGTGCGAACTTCTGCGTGCTGCACGCGACCCCCTCCGAGTTCCCGCCTCTTTCCACGCTGGCCCCGCCTTCCGCTTAAATCCCCGGGCCCTGGCACCACCTCGCGACGCTTGCGCACTAGGGAAGGTAGGCGGAGTCTTAAAAGAGGAGGAGCTGGAGAGTCCTGAGCGGGGCGGGGTGGGGCGGGGCCGGACGGGGCGGGGCGAGGTGGGGTGGGGCGGGGCGGGAAGCCGGGGGGAGGAGGCCGCGCGGGGTGGGGCCCGGCGGGTACGCGCTCGCTGCGTCGACGTGCTGACGACAGGACGCCCAGGCCGGTGTGTGTCGGTGTGTATGTGTGTGTGTGTGTGTGTGTATGTGTGTGTGTGTGTGGTGTGTGTGTGTATGTGTGTGTGTGTGTGTTTGTATGTGTGTGCGCGCTCCAAGAGTGTATTTGTGTATCGGCGGTCCCGCAGGTCCCGGATGTTGCGGGCAGTATGAGGCGAGCGCAGGGGGACAGGGACCAGCAGCTGTCGCCGCCGTTCTCAGGTGAGTGTGTGTGTGTGTGTGTATGTGTGTGAGTGTGTGTGTGTGTCAAGAGTCGAAGAAGGGGGTTGGCCTGTCGGGGTGCGGGGGTTTTCCTTGAGAAGTGACTAAACCCCCCAACACACACTTTCCCTAATGTATTATTCTCTGTCCCATTTCCTACGTTGGTTTCATGGCCTGAGGAAGCCAGAGACTAGTCAGCCCTCCGTTCTTCCTACCTCAAGCATTCTGGAAACACAAACGCGCCCCCTGCCTCCTGCCTCCCTCACCATCATATCCCCAACCCCATCCCCCTTGCCAAATAGTGAGCTGTCGCCTGCGGCGAGATGGAGAACTGCGCATGCTCGAATGTGAAGGAGCTCCGGGTGCCTGTTCGCTGCCTCAGGACGCATGCGCATTGCTATTTTGCAGGGACCTGCGGGATAAAGAGCCCCTTGACCACGAGCCCGCCTTCTTCACTAGACTTGCCACCCAATAGTGAGCTGGTCGCTCCGATCCGAGAGGGAGAATTTAAATTATGCGAGGGATTTAAGGACAAAGCACTATTTGCATCTGGTGTTGCCCTAGAGACTCCCAGGCTACCAACGCCTCCTAGAGCCAACGTGTCCCACACTGACCCCTCTTTTGAAACTAACTGCAACTTTTAGTTCTAGAATTACTTCCCTTTCCACCACTCCGTCGTCATGCTGAAACCTTACTACAAACTTCCCCTAAGTTTGGGAGTAAGTCCAACTCGTTTATTCTGCCAGGGGATTTTTGATAGTTTTGTTAAAAAGGACTTGTTAAAAAGGTCCATAAAAAAGAAACTAAGGTGGGAATTTTTCTTTAGTAAAATTCTGAGTTTGCCTTTACAGAGTAGATAAGGAAGGGATAAGTGCCATACACTGTTTAAGTCTTGAAGTAACTACAAAATGGAAATCAAGACATCAGTAGCTTCATTTCAGCCCTTTTACTTTGTGTGACCCATTTGGTTCTTCGCGAGCGCGTGTGTATGTGTGTGTGTGTGTGTGTGTGTGTGTGTGTGTGTGTGTGCGTGTTTGTGAAAGTTCTTTCATAGTGTTTCTGTTTAGTTATACATTTAGTTGTACAGTTTAGTTGTACATTCTGTGACCATATGAAAACAGAGGCAATCAGAAACAATTGAACAACTTGTACAAAAGTGACCGTTTCAAATAATTTGAGCGACAATTCTTTCATATTGGCAAGTTTCAAAAAATTAAAATGAGGAACTTCACAGCAATATTCCAGTGACTAGGACCCAGGGTTTTAGCTGGCAGACTATCCTTGGTTCTTTAGTTTGCTGCCGTGCTGTCCCTCTTAGAAACTTTGTCTTAGCTCTACCATGGAGGGAAAAAGGTTTATTATTTGTTTGTTCTTGAGTAGCCATGGCTGGCCAGGAAGTCCCATGAAGACCAAGCTGGTCTCAAGACTGCATTCAGAGAGATCTGCTTATCTCTGCCTCCCGAGTGCTAGGTATATATTTGATCCCAAAGATAAGCTACTAGCAAAAAGTTTGATGAATTTTATTGAAGTGAATAGCTAAATTGTTGTTGGGTGGAGAGAATGGAAAAGGGAGGGGCATTTTTGTGTTTTTCAGTTGTCTGGCTAACCTAATGTCTCAGACTCTTGGGAGTGGGACATGAATCAGCGTTGTTTTGAAATTCCTTTTTCTCTGTGTTCTTTCTTTGGTATTCTCACAAGACATATTTTGGTTGGTATTTTAACCCTAGAACCTTATGTTCTTGGGCTTTAAAGTATATATACACTTTTCACTTCCTCATTTAACACTGGGCTTTATGTGGTTCAGCTGTCTGTTGTGCTGTTTCCGGTTGCCATGTTGCACTTGGAACCAAGAGATGTCACAGAAGCAGCACAGGGGTTGGGGGCAGGAGCACATAAATCATCCAGTGTTGGGAAAGAGCTGGATACTCAGTCTCCCCCACCCCCATATCCCCACTAGTATAAGTTACTGTGTCAACTCCACATTTAGGATCAGGGCACTTGGCATCCTTTTGGTATTTTGGTGACTACACTTCTTAAAAGAGTTATTACAATGGTTAGTATGGTAGTTGGAAATACTTTATGTGGTCTACCTCTTCACCTGGATCAGGCTCTTGTAAAATCTAGAAGTGAAGCTAATGAGGCAATCCCTGTCTTTCTTCTCCGTAGGCTTTCTTCACGTAGGATGCTTTGTTCTTATCTGGAAACATTTTATCTCTGAATTCACTGAAAGACTTATTTAAGTTTTTCATGATACAAAAGAATGGAACCTTTTAGGATTAAGATGAGTTAATTAATTCATATTGCTGCAGAAACTTGTTTAAAAATAAAAGATAATACAGATGTCAGAAAAATTCTCAAAAGATTCACAGTGAGAATGAAAACCCTTCCATGATTCTCCTCCTGTCAGGTTACCTTCTCAAAGGCAGCGTCTCCTCCTCCCAGAGTCTGCACAGCATACAAATTCTTTGGTGTCTGTTTTCCACAAATGATAAGACAGTCTGTACATTTTTACTTTGTCACTCAGTTTATCTTGGTGGTCATTTCATATAGTATGTATAGTATTTCCTTCTAAAAAGTGACAAGGGTTGTACTGTGTGTGATATGCCGTCAGTCAACGAGTTTTTAGTAAGCATTAGGTTTTCAGAGCCAGAATTTATTTGTTTATGTATACTAGTGTCTAATGGATTAGATTTTTTTGTGAATGTACCAGATCAATGGGTGTATGCATTTTTAATGTTGGCAGTATTGTTGAGTTGTTTTCCATAGAGGTGTATGAATTTATATTATTGCTAACAGCTCATCTGCGTGTTTCCTAATCTACACTCTCATCATTTAAAAACCTTATGCAGTGCTTTCTCTGAGACTTTAAACTCATTATATAGTTTCATAAATTCCGTCACACTGAGGAGTTGTGGACAAGCTCTGTCTCTGTTTTGTATGTCCAGAGTCTTAGCAGATACTCTACCATGAACGAGTGATGCTGTAGGAACAAAGGCACATGCCTGAGTAGCAGCAAACCCATGGCAGTTCTAGGAAGCACATGAGACCTGCATTCCAGTTTCCTCATCTTCACTCTCAGTTCTAATTTCTTTGTGTGGAACTCCAAAAGCTTATATGATGTTTTGCGGTATCATTTTGGTAGCTATGAGCAAAGGTGAATGAACTGCTTTTTGTTGAGTTTAGAAGGTAACTCAGTGGCAAAGATATTTTACTAAGTATTTTCTCCACCAGAATGTTGGCTTTGGCAGTCTTCTGACTGCAGAATACCTTATTATGAGATGTGAAGAAAGAAAAAAGGTTGGGGATGGTGGAGCACACCTTTAATCCCAGTACTCAAGAGGCAGAAGTGGGCACATGGATGTGGGTTTAAGGGCAGCCAGAACTTCATAGTTGAGACTCCCACCCTTCCCAGCTCCAGCCCCCTCCAAAAAGAATGAATGAATGAATGAATGAATGGATGGATGGATGTCTGTACCTGAAGGAGATTGTGATCTTACCAGATGCACTGACTATATGAAATAAGAGTCAGAAATAAAAGTGAATAATACTGTGCTTGTGTTCTACTCTGAGAAGACTTGAGAGGAGTGTTGAAGGGTTGAAAGGGAGTTAGTTCAGGAGGGCTTTCTGGAGGACTTATGTGCTGAGGTGTGTGTTGTTTTTCTTCAACTATGAACGTTCAAAAGTACAGAAAAGTAGGAAGGTACAGTTATTACCCTTCTGTCTACCACTTTAATTGTTCATACTTGCTGAATTATAATATATATATATTTTATATGCTATACATGTTAGGATATATAATATTCAAACTTTTATATATTTCAGATATATTTCACCCTTTAAATGAAATACATTGTTTTACTCAATTGTTCTTACAGTGTTTGTCACAAGGCAATTTGAGTAATTTTAAATTTTATTTTATATTTTGAGACAAGGTCTCACTATGTAGTCCTGGCTGGCCTAGAGTTCACTCTGTAGACTGAACAGACTACAGAGTAGACTAGCTGGCCTCATATTCATAGAGAGCCACCTGCTTCTGCCCTTCAAGTCCTGGAATCAAAGGGCACTGGAACCACTGTATCTGCCATTGTTTGTATTTTTTTCCCCTTCAAACATGTCTCTTTAGTTTCAGAACTGTTTGAAGCTACTCATGATTAGTGGCTTTTGCTTTTTTAAGAGACCAGGCCATTTGTGTTCCAATGTACATCATATCTTAGAATTTTCTGATTGTTTTCTTGGTTTCAATAATTTGCTCTTTTGTCAGTATAAGATGATATTGAGACCTAAAGACTTGGTTAGATTCCCATAAAACAGTGTTAGGAGAAACATAGCACTAGAGTCTCTGTTAATGATATGTGGTTTAGTTGTATGTTTTAAGGTGATGAAGCTCAGACTTTTCAGTGAAATTTTCTCCTGTAATTAGCAAATAGTCTTTAGATTGGTCCCATTCTGGCTACTGTTACCTTTCCAGTAGCCTTTCTCCTAATTTGATGGGCTTACCTTTCTCAGATAATTAAGTAGTTGTAAAATAGTGATTTAAGAAGTCTGACATTCTTTTTCCTTGGCTAGTTTTTTATTTTTTATAAAACGTTCCCTTATCAATTAGGAGTAAATTACAGTTTCTACCAAAAAAGTTGAGGTGAATCTCTCTTTCCATTTAATATTTTCTGAGTAAGGAGGTGGTATAATTAATGGACAGTTTAGAAAGGCTACAGACAAACAACAGTCCTGGGGATCTATTAAAGGCCTGGAACATGGGAGGCAAATAAGTATTCTACCTTGGGTTATCCCCATAGCTCAAGTTGTCATCTTTACTGGTAGCAAATGAATAGTTTCTTTTTCTTTCTGTTGGTATCATCTTGCACACATGGATTTTAATGTATTGTGTCTTACCAACAGTTACAACATTCTTTATGATGCACAAGGTGTTCTCTGTCTTGCCTCTAGAGTCCTCTCAGCTCAGCAATATGAGTGCATTCTTGCTTTCTGGCACAAGAAATTTTTGACTAACTAACTCTATCTATCTATCTGTCTATCTGTTTATCTATCTAATTTTTTTTTGTCCCAGATATGCAGCCCTTGCTTTACCTTTCTTTTTTTTTATTTTTAAATTTTTAACCCTTATTTTTATTTTATGTGTATGGTGTTTTGCCTGTATGTATGTCTGTGCACTATGTGAATGCAGTGCCTTTGGAGGCTAGAAGAAGAAATCTGAACAGTTATGAACTCCTGTGTGGGTGCTGGGAATTGAACTCGTCCTCTAGAGGAGCAGCCAATGTTCTTAGCTAATAAGCCATTTCTCCAGCCCCACACTTTACCTTTCTGCAGTTTCTTTCAGTAAATTAGCTTGTTCATGTCCTTTATGGGGCTTGGCAGCTAAATTATGAAAAACAAAGTTGCCTTTGTTTTGACCCTGTATACCTAGTGTTTTACTCTCTGTGCTGCTAGCATTGCTAAGATCTAGATCTTAGAACTCACAACTTCTTTGTCTTGATATTCTTTGGGAAAGACAGGTAGTGTCCCAAGTAATAGCACATGAATCTCCCACATGAACATAAAGTTGGCTATAGAAAATATTAGAGTGCCTCCTTCCCTCCCCCTCCCTCTCCCTCTTGCCCTCTCCCTCTTTTGAGACCAGTGTTGCAATGTTTCGTTTTTTTTCTGGGGTGAAATATAAGGAAATGAGGGCTGGGATGTAGCTCAGTTCGTAGAGTGCTTACCTAGCATTGCAGAAAGCCCTGGATTGGATTCCTAGCACCACCTAAACTGGGCTTGCTGGCCCACACCTATGATCCAAGCACTTGGGAGGTCAAAGCAGGAGGATCAGAAGTTTAAGGCATCCTTTAGCTACATAGGGAGTTTGTCACACAAGCTTTTTGGAACATGTGGTGTTCTGACATTATATAAAAAGAAGTCTGTGGGGATTTGTATAAGTATTTGCTTTTCTTTCCTTTCCCTCATTTAAAGCATTTCTTTTAAAGTTTCCACATATATTTCTCTACATGAATGTTATGTAAGATTCTGCTGTTACAGCATATATTTTTCATTATCATTAGATTTTCATCTTTAAAAAGGAGCAAGACAAATTGTTCTTAATTAGGGAATATTTTCAGCCAAACCATGACCTCTGATTCCCAGTTGTTTTAACTCAGGGTCTGGAACATTTCTGCATCCTGTGATACTGTGTACTGTAGACTTAGGAAAAAATGTCTGTTCATTTGAGTGCTTTTTGCAACTCTGTCATACTAATGAAGGGTAATTTGTAGCTGGTCTTAGGATCTAGACTAATTCTTGCCTTAGTAAAAAATGTTTAATGAGATGCTTCCTATGCAGTGATACTTTGAATAATTTCATGTTACTCAGAGCCAGACAATAACAATATTCTGATACCTATCTGAAATCCATTTCCCAAGTTCTCTTTACCATCTTGTCATATTTACAAGGTTATTTATCCTCAGTCTGGTTTCATAACAATACTGGCTCCACATTACATTCTGCTTGTGTATTTGAGGAAGCACACCTGTTTCTTGTGTTTGTTTTCAGGCATGGTAAAATTACTCTGCAAGGCTCTGTGGACATATTTGCTAATAAATTGGATCCAGTTCCTTCTTTCACTTTTGTATTTATAAAGCTCCCATTACAGGAAAAATACTTTAAAATTAGAGTTTTGAAGAAACATCTGGGCCATTACTCTTATTACTATAGTCATATTTTATGTTTTTGAATTTATTTATTTATCTATTTATTTTTTATTTATTTGTGTGTATGTGTGTGTATGTGTATAAACAGGTTATATGTGTACTACAGGGTATGTGTGGAGGTCAGAGTGTAACTTCTAAGAGTTGGTTATCTCTAACATGTGGGTCTCAGGGATGAAACTCAGGTTGTCAGGCTTGGCAGCAAGTGTTTTTACCCACTGAGCCATCTCTTTGATGTGATAGTCATATTTTCATAGGATTGGCCAGAAGTTGCAAAGGTGTTCTCTGTATATGGCAAAGCTGGTCATTCAGCTTTATTGGAGCTGGATACAGATCGCAAGAGTAGATATTAAATGTACAGTAAGTCTTCCTTGATACAATGACCATTATTCCTGACTGTTCTAAGAAGCTGTTGTCATACATTTTCCTGCTGTCACCAGCTACCTCAGGGAGGGCTTCCAACAATTTTTCAAAAAGGTTCTAATTTCTCCTGTCTACAGATCTGCTTTTGCATTTGTAAGAGGGAAAACGTACTTGTAATTATTTACCTCCCTAAATTGAGATGTATATATTCTTTTACCTGATATTTATAAAAAGGCAGTCATGTGGACGTTTGCTATAAATAACAATAAGCTTTTCAATGTTGAACGTCATTTGTACTGCTGGCTTTAAGTTCTCAATTGTAAGTTGGGTATACTGGTGCACACCTGTAGTTCCAGTACTTGAATGGTAAAGGCAGCATAGTACTGCTCTCTTCAAGGCCAGTCTGGTCTATGGATGGAGTTCTAGGGCAGACAAGGCCACAGTGAGATCCTGCCTTAAGAACACAAAAAGTGGGGACTGGAGAGCACTTTTTGGACTGAACTCCAGAGTTCAATTCCCAGCAACTACATGGTGGCTTACAGCCATCTGTAATGGGATCTGATGTCCTCTTCTGGTGTGTCTGAAGAGAGTGACAGTGCACTTACATACATAAAATAAATAAATCTTTAAAAACACATACAAAGTAGGGGCTAGAGAGAACTCAGTTGATAAATTGAATTGAGATCTCTAGGCCCATAAAAAGCCAGCATGGCACCTAGTACCCATAATCCCAGTGCCAGGAGGCAGAGATAGGAATATTCCTGGGGCTTGATAGTCTAACCAAATCAGTGAACTCCAAGTTCAGTGAAAGAGCCTATCTTAAAACACAGGAAGCTATTGAACAAGACACCCGATGTTAACCTTTGCCTCCATATGCACCCATATTCACTACCCCTAAATAATAAGTAATCTTGAATATGAATTATTTTAAATATATAGAAAAGTATAAAGAATAATGCCACTTAAAAATGATAAAATCATTGTGTGTGTGTGTGTGTGTGTGTGTGTGTGTGTGTGTGTGTGTGTGAAGGCCACAGGACAACTTACGGTCGGCATCATTTCCGGAACACTGACTTAGAACTTCGAGACATGTCTCGTATTGACCTGGAGTTTAGCAATTGGTGGTCTAGATTGGCCAGCAAGCTTCCCCAAGGATGCTTTTAACTCTCTTCCCAGCACTGGGATTATAGGTCTTAGCCCTGCCTAGCCTTTAAGAAAAAGTCTTTTATTAAAAAGATTTATTTATTTTTAGTTTATGTTTCAGTGTTTGCCAACAAGTGTGTGTGTGCACATGTGTCCACAGAGGCCAGAAGAGGGTATTGGATCACTTGGAGAAGAAGTGACAGGTAGTTGTGGGTTGCCATTGGGTGCTGGGACCCAAACCCTGGGTCTCTGGAAGAGCAACCAGTGCTCTTAACAGCTGAGCCATTTATTTCTCCAGCCCCTTTGCCTGACATTATTATGTTGATTTTCAGAATCTAACTTAGAAATGCTATGAATAATAGGTATACAAACTTCTCTTTAAAATGTTGCTTTCAATTCTTTAGTGTATAGATCTAGAGTTAGAATTCCTAGATCATATGGTAATTCTATTTTTGATTTTTTTTCAAGATCCTTCGTTCCATTTTTCATGGTGCCTGTACCATTTTCCATTCCCCCCGACAGCCGTTCCGAGTTCCCCACATCCTTACAACACCTTTTTTCTTCATGGTACTGGCATCCTAACGGGTGTTGTTGAATTCTTTTTTTAGCTCTATCTTTTATTGAAGTTGAGTTTCAAGTTTTATTTTATTTATCTTTAATTTTTAAAAGATTCATTATGGTTTTTTTGTTTGTTTGTTTGTTTGCTTATGTGCCTGTCTTTGTGCTGTATGTGGGCGGCCGTGTGGGCTTTGTGCTGTGAGTATGTGGGCGGCCGTGTAGACCAGAAGAGGGCGTCAGATCCCGTGGAGCTGGTGTTACTGGTGGTTTTGAGCCACACGATGTGGGAACTGAATTCTGCTTCTCTGGAAGAGTAGTATGTTCTTTTAACTGCTGGGCCATTTCTCCAGTCCCCAAGGTTTGTTTTGGGACTGAGTTTCACTCTGTAGCCAGGCTGGCTTGAAACTCATGATCGTCCTTCCTTAGTTTCTCCAGTGTTAGAGTCTAGATTACAAGTGTGAGTCTTCATGACCAGGATAAACTGTATCAGACCTATGTTGTTGTCCGTTTGATGTTTGTATAACCTGCCTGGCTTCAAACTTGTGATTTTTCTGCCTCCCTAGTACTAGGCTTGCACATCATACGCTACCATGCCTGGTTTTCTTTTGTTCTGTTCGCTGTGTGTGTGTTTGCTTTACAGAAGGAATTCTCTTATATTAGGGTAACAATTAAGTCTTATTTTCTCATGTGTTTATAGTTTTGCTTTTTACATATAGGTCTCTCCCATCAATTCATTTTGATATTCAGTATGGAAAAGATTAAACTTTTCTATAAGAAAGCCTTAAAACATGTATCTACTTTTCCATGAGGATAACTCAATGACCCAGCCCCATGTTTTGGATAATCCGGCTGTTCGCTAGTCTTGTTAAAATGTCATTTGTGCCTAGCAAGCACAAGGCCCTGGGTTCGGTCCTCAGCTCTGGGGGAAAAAAAAAAAAGACAAAATAACAAAATGTCATTTGTGTTTGTCTGTGTATATGAGGGTTATTTTCTCTGTTCTCTTTATGTGCCATTTATGTGCCATTGACTGACTGGCCTTCTTGTGCTGTACCATTGGCTGGCTGGCCTTCTTGTGCTGTGCCATTGGCTGGCTGGCC
>JANHMN010000002.1:25739421-25786761 GCA_030674055.1 Rhabdomys pumilio | reverse complement strand
CCATTGGCTGGCTGGCCTTCTTGTGCTGTGCCATTGGCTGGCTGGCCCTCTTGTGCTATGCCATTGACTGGCTGGCCTTCTTGTGCTATTACAGACTGCTTTCCTTATCATAGACTTAGAGTAATTGTTCTTGTCTGATAACCAAGGCTCAGTGTCTCCTTTTTATGTTCATCGAACTCCTTGAAAATCCCTGTCTGGTTGATTGGTACATTTTAATGTAGTCATTTGCCATTGAAATGTGTTCATGTGATATATCATGACCTCCAGAAGGGGGAAAATTGTTTCCTTATCACGTAACTAATAACTGTTCTGAATGAGTATATAATTTCAACTCTTTGTTTTGTTTGTGTGGTTTTTATTTTTCTATAGACATAGGATATTCACATGGAAAGTGACCTGTTATGATTGTATAAAGACACCAATAAAACAGTTTTGGTATTGGCATTGGTATTGAACCTGATGGTATTAAAGGCTTCTCTAGCCCCCTCCTCCCCATTTTTTTTTTGTTTGTTTGTTTTTTTGTTTTTTGAGACAGGGTTTCTCTGTGTAGCCCTGGCTGTCCAGGAACTCACTCTGTAGACCAGGCTGGCCTGAACTCAGAAATCCGCCTACCTCTGCCTCCCAAGTGCTGGGATTAAAGGTGTGGGCCACCACCGCCTGGCAATCCTCCTGACTCAGCTTCCTAAATGTTAGGATTACAAATGTGAGTCACCCTGCCCAGTAGTGTTAAAAGCCTGATAATAAGGAAATGAAACCTTCTTAAACAAAGAGATTATCAAAAAGATACAGAGTAGCTGTATAGCAAAAGCACAGCTAGATTTTAGAAAGTCCTGGAACTAAAACAGTTTCATGGACTTCAGCAATAAGAACTGATAGACTCTGGTGCTCTATAAATAAACTTCAGTTTCCATGAAGCTTAATTCAGATTCCTAAGGGAGATCTGATTTGGTCAGGCCAATGCTTGATTTCCCATGGGCCACATATATGCCCCTGGTTCAGCTCCAGTTGTTTATGGGGAAGGGGAAGTTTGATATAAATAGAAATTTGGGGAATGGCTGGAATTAGAGACAAATTTTCTCTGAGTAATGATGAATCTTAAGACTTCTTATAATCTTAAAGTTCTTAGTGTCTTGAGGTTTTTTGTTTGTTTTTTAAATGTGGGTTGCATCTATTGGTCATTACTAAATTAGAACTTAGAATACAGGATTGGAGAGATGGCTCAGCTGGTAAAGGTGCTTGCCACTACCATGGTAGAAGAGAGCCGACTCCTACAGGTTGTCCTCTAACCTGTGCTTTGTATGGCATGGCATGCACATTCTAAATACATGTAATATATTAAAAAAAACAGAAAATGTATTAAAATATATTTAAAAAGAAAACATCAAGGAAAACATTTTAAGAAATTTTTTACTTTAAAAATAAAGGCATGGGGAGGAATGCTTTTAATCCCAGCACGCAAGGCAAGTGAATCTCTTGAATTTGAGGTCTATGTAGTAAGTTCTAAGCCAGCCCGAACTATATAGTAAGACTCTGTCTCAAAGAAGAGCCAACCAAAGTCCTCATCTTGTATTAAACTAAGTAGTACTTAAAAAAAAAAAATGAGCCAAGTGGTGGTGGTGGTGGTGGTGGTGGTGGTGGTGGTGGTGGTGGTGGTGCACACCTTTAATCCCAGCACTTCGGAGGCAAGAGGCAGGCAGATCTCTGAGTTCAAGGCCAGCCTGGGTCTGCAGACTGGTCCAGGACAGCCAGGGCTACACAGAGAAACTCTGTCTCAAAAAAGCAAAACCAACCAACCAAATAAACAACAAAACAAAACTTGAAAAATTAGTAAGTTTGGTTGTAAATCCCTTTAATGTCTAGCTTAATAGAAGACAGATAAGCTAAATTTTTATATCTGGTTCTATATTCTTGTTTGTTTGGTTGGTTTTTCTTTTTTCTTTTCTTTTCTTTCTTTCTTTCTTTTTTTTTTTTTTAAGATAGGGTTTCTCTGTGTAGCCCCAGCTGTCCTGGAACTCACTCTATAGACCCGACTGGCCTCAAACTCAGAAGTTCGCCTGCCTCTGCCTCCCAAGTGCTGAGATGTTGGTTGGTTTTTCAAGACAAAGCTTCTCTATTTAGCTCTGGTTGTTCTGGAACCCACTCTGTAGACCAAGCTAGCCTTTAACTCACAGAGATCTGCCTGCCGCTGTGTCCTGAGTACTGGGATTAAAAGCATGTTTCTTTTTGAGACAATCTTTTTACTTACCTGTGGCTGTCCTGGAACTCATTATGTAGACCAGATCTGCCTGCCTTTGTCCTTGAGTCCTGGGATTGAAGGTGTGAACACTCCTAGCATTCTGAATCCTTTCATTATTATTGTTTGCATTCAGGGTGTGTGTGTGTGTGTGTGTGTGTGTGTGTGTGTGCGCGCGCGAGAGCAAGAGAGAGAGACACAGAGAGACAGAGAGAGAGAGAGAGAGAGAGAGAACATATATATGCTACTGTAAGTATGTAAGGATCAGAAGATATCTTTCTTTGCCTTCTACCTTGTTTTTGAGGAAGAGTCTCTCTTGTTTCTGCAGTTGTTGCATACTTCAGTTTAGCCAGCTTCTGAGCCTGTGAGTGATTCTATGGGAGATTCTCCCATCTCCCCATTGCAGTGCTAGGATTACAGATGTCTGCCACCCATTGGGCTTTTTTTTTTTAAACATGGATTCGGGAGATCAAACTCAGGGTTGTCAGGGCTTCCTGCCAAGTACTTTTACCAGCTGAGCCATGTTCCTGGTTCTTTGCTTCTATATTCATACTTATGTGATAGATTATTTTTGTTGAAATACAGGAAGGAAATGTAGTCTCAAAAGACAGTTAGAAAAGGGAGAGGTATTTTATAGCCATTTCAGACAGTCACATACATACGATATTATAATAAAACTGACAAACATTAGTTTCCTTGTAAGTTAGTTTGCACTGTTGATCTGAAATTATATTGATGTAACTGTTATATTGACATATGTTGATATATCTTACATTTGAATAAGTTATTTATTTAAAGAGATTGAATCTCCTTTGTGTTGCCCAAGCCAGCTCCAAACTATTTCTAGAGATTTTTCTGTCTTCCTGAGTAGCTGGAACAAATGGACAGTTTAATGGATTTTACCAATAGTCTCAGGCACTGGTCATTTGGAAAATTATTGACTTACTGAGTTCAGCCGATCTACTAAATGTCTAAAACATCATTTTCAAAAAATATTTTAGTTATGATCACCATTCTTTTCATGAAAAAAAAATCAGTGTAGGGAAGTTGTCAAGCAGCTTCAACTACCCAAAATTGTAAATTTTTTTCATTAAATGCTTAGATTTTTTCATTGGCAACAAATGCTGTCAGTTGTTTTCCTTAATGTGACAGACTCACTTCATTTTCAAGAAAATCTCTGCTATCTATTTATGTCTGAATAACTAGTTTGTTCTTTTTCCAAGAAAAAGTAGTGTTTCATGAAAACGAAGCTAGTTGAGCCCAAAGCTCAGTCACAAGTGCTTTTCCTCGAAACCATTGTGCTCAAGGATACTGAGAAGTGCTTTTTGCATATCTCCTTTTTCGGGTCGCAAAATACTCATGGGTTTATTTTTATTACTTCATCAAGAACATTCTTGAGCCAGGCATGGTGGTTCTCATCTGAATCCTAGCATCTGGGAAGCTGAGGAAGAGGATCTGGAGTTTAGTTGAAGGTCATGCTTGGGCTACATGAGATCCTGTCTCAACGAAACAGAAGGAACGTTCTTAGTGCAATTGACTTTATTTCTAAGTCATCAGTGGACAACATCTCAAAGATTAGTACTGATTTAATACCATTTACCTTACCTTATGCTAGGTGCAACAGTTTCTACTCATTATTACTTTATGAAATCAGAACAAATGTCAACATAATCATAAATCTAAACAGCTTATTATGATTTAAATTGAAATAGTTATGACTTCGAAGACCTTTTGAAAGGGCTCTGCCATGCATCTGCACAGCACACTTTGAGAACTGCAGCCTTAGGAGGAGATGCAAGTGCATCATGGTGGTGTCTCACTGGATTGCTAGTGTAGTTGCTGAGTTGCTTAGCATGCTTATCAAAAGGAATGCTGTATTTTAAAAGTGCATAAAGTGTTTTAGATTTCTTGATTAGAAATATATTCTAGGAATTAACATTTTCAAACACCAGAGTTGAAGGAATTAAGCTTTTCAGCTAGATATTCTTTTAAGTATGTGATAATCTTGGTATAAACTATTTTTATAACATGTCATTTATGAAGTACAGTACAATTTAACATTTTTTTCAAACGTTAAAAATTTTAAGTAAATTATTTATTTAGTTAGTTTGCACAAGTGTGTGTGTGGGTCAGAGGACTGTTTGGAGGAGGCAGTTCTTTCCTTCCACCATGTAGGTCCTAGGAATCATAAAGTGTAGAACTTTGATTGGCGGAGAAGGGAAAGGGAAATTTAGGCAGAAGATGCCAGGAGAAAAACTGTGGAGATAGAGAAGGGATGAGGAATATTGGGTTGTAATCCTGAAATCTTGAAATCTCTGTATAGATAATGTTTAAGAAAATGTCT
The DNA here is from genome assembly GCA_030674055.1 of Rhabdomys pumilio. Lineage (NCBI taxonomy): Eukaryota > Metazoa > Chordata > Mammalia > Rodentia > Muridae > Rhabdomys > Rhabdomys pumilio. The sequence continues at coordinate 25,782,184 of JANHMN010000002.1, read as the reverse complement.
GCCAGGCAGTGGTGGCATACGTTTTTAATCTAGCACTTGGGAGGCAGAGGCAGGCGGATCTCTGAATTTGAGGCCAGCCTGGTCTACAGAGTGAGTTCCAGGACAGCCAGGGCTACACAGAGAAACCCTGTCTAGAAAAACAAAAACAAAACAAACAAAAAAATTAAAGAAAATAAAGAAAATGTCTGTTAGAGGTCAAAGAGACAAGAGCAGGGGCAAAAGCTATGAGGCATGCTTGTGTCTGGTGTGTTCCAAGATTCAGCAAGGAGGCCAACATGGCTAGAATTAAGTGAGCAAGAGACAAAGAGACGAAGTAAGAGAGGCTGATGAGGTTTAGTTCTTACAGTGCTGTTAGTTAGGATAGCTGACCCAGGAACCTGGCGAGAGTTCTGATTCCTGTGCTAGGCCTGTACCACTAAGTAGGAATCTTTGCAGGTGGGACTGTGGCAGAGGAGAGAAGTGACTGTGTTTGAGAAGTATGTCAAAGAAGGAATCCATTTAATTATAGATTGAATGTGGGGGTTGAGAGAAAGGAAATGTCATGAATGATTCCAGGTTTCTGGCTCAAAAAACTGGATGGGTAGAGGTGTCACTTACTGAGTTGAGAGTGAAAGATAAAGAGGAATGGGAGTAGGTGTGGAATTTAGACGGAAGATCAGAAATCAAGAGTTCAGTTTTAGACATGTCAAATTTGGGATGTGAATGAGGCTAAGTATAAATATGTTAAGTAGGCAGATATATGAGTGGAGCTTCAAGTGAAATCAGACACTAAGGTAATACATTTGTATACCATATGCTTATTGATGGTCTTTACAGTGTCTAAATGACATCTTACATGAGATAAATTTGATGGATGAAGATCTTGGAGTGTAGGAGCTAGTTAGCCTCTCGCAGTTATCTGAACAAGAAGTGTGGTGGTAGTGACAATCAGGATGATCTTGGCTGGATGGAAAAGAAAGTAGGTTGGAGATCTGAGGACCTGTGGATCCGTATTCAGTAGAGGTGGACACTGGACAAGGAATTGAAGATGGCTTTGAAGATGGCTTTGGAATGTCAAGCTTGGACGAATGGTGGATCTGTTAGCAATTATAAAACAGTCAGAAGGAGCTGGGTTGAAAAGTGGTTGGTTTTAGGTGTATTAAACGTTTAGTAGAAGCATTCCCAGTAGCAGGCAGGTGAGTGTTTTTTGCACTGAGTTTTGGAATGGCAAATGAAGTTCAAAACATAGTCTATTTCCATGAAAAAAAATTCATTTGTATAAAAATGATTCACCAAGATTTATAAACATGGTAACATCGACAGCCGATTTTGTTGTGTTAGGGTGTCTGTTGTCTGTCCTTGGCTGCTTTTGTATAATGTGCTTCCATTTGGTCGTCATACTTGAGATGTACTCTCTTTTCCTGTAGTTCTAGGAGTCCCAGGTAATTCTTCCCTTGTAGCTTTTAAACCTTTTTTCTTCATCTTGATTCTTCAGAAGTTTATATCTGAGGAATAAAGAAAGTTCCAAAAATAGAATGTGGAGGTAAGGGCAGGAGAGATGGTACAGTGAGTAAGAGTAGAATGTGGAGGTAAGGGCAGGAGAGATGGTACAGTGAGTAAGAGGGCTTGAAGCACAATTATGAGAGCTGCAGTTTAAGTTTCAATTCCTATGTAACAAATTAGGCATCCCACAGATATCTGTAACTCCAGCTCTGAGGGATCCAACTCCCTCTCTGACCTTTACGTGTACATAGGTATATACAAACACACATGCATGCATACATACATTCAGACACACATAAATAAATACAATTAGTCTTTTTTTAAAAAGATATGGTAGTACAAATTAACATTTGAAATGGAATGGTTGTGAAAGCTGATGAACTTAAAAGCCTGTAAACACAACGGCACAGTGCATGATGGTCTTAGTGTACTCCAGTACTCAAGTCTGTTCATCAGAGATGTCAAAGCAGTGAGATGGTCGTGATGGGTAACCTTCGGAATCTGACTTGACTCATGGTCATTTATCCTGTTTATGGAAATATATTCTGCAGAGGTGAAAAACTTCCTTCAGTGAAAATGACTCTGAATTATTCTGGAAACTTCTGGAAATAAAATGAAGAAGATAGCTGGGTGTGTACCTTAGCTGGCAGAGTGCTTGCATGGCATGCCAGAAGCTCTGTAGTAGAGCAAGCAGATCAGGAGCTGAAGGGCATCCTTGGCTATACAGTGAGTTCAAGGCCAGACTGGACTGCATGGGCTGGGGAGGAAAGGAGCTGAAGAAAGACTTAGTTGGTTTGTCTTTGATACACTGTTAGTGCTGACTACTCTTCAGGAGCTACTTCATCAGTCCTTAAGTAGTAGTGATAATGGTAGATGGTGTGAGGAACCCATACACTCTGGTCCTTAAAGAATTTTTTTTAAATCTATTTTATTGTAATAAAAGCATTCTCTTTTTTTTCACGTTATAAAATAATTCATGAAAAAATAAGTAAAAGTGGAAAAAAAAATCACCCTAATACTCATTCCATGGAATTAAGAACAGTTGGCACTTTTATTCTTCTAAACCATTTGTTTGTTACTGTTTGTGTGAAGTGCAGGTCTGTGAATGCCACATGCCACTGGGGGTATGTGGAGGTTAAAAGACAATTCTCAGGAGTTGGGTCTCATCTTTTACTTTGTTGAGGTAGGGTCTGTCTGTCTTTTCTGTCACTCTGTGTATTCTAGGCTAGTTGGTTCACAAGCTTCTAGGTGATGTCCTTTCTTATCTCCAGTCTCACAGTAAGAACAGAGAGCAGTAGAATAAGTAGGATTATGTCTGTCTGTGAATTTGTTCATAGGAGTGCAGGTTCTCTCAGCAGCCAGAGGCATAGGGTCCCACTGGAGCTTGAGGTACAGGAAGTTGGAAGCAGTACACACTCATAACCATAGAGCCATCTCTCTAGTCCCCTTTTCTTTTTTTAGTGGCTGAAATCATCAAGTTTCTAACCCACTGAGCCATCTCACAAGCCCAACATTGTCTCTTATTGTGCATATCTTTTAAATATCCATGTGTATGTATTATATATTTATGTAAAGATATTTTTTTCAAAAATTGAATTATAAGTTATTTTAAAATTTGCCTTTATAGTCAGGTGTGTTGGCACATGCTTGTAATTTCCAGGACTTGGAAGACAGAAGGAGACTGATTTCTGTGAGTAAGAGGCCATTTAGAGCTATCTCAAAAGAAGAAAAGGTGGCTTAAAAATTCACTGTATTGAGGCTAGAGAGATGGCTCAGGTGTTAAGAACACTAGCTATTCTTTTAGAGGACTTGGGTTCAATTGCCATCATCCACATGGTGGCTCAAAACTGTAACTCCAGTCCCAAGGGATCCAGTGCCCTCTTCTGGCCTCTATGGGCACTGCATCTGTATGCCAGGCAAAACCACTTATACACACAAAATAAAAATAAAATCTCAAAAAAAAAAACCCAATTATCTTTTCTGTGCTGGTGAGAAGAAAACATGATTTCTTAAAGTAACTCCATGGAAAGCAGAGTATAATGGCACTTGAGAGATGCAGGCAGGAGGATTCTGAGTTCAAACCAGTATTAGCCATATACCTTTTACATATACCTTAAGGCCTTATAAGGAACCTGGGTCACATGAGATCATATCAAAAATGAAAACAAAAATAGTGCCAAAGAGATAGTTTGGTGGGAACAATGCTGTGTAAGCATGAGGATCTGAGTTCAAATCCCCAGAACTCATAAAAAGTATCAATGGCTATAATACGCGTATAACCCTAGCTTTAAGAAGTGAAGGCGGGTGGATCTTGGGAACTCACTAGCCTGTCAGCCAAGGGAAAACAGTGACCTTCTAAATCAATGACAGCCACAGTCTGAAGGAAATAAAGCAAAGAATGACAAAGAAAAAGACCTGACAAACTTATCTGGCCTCTACATATGCACACACTCAGGTACATGCACCACACACACAAACATACACACAGACAAACCACAAATAAAGGAATCATAGACGTCTATTGTATGGATACATAATATGTTAGTGTTTTGTTTAGTTAGGGTGGTTTTGTTTGCTTATTTTTTGTTGTTGTTAAGTTAGTTGGGCTGTTTTGTATTTTTGAGATAGGGTCTCATGTAGTGTGAACTGGCTTGGAACTTGCTGGGTAAACAAGAATAACTTTGAACTTCTGATTCTTTTGTCTCTAACTCTCAAGTTCTGGGAGTACAGGCATGGGCAATCATGTCTGGTTTATATGGTTCTCAGAGTAGAACACAGAGCTTTGTGCATGCTAGCCAAATACTTCAGTAACTGAGTTATAGCCCTAGTCCCTAAATACATAACTCTTTATTAATTAAACGTTCTTCCCTAGTTGTATCTGTAAATTATACTGTCATAGACATCCTTGTGCATAAATCTTTATATACTGATCTCCTAGGATTGATTTCTCAAATGACATTACTTTGTGAAAGCATGTGCAGTGGGACCCATGCTATGGCTCAGATAAAGGTGGCTGCTGCCAAGGCTCACTGCTGAGCCGTCTCTCCAGCCCCAGTTTTTTAATTTTTCATAAGCACTTATCCTGGGTGTCATTCTCTCTATCAAAAGGATGTGTGTGAGACTGGGAATACGGCTCAGCAGTTAGGAGCACTTGCTTCTCTTGCAAAGGCCTTTCTTCATTCCCAGCACCCACACGTCAACTGACAGCTCTTCATAACCTTAACTCCAGGGCCTCTTGCGCCCTCTTCTGCCCCCCTGGCACCAGGCATAATGCGGTGTATATATACATATATACATACATATATACATATATACAAATATATGTGTGTGTGTATATATATACACATATATATGCACACACACATACACACACACATATATATATATATGCAGACAAACACTTGGATTAAAATCTTTAAAAGGAGCATATGTAAGACATTATAGAAGAGTTACAGTTCTGGGCATTCTAGTTAATTGTTAGCTCCTGAGTTCTAAGTAGCATTTAGTTTACAGCAAGTATGATAGAAATTCAGAGTGAACTGGGGCAGCAAGGTAGAACTTGACCTGGATCTAGAAAAGCAATATTGTGATAAGAGTAAGAATGTTTTCAGCTTTCAGAGTGCTGTGAATCAGTTTGAGAAAGGCAGGTGAGTGAGATGACAAAGAGACCACAGTTAGCTAGTGGGAGAGGAGAGTTTATTTGTGATGTAGTTGAAAGGCTTTAGGAGAGCTATGTTGTATCTCAGAGGTCTGCTCTTATTTTTAGTGTATTTTAAGTTGTATAGTATAGAAACACAAGATAAAGTAGACAGCCGTGGCCCAATTTTAAACAAACTAGAAACAGTATAGTCACTTTTTACAAGAAAAAATGATTAAAGGTTATTTATGTATAAATTACTTTAAGAGTGAACTTCTCAAGAACAAATATTTAACTTGCTGTATAGTTTGATAAGCATATTGTTACTGTTGTGGATCTTACTCCCCTGTAAAATTAAAGAGTTTAGCTTGTTGTTGTTGTTGTTGTTGTTGTTTTGTTTTTCGAGACAGGGTTTCTCTGTGTAGCCCTGGCTGTCCTGGAACTCACTCTGTAGACCAGGCTGACCTCGAACTCAGAAATCCGCCTGCCTCTGCCTCCTAAGTGCTGGGAATAAAGGCGTGCACCGCCACTGCCCGGCTGAGTTTAGCTTTTTCTGACAGTGAAATTATTACAGAACTTTCCAAGAATAAGGAGGATTATAAAATAACTGGTCTGTTTTCATTTAGTACCCATTTCTGCCTCCTTAGGCACAGTACTTCTCCATGCAACTTGGTTCTTCTCATCTTTTATTTTCAAATGCCATTTAGAGATTTTAATTTTTTTATATTATTTATTTTGTGTGTGTGTGTGTGAGTGCACATGGCACATGTCATGGTTGGTGAAAGGTGGTCAGAGGACAGACTTATGGGAATTCTGCCCTTGTACCGTGTAGGTTTCAGGACTCTTACTTAGTCCTCAGATTTGGTGATAGGTGAACTTACTTACTGAGCTATTTTGCTGGCCCAGATATTTTCATTTAAAAGTGTTTTATAGCTAAGAACAAGCAGCAAGAGGATGAGAGGAGGTCAAAGGGAATTGTTATAATTGTTTTCAATGTACTCATGCTGACTTCATACTTTATTCACTCCCATGATGTCTTTAATGCATATCAAAGATAAATTATTTCATAGAGGTGATAATTTTGGGTGTAAATCTTTAGGAAAAATTATGTTAATGTATTTGAAAGTAAAATGTTAAGGATTTTTTATTTAGTATTTTTAATTTGTATTTTTAAAAATGAAGTACAGATAATAATAGTAATTTTTAAACTCCAGAGCTCTCAGCTGGGCAGTGGTGGTGCATGCCTTTAATTCCAGCACTCAAGGCAGAGAGAGATGGATCTCTGAGTCTGAGGCTAGCCTGGTCTACAGACTGAGTTCTAGGACAGCCATGGCTACACAGAGAAGCCCTGTCTTGGAAAACAAAGCAAAAGAAAACCTCAAGCACTTTATCTTTAAAGTACATAATGCTGAAAGCTAATTAGTGACTTACTTCATTTCTCTTCTAGGAGCACTTTCCTAGGTAATTAAATTCACAGGGAATGACAGAGAAACTAGGCTGGCACTTTGCCAGTGTACGTCAAAGAGTATTTTTTCTGATAGAGAACATGTCTCTCTTTGGTCCTTTCCTTTCTTAAAGACATATTAGTGTTAAAAATAATCACAGTAATATTTGAGCACAAGTGTCAAACGTTGCACTAGACATTTTACACATTTAACTCAGTCAGTGTTCATAAAACTCTACTAAAATATTCTCATCTGTAGTTTACAGGTGAATAGTCTGAGGCACAGAAAGACTTTTAAGTAACTTGCCTGAGATTTTATAACTAATATTTTCTGCTGTAACAATCAAAAGAGCACTACTACGTGGTAAGCCTGAAGTCTTAGCCAAGGAAAGTCAATGGCTAGAGGCTGTCTTATCTGAGTCATGATGTATACACTCGTTCCTTTTTCATTTATCTCATTTATTAAGCGCCTACAGTTTCCTGGGCACTACGCCTGCGCCTAGACACCAGACTTACTACGGCTACTGCAGCATAACAAGTGCTCTCCAGGGAGTCTCAGTCTAGTGGGAAAGAATAATAATAATCACCACAGCAAGAGAGTAAGGAGGAAGCATTTAATTTTCCTTGGAAAGATTACAGTAGGTATTTGCAGATGAGGGAAAAGCATTCTGAGTAGAAGAAAAACCTTCGAAGATGCCATAACAAAAATGAACTCACTGTTAGTAGGAATGGGAGAGTATTGTATTGCAATTAAAATAATTTCTAGTATATTGGTGTCCTGGACTGATGTGATCATCAAGAAAACCAGATTAGTCTGGAATGTAGTTCTAAGATACTATTGACTGGAATTGGGAGGCGGGGAGTTGAAGTAGAGGTGGAGAATAGAGAATGAAAGCTGACTCCTGGGTTGTTAATTTGACTATCTTGTGTGGGTTTCAGTTTTTTGTTTTTCTGAGACAGGATTTCAGTAGCCCTGATTGTCCTGAATTCACAGAGGTCTCCTTGCCTCTGCTTCTGACTGCTGGGATTAAACATGTGCACCATCAGGTCTGACTTGAACACTTGGAGATAGATAGATAGATAGATAGATAGATAGATAGATAGATAGATAGATAGAGTAGGATTTTTGTGAAAGATAATCGGGTTTTTGTGGAAAGACTTTTTAAGTCCAAAGTGGAAGAATGGAAAACTATTTGAGTAGCAGGAAGTTACAGTATAAAGAAATAGGCAAGCTTGCAGCTCAGCGAAAGGGTGAATCAGTGGGTAGTTTGTACCTACTTAGAGACAAGATTAGAAATAGAGAATGGACCATTTCTCTGTTTTCATTAAATACTCACCTACATTTTTATTTTATTAATATAAATTTTGGGACAGGGTCTTACTATGATGGCTTGGCTGGCCTGGAACTCCCAGTGTAGATCCGAGTGGCCTGGAACTCCTAGATCCGCCTGCTGAGTGTTATGTTTACCACGCTTGGTCTGGGCTAAATTTTTAGATCCTGTTTTATCTGCTTCAAACTTGGTTAAAAAAAAAAATGCTACTGGAATAAATGCTTTTAGTTAGCTCTTATTAAGTGGTTGTCCCAAAATTTACTGTATTGTTTTGTGTCTTTGTTGGGATGACATAATTATAGGTATTTGTCAGAATTCACAGAACTATATAGCAAATAGTGTAAAACTGTAACCGAAAAGATTCTGCCAGAGTTCAGTGGACATTTTGCTGTCTATGCCCTTAGGCAGCATGTACTTAGATCTTTTTATGATATTAAAACCCAATTTTTTTAAAGCATCTTTCTTTCTTTTTTTCTTTCTTTCTTTCTTTTTTCCTTTCTTTCTTTCCTTGACAGGGTTTCTCTATGTAACACCCCTGGCTGTCCTAGAAATGGCTTTGTAGACCAGGCTGGCCTCAAATTCACAGAGATCCACCTGCCTCTGCCTTCCAGTTGCTGGGATTAAAGGTGTATATTACCACTGCCTGGCTAAATCTATTTATTTTATGTGTGTATGTATATGTGTGCCTGGGTGTATGTATGTGTACTGCATATGTGCAGGAACCTCCTGAGGTCAAAAAGGGACACTGGATCCCTTGGAACTGGAGATACAGCATGTTGTGAGTCATGTGAGTGCTGGGAATCGAACCTGGGTCCTTGGCAAGAACAGCAAGTGCTCTTAACGTGAGCTATTTCTCCATCTTCCAAACCTCATTTTAATTAATTTGTCTTAACTTTGTAGCCACTTCTGTGGTCAAGTTCATAAATAAACATTGGTTTGGATTGTAACTGTTCTGCTTGATTAGTTACACAGTTGAGAAGCAAGTAAGAAGAGTCCCATGGGCTGGAGAGATGACTCGGTGGCTAAGAGCACTGACAACTCTGCCAGCTGTCCTAAGTTCAATTCCCAGCAACCACGTGGTGGCTCACAACTGTAATGTGATTCGATGTACTCTTGTAGTATGTGAAGACACATACTACAGTGTACTCATATAAATAAAAAAATTAAATTAAATTAAAAAAAAAAAGAAGCCGGGCGGCGGTGGTGGCGCACGCCTTTAGTCCCAGCACTTGGGAGGCAGAGGCAGGCGGATTTCTGAGTTCAAGGCCAGCCTGGTCTACAGAGTGAGTTCTAAGACAGCCAGGACTACACAGAGAAACCCTGTCTTGAAAAACCAAAAAAAAAAAAAAAAAGTCCTGAAGAGCCACACACTGCAAAGTAGGTTCTGAATGAACTCCAGCCCTCCTTTTCCATGTAGTTTGTTGAACATAAATACTTTTTGTTTGTTTAGAGAGGGTCTTATGTATTTCAGGCTGGCCTCCATCTTACAGTGTAGCTGAGGATGACCTTGAATGTATTATCTCCACGTCACATCCCAAGTGCTAGGATTACAGTGTGAGCCTCACACCTGTCCAAAAGCATTTGTTTTCTTTCCCTTGTTGTTGTTGTTGTTGTTGTTGTTGTTGGAGACAGGGTTTCTCTATGTAACACCCCTGGCTGTCCTAGAAATGGCTTTGTAGACCAGACTGGCCTCGAACTCACAGTGATCCACCTGCCTCTGCCTTCCAAGTGAATATTTTGTTTTCAATTTTTTTTTTTTGAATAAGCTTCTTCAACTGTGGTTGATATATGAATCAAGGTCATAATCTTATGCCAGAATAAAAATAAACAGAATCATCTTTGTTTCTAACCATAGTACAAAGATATGTTAATATAATTTGTGAAAATTAAAGTTTATAAAAGCATCAAATCAATTATAAATAATGTAAAAGTATCAAAACATTGGTCATCAGTTTTTTTGTTTTTTGTTTTCCAAGGGAACAGACTTTGATAGTTTTCTATGGTCTTCTCTGGTAGGGCATTTCAAGGGTTCTCTGGCACACCCTCATTTTTTTGTTTTTTTGGCAGAGGCTGCAGCAGCTTTTAAGGCCCTTCTTTACTTCTTCAGCCTTTGTACCTCCTGGTAAACCCGAATGCACAGAGCCTTCTTGGCCTGGAAGCTGTGGTGACCCTTTTGGAAATGCAAAGTGGGTAAGGTGTGTTCCACCCCCAGCTCTTTGCATGTCTTTTCAAAGACATCCTAGGTCTGCCTGAGGGTATTGAGTTAACTTTCTCTCCTGGTTGATGCTCATCAGCAGGTGGCGTTTGTGGGCTTTGTCCTTTCGATGTTTCTGCATGTGTTCTTTATAATTGCGGATCCTGTAGGTCAAAGCAAAGATTCGAGTCTCCAACGTTCTGGAATCCTCAGGGTTTTCCGCAGTCCTGTTCATCAATTGTTCTTGCTTGATGTTTAACTTCTCTTTCCTGTTGGCCATTTCCAAAGACAAGATCCTTTTCACAACATCATCAACTTTCTCCGTGTTGGGAATGATGTTCTTGTATCCTTGGATGAATGTGGAAAGAGGGTGGTTTATCATCTTGCTTGGGTTGTACTGGTTTCTGGATAGCGTATTCACGTGTGGCCTGCAGGAGACTCGGAGGCTGCAGGCCACAGTGTGCAGAGGGCAGACTAGCGCTGCTTCCGTCCCTCAGCGTAGGCACTTGGGCCTATGTCATCGCCTGGGCATGATCGGAGCACAGCGCGCACCACGCGGTCCACAGGTAACTCAATCCAGGGACTGGGGCCTGTGTCACCTCCTGGGCATGAACGGCCCGTGCCGCCACTGTCCGCTCCGCGGTGGCTCCAGGTTACATGGGCGCAGCCATGATGGTTCAGGCTTGACCATTTTGGTCATCAGTTTTAAAGTCACTTATTTTTGTAAATTATTTATATTATATAATCTGGTTGGATAAAATTTTCTGGTACTAGTGACTAGCAGCCAATGAATATGCAGTTTAGTTATCAGGCTGTATATAGCAAATCATGACCTTTTCTTCTTCTTTTATGTCATAGTAGTTTGGCATTTAACATAGCAGCCCAACCTAGCATTGCTTTAGTTTGTTCTTTACACAGTAAACATGCTCTCTGTTATGTTGGATGTTTTTGGATTTGGTGTTTGGATTAATATCAGGTAGCTTATTTTTCTCTCCTTGAGCCACTGCTACTTAATACTACTGTTCTTAAGTCCAAGAAATATTTTTTAGTCTCTTAGAAACAAACAAGGGAGAATATTAAATAATATAATTACTTTATCTTAGTTCATTGTATGATTAGAATATTTGTTTTCCTTTGATTTAAATTTTTTATTTGAAAGTTATTGCTTGTTAATATATAGAATTTGTTTGATAGATGGAATGTTGAGCTGTTAGGTAGAGCTTGCCAACACTTCTGGAAGACTTCAGTTTTTCTTCAGCCTTCAGTCAATCTTAAACAGCCTCCCAAGTCATGAACTTTCATGTCAAAGCTTAATAGTCTTAGGCTTTTGGGACCACCCACACGTTGGCCTGGACCTTTTTATATATACCAGGCTGCCTTATACTTCCAGATTCACCTGCTTCTGCCCTCTAAGTGCTGGGAGTAAAGACATCTCCTGACCTTGACTTCCTTTTGTGTTATGTTGATTGTGTGAATCTGGGTGCGTGCCTGTGTGTAAGCCAGAGGTCAGCCTTGGTATTGTTCCTCAGAACCTGTCCCACCTTGTTTTTTGAGACAGTATTCCTCACTAGTACGTAATGCTTATTGATTATACTAAGGTGGTTTGGTACAAGTCCCCAGGATATGCCTTTCTCTCCCATCTCAGCGCATAGATTGCAGGTGGGTTTCACTACTTTGGATATTTAAAAATATAAAGATCTCCCCAAAATAAAGAATCAAGCAAACAAACATGGATACTAGGAATTGAATTTAGGAACTCATATTAATAAGGCAAGCACTTTTCTGATTAGGTCATTACCCCAGCCCCTTATTGACACTACATCCAATTAATGTACTTATTGATATCTCTTTGGGTGACTGGAACTATTTGCTGTGAGTCCTTGTTACAGTTGGTGGCTGTACTGACATACTCAAAACAAAGGCTAAAAGACAAGCCTCATTCTGAGAAAGAATTCTGGCCTTCAGCACTAGACTTAGCACACAGTTTTACGGGTCATGGCCTTGGTCCTGAGTTGTTTCCTGTTTAATATCTGCAGTTGGGAGGCTTGTACCTTGGTGATCCCTGATAATAACAGAAATGAGAAGCAATTTTCTTAAGTAGTTTAATGTTAGATGTAGTTGGTTTATATACTTGAGGAAGAAAGAATACACTGAGAATAGTCATGTGGTTTTTTTCTTCCATATGAAACTAGAGAGAGCTTCTGCTGAAAATACTTTTATTTTTTGAGTCAATGGCTTGCTATGGAGCCCAGACCAACCTTAAATTCACAATTCTCCTGCCTTAGCCTTCTTGAAAGTAATATTTTTAAGCCAGGTGGCAGTGGTACATGCCTTTAATTCTAGTACTTGGGAGGGAGAGGCAGTCAGATCTCTGTGAGTTTGAGGTCAAGCTTGGTCTACAGAGTTCCAGGACAGCCAGGATACACAAAGAAAGCCAATCTCAAAAAACAGAGACAGAAAGAAACTATTTTCAATCTCTGTCTAAAGCTTGATAGTGTGCTATAGTTGAAATTTTATAAATGTATATAATAGCAAATTATAGAGATGTAAAATAGGAACTTTATTTTATTTTGCTTTTAAGGACCCATATACTGAGCTGGTGAGATGGCTCAACAGTTACGAGCACTGACTGCTCTTCTATAGGTCCTGAGTTCAATTCCCAGCAACCACATGGTGATTCACAGCCATCTGTAATGGGATCTGATGTTCTCTTCTAGTATGTCTAAAGAAAGTGACACACATGTGTACTCATATACATAAAATAATAAATTTTAAAAATACATAAAATAAATAAATAAATCTAAAAAAAAACCCATATACCTTTTTCCTCATAAATATAAGCTCTTAGGATTGTCTGGTGTTTACATATTTTTTTTGCAAATACTCCCATTACAAAATTACATGACAGTATCCAAAATAGATGCCATTAATTAAATAAGTTATAACTGTATGTCTATTACATGTTAGATGTATGAATTGTTCATTTAAATATTGTAAACTACCAAGAGCTTCTTCCTTTTTGTTTTGTTAGCACATTTACCACTTTTGGAATCATAGACTAATGTGCAGAAGACAGCTGAATTAATAGGAAGTCTTTCTCAGTAACAAAGGCAAGGAACCAAATCGTATTTACCATGCTGTAGCCCCTTTTGAGCAAAAGTGACTAGGTTAGCATACATCTTAGTAAAATACATCTTGATCTGAGACAGAACTGGCCTTTCTTGTGGTTGATAGAATTCACAATACAAGGTGTTTGTTTACCTGCTCTCTAAATAGAAGTGTATTTTCTGTCAACAACAGCACTTCAACCTTACAAACAGTAGACAGTCCTATAATCAAGTCTGCTGTAGTTTCAGCTGAAGTTTGTCCACTTAGTTTGTGAAAGGCAGTTTGACCTGTCGTTTTAGTCTAAACCTCACGGACGCTTTTACTTTACAATTTGTTTATTCCCATTTTCTCCCTTCTGGCCATCTTGAATGGATAGATACTCAGTGAGGAATTACACTGGAAGTATGTATTAGTACATTTTGGAGGATAGTTATTTTGATAAAATAGTTATCAAACAGTGTGCCAAGACTCCTGGGCCTCCTTTTAGAGTAGTTTGTTAAATTGTTTGTAGTAGCAAAAACCTGGAAATGATACAGCCAGGTTAGAGGATTTTTTGTATAGTCATTAAAAGGAATAGGTGTCCTGGGTATGGTGGCACACTCATTTCATCCCAGCACTTGGGAGGCAGAGATAGGCAGATCTTTGTTAGAGGCCAGCCTGGTTTACATAGTGAGTTCCAGAGCAGCCAGAACTACAAAGTGAGACCCTGTGTCAAAAAACAAAACAACACTACCCTGAAAAAAGCAAAAACAAAATAAACAAGAATTAGGAAGTATATGCCTACAAGAACTATTTGCTGGCACAGAGCTTTTGTTTTGGTTTTTATGGTTTTTGTTTGTTTGTTTGTTTGTTTTTTGAGACAGGGTTTCTCTATGTAGCCCTGGCTGTCCTGGAACTCACTCTGTAGACCAGGCTGGTCTCGAACTCAGAGATCCATCTGCCTCTGCCTCCTGAGTGCTGGGATTAAAGGCGTGCCCAGCCACTGCCTGGCTTTTGTGGTATTTTTAACTTAAACATTTTTACTACTTATCATTTTTATTGATGTGTGTATGCATATCTCTATACATATGGAAGTGTGTAGACAGTGTGCTGAAACTGGTTTGCCCATGTGGGAATTGAACTCAGGTCATCAGGCTTGGTGGGCCTCTAAAGAGGGTCTCTAAAACTTCAACATTTGGATTATAGCTTCCTGTAACTTTCTGTCTCCTCCCCCTTTTCTCTCCTCCTCCTTCTCTTCTTTCTTTCCTTCCTTCCTTCCTTCTTTTGTTCTTTTCCTTTTTTTTTTTTTTTAAAGCAGAATCTTGCCATGTTCCCCAGGCTGACCTCCAACTCAGTTCTCCTGTCTCAGCTTCCCTTCCAAGTGCAGGGATTACAGAGATTACAGACTTGTGCCATCATGCTTCTTAGAACTTTTGAATCATGAGAACTGCTTTTAAACTCATTCATAAAGAGAGCCAGGTAACATTTTTTTTATAATATTCCCAAAGGAGCACAGAAAGTTATCACTGGAAATCAGATAAATGAACTTTAGTATTTGACTAGTCTAGATTTTATTGTTTTTATTTTAGTGCATATCCAGGGTTGAATAGATAAAGATAATCTTTGTGACAGTCTTGTGACATTCTTATACTGTTGCCCTTAGTTTAGAGAATGTAGGTTTAGGAATGCTACATGTAAAACTGCACTGGAGTTCATGTGCCAGAACATCAGTAGCTTCTGAACAGATTGGCAGCGTTTGCTTTCTTCCAGTTTATCTTCCAAGTTTATTTAACTGATGACCATTTCCTGTTTTCTGGAAGAACCAATAAAATGTTACAGATCTCTTCCAATCATAACGAAATGGTATTAACTCCTTCCTGTTCTGTAAGCTTAAGGGACTCAATCAACCCCTTAAAGGTGAATGCACTTAAGAGATCCTTGTGTATTCTTTGAAATGAGATTTGTCTGAAGTCTAGTGCTTCCTTTTTTATTGAGCTAGTTAACTAGTTATTAAATCGCTAATTAGTATTAGTTAATTAATATTAGTTAATTACCAGGTAGTTAATTATTCTAAATTTTTAGATTAATTTTATATTTTTAGAAATTAAATCTCATATACCAGGGCAAATACTCTCTGACATTTTAATGATTTGTTGTTTAAAAACAAACCCTTTAAAAGATGTTAGGAAGTGTTTAAGAGGAAAAAATTATGTATATATTATTTATGTAGTGGAGAATCTCTTAGTTTTTGAAAATACGTATTTTGTTAATTATAACTTGAATCTTTTTTCTTTCTTTCTTTCTTTTTTTTTTTTTTTTTTTGGTTTTTTGAATCAGGGTTTCTCTGTGTATCTCTGGCTGTCCTGGAACTCACTCTGTAGACCAGGCTGGCCTCGAACTCAGAAATTGCCTGCCTCTGCCTCCCAAGTGCTGGGACTAAAGGCGTGCACCACCACCGCCCGGCATGAACTTTTCACTTTTAAGAACAGCAGAAGTAAAACATGTATGAGACTCAGAGTCTAGTTGAGCCGACTCATCATCTGTTTCCAACAGAGATTTCCTGCTAGACAAGACAAATTAGAGTTTTCCTGCAGATTTGACTTGGTGAGTTTTATGTAGTTTTATTTATACAATTTAATTGAAAGGGTAAAGCAAAATGAGATAAATAGACATATTTGCCATGAATGACAGTCCACATCTTTAGTGCAAGCTACTGTTTGATTTTAGTGCCTGTGAAAGTTAAGCTGAAATCATATAAAGAAAATATCTATGTTTGATTTTCTTTTTAATGTGTTGTGTGTACTTGTATGTATGTGCATGTGCATGTGCATGCAAAAGGCCAAAGGACAATCTGAGTCATGCTTAGTAACAATATTCATCTCCTTTGGCACAGGGTCTTTTGTTGGCCTGGAATTACCAGTTAGGATAGACTGGGGTCACCAGTGAGTGCCACCATGCCTAGCTTTATGTGGATTCTGGGGATTGAACTCATGTCCTTGTTCTTACAAAGTAAGCATTTTATCAACTGAGTCATCTCTCCAATCCAACCAAAGAAACATTTTTGTGACTAACTTCAATAAAGGTTTTACCATAAATATCCTGCTGGGAATTAACCAGAACCTTTTAGTCATATCTTTTCTGGTGACTATTATATACTAGGAAAAGATTATACATACTAATGTTGGGAGAAGCAATTATATTTTGATTTAAAAAAAATTTTTTGAGACATAGTGACACTATATAACTGGCCTCAAACTCAACTTCCTTCTGCCTCAGCCTTGTCAAATGCTAGGATTATAGGTGTAGAGCAGAAGTCCCAGATGGGTTTAATTTTGTTGTTGGTGGTGGTTGTTTGGTTTTTTGTTTTTTCGAGACAAGGTTTCTCTGTGTATCCCTGGCTGTCCTGGAACTCACTCTATAGACCAGGCTAGCCTCGAACTCAGAAATCCGCCTGCCTCTGCTTCTCAAGTGCTGGGATCAAAGGCGTGTGCCACCACCACCACTGGCTTGAATCTTTTTCTACTTCTTCAAGGCCAAAGAGATTTCAGTTCATGCCAAGCAGGGAAATGCATATGGTGAGGTTGGTAGCTCAATATGGGATTAGACATTCAGATTACATTCAATAAATTAAAAAAATATGTTTTTTATTATATGTGAGTGTTTTGTCTACCTGTATGTCTATGCAACATATACATGCCTGGTGCCCAGTGAGGCCAGAAGAGGACCTAGGATTTCCTAGGACTGGAGTTATAGATGGTTGTAAATGGACATGTAGGTGCTGAAATTGAACCTGGGTCCTCTGCAAGAACTGGCTGTGCTCCTAACCTTTGAGCCATCTCTCTAGACTTCAACAAATATTTTTTATGCTTGATCGACTTCAGGACTCAAGCAATAGAAACACTACTAATTTTTACTGTTTGCTAATTTTATTATTTACTAGTGTTATAATTAGTTAGATTTAGGATTTTAAAAAAATCTATTTTGTAACCTTACTGCTAGTAGGGGTGGGAAGAACTTTTATAAAACTTAAGTGAATCACAGGTCTGTCTCAAATGGGAACCCTAAATATTTGATAATAGTTCAAATCATTCAATTTAGCTGATAGTATGGTATGATTCTGCCTTGAGAATTTTGAGGGGAAGCCCTTTGGCATGTTGAACATCAGAGTCAAACTGTGTAGGTGTTGTTTTAATCAGTAACGATTAGTTGAATTGTAAGGGGAAAGGGCTACTGGGGTCAAGAACAAATAGATTTCCAAATTTATCCTTGTAATTCCATGTCCTTAGGGAGTAATTCAGGTTGTAAAGCTGCCTTAGCTCTGTTGTGGTTGTGACTGAGCCGTGGATTGAGCAGCTTGACGGTTGACTTAAGTTGAACAGTCACATCCAGTAAGACGGGAAAGCAAGGATGGCAGTGTCAGTGTTACACGTGTTTTCTGGTTTGTTTACAGTGTCTTTCCTCATAGTGGAGAGAATTTGCTTGGTCCTTTGTACTCCATGTGATGGGTATCCAGTACTGACTTCACCAGTCTACGGTGCTCTCATTACTCATCATCACTGAGGCTAGTATTCTTAGCTGCAGTTGGGTGGCCTATCGTCAGTGAGTTATCTTTCATTTGCTCCCTTTGAAATTCTTCTGCCCAGTACTTCACTTTCCTGATATTTGTATTTGATCTCAGCTCTGCTGTTGGCTTCAGTGTCAGTGTCACGTTTGGCAGGCAACTAAGTTGCTTTGGAGTTCAGTTTCTTGATCTGTAGTACAAAATTATGTTTCGGTATTATTTTATTAATATGGAGCACATTGTATATGCCAAGCACAGTATAGAACACACTGGGTATGACACTTTTCCCTTGGGAGAGTAGTTGTATTCAATGCAAAGAACATCCTTTGCTTACTTTCAGATCAATTTAGTCTTTTACTTCTGAAAAATTAATATTAGTGAATTCTCTCAATTTTCACTTTGTAAGATATTTGTTAAAGTGGTTGATGCAGGAGGGAGAGTCAGTTTTCTTTACAGATATGGTCACAGGTTGGTTCTCATGCCCCAGGGGATGACCCATGCCTATGTGTGTATGGACAGTACTAATAGACCCAGTGGGTTAGGAAGGGAAGGAAGAAGGAGAGAAGACAGGACAGGGGAGGAGGGAAAGGGGAGAGGAGCAGAGACGAGAGAGGAGGAGAGGAAGGGAGGGAGAAAGAATATGAATATGAACCTAGAGGCATGATCTTCCAAAATACTCATGTTGCTACCTCTCCCCAGCACTCTATTTCTATAAACAGTCTTTTATGTTGGGGGAAAGATTCCAGTGTTGTTGTCATGTCTCACTATAATTAGTTGTGTGGTTTTTTTTTTGTTTTTTTTTGTTTTTAATGAGACAGAGTATCACTATGTAGTCCTGGCTGCCTGGAACCCTCTCTTTAGATCTATAGAGTAAGAGTCAGTGATTATAGGACTAGAGAGATGCCTAAGCAGTTAAGACCACCAGCTGCTCTTGCAGAGGACTAGGGCTCTATTTCCAGTATCTACATGGTGACTCATTCACCATTTGTAACTATTAACCCAGGGAATTTGATGCCTTCTCTGGTATGCTTGGGCACAAGGCATGTACATGGTATACAGACATACTTGCAGGCAAATATGCATACATATAAAGTAAAGATTAGTCTGCCTTTCCCTCCTCCCTGTCTTCATCCCTCCTTCCATTCTTCTGTGGTGGGGGATGAGTCTAGGACCTTTGGAATGCTAGACAAGAGCTCTACCATGGAGCTGTGTCCTCAGCCCTAAACTAGTGGATCTCTCTTAAAGTATGTGTGTGTGTGTGTGTGTGTGTGTGTGTGTGTCTGTGTGTGTGGTGGTGGGGGGGAGACTCTCAGAGTGGTGCAGAGGCCAGACACTTCCCCCGCAGCCTAGCAACCTGAGTGTTCTATCCATAGAACCCAAGGTGGAAGGAGACTCCTGAAAGTTGTCCTTTGACTTCCACATTCACATTGTGGCATCTGTGTGCCCCCTTCCCCTTACACGCACTACCAGAGAAGAGTGGCAGCAGCACAAGAAGCCCCACCACCCTAGCTGAGGAGCTAGAGATTGGCAGTTGATGGCTTCTGGGGGAGGAAGGTGTGGTTTTCTTTACAAGTATAACCTCTAGTGTGTTTCTACTCAGATGGAAGGGCATCCTGAGACATGGGAGCCCAGGAACCACACAGCTCTGAGAGGGAGCCTCCTCAGCAGAGATGGCGCAGTTCCTAGGGGAGGGTATCCCCAGCTGAGCTCAGGAGCTCAGGAGCCTAAGCTCCACATTTTCACTTCTTCCCTTTTTCTCTTCATTGCTTCTTGGCTTCTTCCTATGAGAGAGTCACACCAGACAGCAAATCTCATGAAAGTGATTTGTTGTAGAATCCAGGGAGAGGAGGGATGAATCCAGGGATGGCTGCCCACTGCTCCTAAGGCAGACAGTGGGGAAGTGGGCAAAGGCCAAGGCGTATATATAGGATTCCTTAGGGAGCAGAGCTTTTCAGGGCAGAGCTTTCCAGATTGAAGATTGGTGGGATTTCAAGTTCTAAGCCTGGTAGCTCAGGGTTTGGTGGTTTTTTTCAACCCCCTTTTCCCTGTATTGAGGCAGTGGGGTAGGATAAAAAGTCTGCAGGCGGCTTTAGCTAAGGTGCTATGTCGGTGTAGCTGCTGGGAAGGCTGGAGTGGAAGTGCTGCCACTCTGGACAGTTGCTGTGGGGCAGCTTCTGCAGTGGGATTTCATGTGCATGTCTTTGTGCATACGGACAGCACTAATTGGACTCAGTGGGTTAAAAGAGACAGAAAAATCTAGAGGCTGAATAATTATTTTTTTTCTAAATAATTATATATAAGAGACTTTTCTGAGATTAACTATGGCCTAGAGTTTGATACAGTGGCATGCAGCTGTCTTCAGCTACTTGGGAAGCTGAAGTAGGAGGGTTACTTGGCCTTCGGAGATTGACACAACCTGTGTAGCATAGTGAATCCCTGACTCAAATCCATACTTACTCTGTATCATTAATATATGACTTTGTTTTAAAAGTTTATGACCAAAGTAACAAGAAAATCCTGTTGGGTGCCAAAAAGAAAAGAAGCAAGCCACTGTACAAAAACCAGCATTTTCTCAGGAGAGCCTCAGCGGCAGAAACAGAATGTATGTGTTTTTTTGCTTTTTGTTTGTTGATATAAGGTCTGGCTACATAACTCAAGCTGTCCTTGAACTCTTGCCGCTTAAGAACTGGAATTATAGGCATGTGTATCACACCTGACTAGAATGTCATAGCTGCACCAAGAAGATGGTTAGGCTATGAACTGTAAACAGCATGGTGGGTTCATACACACAAAACATCATCCACAGTATAGAGACTGAGCTGTTACTTTTGATTGAGGCCAGAAAGTCTTTATAGAAAGGACACGTTGCTAGATATTAGCTCCTTTTTTTCTACTTCTTAAGAGGTGACTTGAGTGAGTAAAAGGAAGCTAGGAATGAGCCAGTGTGTGATGCTGCACACCTTCAGTCTCAACACTAGGGGGCAGAAGTGGAGGAAGGGGAAGCTCTTCCGAGGCCAGCCTGGTCTACACAGTGAGTAGCAGGCCATTCAGGGCCATCTAGTGATACTCTGTCTCAAAAAACAAAACAACAAAAAGGAGCTAGCAATTTAAATGTCTAGGAAAATGATCTTTAAGGAACTTCTCGGCAAGGACGAGAGAGTCAAAGGCCTGAGATGGAAACAAACTTGGCTAGTTTATAGAAGGGCAGTGGCTTGAGTTAAAAGATGGGCAAGAAGATAAGTAGGTCACAAATTTAACATAAGCTTGCTCCCATATATAAGAACCCCAATTTTATTTGAAAAGTGGTATGGTCTGGTTGGTGTTTTAAAATGTTTACCATGGCTACTTCGTAGAAAACAGGCTGATCTACATACAGAGGAAGCTCCGATATCAGGAATCAGGTAACACTGTTCAGTGGAGAGAGCACCGTGACTTGGACACAGTGGATAATAGGGAGTAAAGAAGCCTAGTGATTGGAAGGACTTGATAATGGGTGGGATATGCAAATACAGGGGTTTGGCCTGAGCAACTGCATTGAAGTTAGTGTCAGTTAATTTTGTAGTTATCCTGGATGCCACAAATAAATATAAAGAACTGTAGAAATCCTGCTTTTTAATTCTGTAACTTTTGTCAGAAGAGAAGTAGAGGTCTTTAGAAGGAAAGGTTCTGATTTCCTAGAAACAGATACTGCTCTCATAGGTTGGAATAGTAAACACTTTATTTCAAAGAGCTGATGATGAAGTGATAATGTGTGGAAAGTTCTTCTAGAAGAATTAGTTACAAAGTTTCCGTTTTTAGATGAAGGTATGAACCCAGTCAATGGCTTGCTGATGTCTCCATTAATAACGATACTTAGAATTCACTAGAATGTAAGACCATTTCTATAAAGTTGCCACTTAAAAATGAAATTGAAGTCAGGCAGTGATGGTGCATGCCTTTAATCCCAGCACTCGAGAGGCAGAGGCAGAGGCAGGAGGATTTCTGAGTTCGAGGCTAGCCTGGTCTACAGAGTGAGTTCCAGCACTGCCAGGGCTACACAGAGAAAGCCTGTCTTGGGGAAAAAAAAAATGAAATTGAGCCAGGCACAATGGCACATTCTAGCAATGAGGATGCCAAGGGAGGAGACATAGAATTTCAAAGCCATCTTCAGTTACATAGAGACTTTGAGGCCATCCTGTGTTCATAAGACCTATCTTAAAAACTAAATGAAATAAAAATCAAATCAAATTTCAAGCTAGAGTATTTAAACATACTGTCTGTGAAATATTTCCCCAAATTTCTATATGTTGAACAAAAGACATATTCTTACATATAACCTTATGTAAGAATCAGGAAGTCAAAGGATTAAACTATTAGATTAGTAGTTAAAAGGCTCTAGTCTCACGTAAGCTGCTTAATAACCATGTGACAGGACAGCTGGGAAGCTTATTTCCTTGTTTGTAAAAATGCTTGTTTTGCATGCTTCACCAAGTTGGTAAAAAACCCAAATAAGATCATGAATGTCAGAGTGCTTTGAAAATAGGACTGAACCACTTAGCACTGAATGCAGTTCTGCTTTTGAGGGAGCCCTTCTGTTGCCCAAAACATGGAACTAAATAGGTCCTTGGAGGAGGAGACCAGGAGGATGAGGTAGGGATACATAGGTTGTATCACAGCTCTGAATTTTGAAGTTACAGATTCTACTATAGTGGTCTGCTGAGGTGCCCTTATTGTTCATAAACAAAATGATTTGTTAAAGAGGTAGTGCCGTAATTGAATCTTAATGATGTATGAGTAAGTTTGATTTCACCCCCTTACCTGATAATCAGAACTTTATTTCTAGTCTTATTGCTAAAATGAAAACAGCAATATAAGGTTAATTTTTTTTTCTTACTTTTCCCCTTTCCTCCCTTTATTTTAGATTTGGGCTATGAAAGGAGTTTGATTTGGTTTCTTTAGAATTATATTTTCACTCAAGAAATGGAAAATACTAATGTGCCAGAATCAAAACAAACAGAAAAAGCAAAGGAAGGAGAAATATTAGAGTAAAGAAAAAGACTTGAAATGTTTCAAAGTAGTTTTCTCCCCTCAAAAAAAAAGTCTTAAGTGGTTTTTTCCACACTAAAATTTGAGGTCATTAGAAGAGGAAGGTTGGTCTTTTTTCAGAGCCGCGTGGTAAAGAGGGTTGAGGAGGGGCTCTGTGAAAACATTTCCTACAGGGATCAAAGTGGTTTTGGAGGCCTGTTGGGTTCCTGAGTACTGCTTCTGTTTAAAAAGTGCTTCCTCACTAAAGCATGAAGCCCGGCTCTCTGTGCTCTTGCTCAGGTCAGCCAGTGCTACATTATTGCTTCAGTTACAGGAAAAGTATTTACTAACAGGGTTCAGTAATGAGATCTGATTACGTTCATTGGCTTCATGGGTGTGATGGGGCTTCATTCAGATTACATTATTGTCTGTTTAAAAGATTACTCCATTTTTAGCTTTTCTAATTCTCCATTTCCCCTGAATTTTTATTAAAGCCGACTAAAGATCATGAGAAATACCATCAGTTAAAGAAGTCATCACTAGTTCCTATCTCTATTCCATTGAAAATGTTATACCTATCCTTTCAATGTAGTGTAGGTATGTATATATGTATATGAAATTGTATTGCTTTATGTGTTCCATCTTTATATAATAAATTTTATATAGATACATAAGTACACACACACACACACACACACATATATATATATATATATATATATATATATATACACACACACATACACACACACATATGTATACTACATATATTTGAAGATTCTTTTTTTCTTTTCTTTCTTTTTTCTGGACAGGGTCTCTGTGTAGTCCTTGCTGTCTTGGAGCTATCTATATAGAACAGGCTGACTTGGAACTCACAGAGATACTTCTGCCTCTGGCTCCCACCTGCTGGGATCAAACGTGTGCCACCACATTTGGCTAAAGATTCTACAACAATCACAGGTTTCTCTGTGTAGCCCTGGCTGTCCTGGAACTCACTCTGTAGACCAGGCTGGCCTCGAACTCAGAAATCCGCCTGCCTCTGCCTCCCAAGTGCTGGGACTAAAGGTGTGCGCCACCACCGCCTGGCTCTTCATTTATTCTTATTTCCTGACCTCTATTCATATTGATATACATATGCTTAGTTAATTATATTTTGTTTGGTTGAGTTTGAGACAGGGTCTCATATGTGGCTCTTGCTGGTCTGAAACTCTATTGTGGACCAAGTTAGCCTTGAACTCAACAGAGATCCACCTTCCTCTGCCTTCTGAGTTCTAAAATTAAAGATATGCATTACCATGCCTGGCCCTAGGCTTCATGTTTTAATGATACTATTTTTATTTCATAGTATCACAACTATGTTGTTAATGGTTATTTAATTTGCTATTACAAAATAACAAAGAACATAGGTTTTTCTCTCCCTCTCCTCCCCCTTTCTTTCTCTCTCTGAGTGTGTGTGTTTGTGCGCACATGCACACACACCTGCTGCTCCCTTCTTTTTTCCTCCAGTGGCTTAAGTTTGTTTGATTTTCTTATCTAAAGTTTCATTTGAATTTCCTGCTTATTCTAATACCATAGTCATTATTTGAAAGAGGGAGCAGAATGAAGAAAACCTTTTATAATTTGTAATGTTTCTCTTTTTTTACTGGTATGAAAGGTGCTGAAAATTCTTTCCTTATGGGCCCTTTATAGAATTTTATAATCATAAATTTGCATTTTAACATTTTATTGTCTTATATCTAGTATCTTTTCATAAACTTCTCTACTATTGAGATTTGCCTCTTCTATGTAAACTAGACTGGTTTTGAATTTGTGATGATGTCTCCTGCTTCTGCTTCCCAAGAGCTAGAATTACAGGCTGTACCACCATACTCATTTTACTACTTTTTAACTACTCAGATAATTTAGTTCACCAAATATGAGATTGTTTAATGACCTCTGACCTGGTCTGTGCATTTCTTGTGTTACCTCAGATATTCAGTGTGTCTTAATCATAGCTGTTAAACTACTTGGCTTTCACAGAAATATAACATAAAAATGCACAGTCCCAGATGTTGGTGTTCTTTCAGATTTGTTCTCATCTTGGGATGTGGTTCAGGTCATAAGTACCCAGGTTGGAATTTACCTCGGATCTAGGCTTAACCTTACTTTTATGTGGATGAGGTATTCCCTCAAAAGTGCAGATGCAGTAAGGTACGACACACACATAGCACACATACATACATGTAGCCAAAATACTTTATGCATATAAAATAAAAATAAATCTTAAAAAATGTGGTATTTAAAAAACAAAAATAGGAGTTTGAGGCCAGCCTGGTCTATAGTACTAGTTCCAGGACAGCTAGGACTACAATAAGAAACCCTATCTCAGAAAAAGGAACTTTTTCTTTCATTATTATTTTGGCTTTTTGAGACAGAGTGCCACTGTGTAGCTCTGGTTGGCCTGAAACTCTCTATGTAGACCAGGCCATGAGTTCACAGAAATCTGCCTGCTTTCGTCTGCCTCCCAAGTGCAGGGATCAGAGCATCACCACTTAAGGCCTGGATATTTTTAAAGTTATTTTTTTGTTTACATATTTATTTTTAAAAATATTTTATCTTGTAATAAAAAATAAACACGCTCAGTTTTTACAAACTTAAGAATAACAAAAGGTACAAAGGGAGCCCTGTATTGTATATTGTCAGATGATCCCAGAACACAGGGCTTCTTAACTCTTCTTGCCCTTAAGGATATTATCACTAAAAACAGGTATTTTGCTTTATTAGGGAGAAAGATAATTATGCTTTCATCAATGTTCTGGTCATCTGTGTTTCATTAATATAAACTATATAAACCTATAACTTGTTAATTAAACATTGTTAATTTTAAGAGGCTGGAGAGGTGGCTCAGTGGTTAAGAAAGAGTACTGGCTGCTCTTCTAGAGGTCTTAGGCTCATTTCCCAGCATGTACATGGCAGTTGACAACCATCTATTACTAGTCCCATGGGATCATAAATGCAGATGAAATATCCACTTACATTAAATAAATAAATCTTTAAGGCCAAGTGTGTTGGCACACACTTCCAGCACTTGGAGGCAGAAGCAGGCAGTTCTCTGTGTTCAAGGTCACCCTGGTCTCACAGTTCCAGCACAGCCAGGGCTACACAGAGAACCCCTGTCTCAAAAAAACCAAACAAAAATTAAAATATTGCTAGTTTATAAAGAGGTAATTTTTTTGTTTGTTTTGTAATGGAGTATCCTTATGTAGTCCAAGCTGGATGGAAGCTTTAGTCTATAACCCTTAGTAACCTCAAACTTACCCTCAAGCCTCATCTTTCCTATGCTGGGATGATAGGCAGGTGCCACCAGAGGAGTGTATAGGATGAATTACTGTATTACTGTGATATCTTTAAAAAGGACTGAAGCTCAGAAGGAAAGTTGAATGCATCCATTTATTAAATCGGTTTGTTTTTGGCTTTCCATGTGCCAGACGCTGTCTAGGTGCTGCAGCAAAGCACATAAATCTGCCTTGGTACAGCTTATTTTTCCGTGGGAGGAACAGATTGTAAAAAATATAGTATGCTAGATGACTTTAGTATAGAAACAGATGATGAGGCAGGCTACGGCTGGGACTGAGAGAGGGTTGCAGTTTAAGGGTACGAGGGAAAGCTCTCAGAGAGAGGGTGACAATTAAGGAGTCAGTAGTGGTGGGGAGTGTACCCCGATAATCTCTCAGGGGTTGGAGAGCATTAACCAAACTGCAAGTACAAAGCCTGGAGCCAGGAATGGTCCTGTGCTCTGAGGAAGTAGAACAAAGAAAGTGGCCTGATGGGAACATAGCGAGCTCAGGACGTGTGGTGGGAGGTGGGCCCAGAGAGGTAATAGAGGACAGCTTGTGCAGGACTCTTCAGCCTTTGTACAGACTGTGGCTTTTACTCAGTGAGATGGACGTGACTGGAAGTTCCCTCAACCACAGTGACAAAAACAAAACCCATTTTTTTTGTCCTGCTTTTGCTTTTTTCAGGTTTGTTTCTTATATAATTGGAATAATGGCTCCTGGTGTAGAGTCACACATATTAGACTTCAACATTTATGTCAAGAGAGGAGACTCCTGAAATACAGATCTTAAGTATTAAAATTAAATAATTATGATAGAATATCAGCCTGTAAATATTCTTGGGTGACACTGCTTTATTACCAAGTTCTCAATCCTCAGTTATCTTTGAAAAAAGATTAAAAAAAGATAAAGGCAAGGGTGTATTCTGTGGAGACCTTTGTTCACTGTTACTTAGTAGAGGGGAACTGGATAGCTGTATACTGTGGTGTTACTTTAACAATATGTGTTTCGCCAGGCGGTGGTGGCGCACACCTTTAGTCCCAGCACTTGGGAGGCAGAGGCAGGCAGATTTCTGAGTTCGAGGCTAGACTGGTCTACAGAGTGAGTTCCAGGACAGCCAGGACTATACAGAGAAACCCTGTCTTGAAAAAGCCAAAACAAAACAATATGTGTTTCACACAGTTTTATTATGTATTATGATAAAAAATACATAACGCATGATGTCCTAGTTAGCTTTCTGTTGCTGTGATAAACTGCTCTAACCAAAAGCACCTCAAAGAGGAAAGGGTTGATTTCTTTGGCTTCCAGGTTACAATCTATTATCTGGGAAAGCTGAGAGGCAGGAGCTCAGAGCAAGGAACCCTGAGGCAAGATCTGAAGCAGAGGCCACAGAGGAACATTGTGTACAGGCTTTTTCAGCTTGCTTTTGTAAACAACTCAGGACCGCCTTCCCAAGGGTAGTACAGCCCACAATGGACTGAGCCATCCCATATCACTCAATAATTAAAAAAAAAAAATACTTGCAATATGCCCACAGGCAGATCTGGTGGAGACAGTTTCTCAGTTGAAATTCACTTTTCCCAGTTGATTCTAGTTTGTGTCAAATTGACAAAACTAACCAGTGCATATGGCTATATAGTTCAAGGATTAAGTATTTTTTTAAAAGCAAATAATTATATAATCATCAGTTAAATGCCTAGAAATACATCATTGCCTGCATCAGTAGAACACTATGTCTGGCTGACTCCGTCTGGCTGGATCTTAATTCCAACCACTGCTTAGAAAGAAGCGTGTCTGACATGGTGATAATTGTTCACCTAACCTTCGTCACAGTTTTACCACTCAGGTTTCATGCCTACCTTGTAGTTTGATTTTGTTTGCTTTTGAACTTTGTACACATGGAATAATGATACAGCATATGTTTCGCGGTGTTTATTTTAGAACTCAAAAATATGTCTATGACTTTGATCTTTGCTCCATAGATCTGTAGTTGACTCTCACTGTCCTACAGCATACTGTAAATGAATAAGCCATAATCTATTTATCCATTCCATGTTGTTTTTAGTACAGGTACTTAGGACAGTTGCTATGATACTCACACTCAATGGTAGACACAAACAGGAGTTTTTTAGGCCACATATTTTGGGGGTGGAATTGCTGGATCTCCAGTATTAATAATAAACTATCTTATACACGCACAAATGATGCCTTTAGTCCCATCATTTAGGAGGCAGAGGCAGGTGAATCTTTGAGTTTAAGGCCAGCCTATAACTCCCTATAGAGGTAGTTCCAGGACATCCAGGTGCTATGGAGAGAAATTCTGTCTTGGGAGAAAAGAAAAATGAGTTGATGGGTATATTAATTGTCCTGGTCTGAGCACTGTACATTGTACAGAAGTATTGAGATGCCACATTAAACTTTATAAATGTATATAATTCTTTTGTCAATCTAAAAGCTTTTAAAAATGAAACTTTAGTTTATTTTGTGTGTGCACATGTGCGCGTGCGTGCGTGCGTGCGTGCGTGCATGTATGCTTGAGCTATGGCAGATGTGTGGAGGTCACAGGATAACTTGGCAACAAGTCAGTTCTCTCATTTGACCTCTGACTTCCTGGAAATGAACTCAGGTCACAAGGCTTGGAAAGCATGTGCCTTTGCACAGAGAGTCATAAAATTGCCAGCCCAGTTTAAAGGTCTTAAATTTTAAATAATAAACGTATTTGTCAAATAGTGGCACCCACTTGTCTTTACATCAGCACTGAGTCTCTGTTCTTGCCTTGCTAGTATTGTCGGGTTCTTTAACTTTTCCAATGTATTGGCTCTAAAGATGTTAATTCTGGAAAATTAATTGACAACAAACCCCAGAAACCTAAGGAAAAGTGAGGAGGGACTAAAACTTACCACTTCAAGAATCAAATATACAAACCAGGAATGGTGGCACATGCCTTTAATCTCAGCACTCAGGAATCAGAAGCAGGTGATCTCATCTCTAAGTTTGAGGCTAGCCTGTTCTACATAGTGAGTTCTGAGACAGCCAGAGCTACGTAGTGAGACCCTGTCTGGGGGGTGCGGGGGGAGGAAGAAAGAAAAAGAAAAAAATGGCACATATTCAGAGAATTTTCATTTGTAAACATTGGCTATCTTCTGCCTGTCAGCTAGTACTTAAAGGCATTCTTTTCCTACCTTTGGGATGTCAGGAGCTTTGTACCTTTCACAACTTCCATTTCAAGAAATGCCTTGTTCAGTGGCGCTCACCAAATATTTGTTGAATGGATTTCATCTGACTGCTGCTCTCTTAATAGAACTTTGTGACATTTTTCTGATTTTGTTTTCTGGTGTCTGATTAAAGCTGCCCTGCTTTAGGATCCTGTTTAGGGCGATGGCTCTTTCTATTACTGATAGTAACCAAGATCTGTTATACTCTTAAGGAAAGTTAACTTGAGTCGGTGTGTTAAAGTTCACGTGCACACCTTTGAGAGACTTTGAAGGCTAACCAATAAGTTACATAGTGCTTCGTTTTCCCACAGGAAAGGAAAGTAGGTTCTTCTACCTGTTTTTGCCTAGGTTTTGTTCCTAGAAGCCCAGTTCCTGTCGTAGGGTGTGTGATAGATTTTTAGAGCAGTTGTGCTGCAGACAGCAGCTAAGATAACTAAGATAACTTGCCAAACTTCAATAGATAGTTTCTTTTTCTCTCTGGTATAATCAGTATTAATAACCTGGTCATTTGTGGGCTCCTTCTTGCTATTTCCTAAAAGCATAGGATAAATAACTTTGTTTAAATGTGTCTTGCTTTGGTATAATTTAGCCACATAGCACCTTTAACAAAGGGATAATTTTATACATTGTTGTAATATTTTCTCAACAATATTGACATGAGGCGAGTGGTATTTTATTTTTGCTTATATGCAAGAATATTAGAACCAACTATGGTTTTCTGACTTTTCGCTCTAAGTATACTTTTTTGAGAGCTGAATGTGAAGTAGATCGTTCAGGCTAGAGATATTAAAATAATAATTTTGTCTAGTAAGTCCTTTTATTAGTCATTTCATTACAAATATATCATGATTTTTGTGAACTTTTCACTTTTTTGTTTTGTTTTGTTTTTTCGAGACAGGGTTTCTCTGTGTATCTCTGGCTGTCCTGGAACTCACTCGGTAGACCAGGCTGACCTGGAACTCAGAAATCCGCCTGCCTCTGCCTCCCAAGTGCTGGGACTAAAGGCGTGCACCACCACCACCGCCCGGCATGAACTTTTCACTTTTAAGAACAGCAGAAGTAAAACATGTATGAGACTCAGAGTCTAGTTGAGCCGACTCATCATCTGTTTCCAACAGAGATTTCCTGCTAGACAAGACAAATTAGAGTTTTTCTGCAGATTTGACTTGGTGAGTTTTATGTAGTTTTATTTATACAATTTAAATGAAAGGGTAAAGCAAAATGAGATAAATAGACATATTTGCCATGAATGACAGTCCACATCTTTAGTGCAAGCTACTGTTTGATTTTAGTGCCTGTGAAAGTTAAGCTGAAATCATATAAAGAAATTATCTATGTTTGATTTTCTTTTTAATGTGTTGTGTGTACTTGTATGTATGTGCATGTGCATGTGCATGCAAAAGGCCAAAGGACAATCTGAGTCATGCTTAGTAACAATATTCATCTCCTTTGGCACAGGGTCTTTTGTTGGCCTGGAATTACCAGTTAGGATAGACTGGGGTCACCAGTGAGTGCCACCATGCCTAGCTTTATGTGGATTCTGGGGATTGAACTCATGTCCTTGTTCTTACAAAGTAAGCATTTTATCAACTGAGTCATCTCTCCAATCCAACCAAAGAAACATTTTTGTGACTAACTTCAATAAAGGTTTTACCATAAATATCCTGCTGGGAATTAACCAGAACCTTTTAGTCATATCTTTTCTGGTGACTATTACATACTAGGAAAAGATTATACATACTAATGTTGGGGGAAGCAATTATATTTTGATTTAAAAAAAATTTTTTTGAGACATAGTGACACTATATAACTGGCCTCAAACTCAACTTCCTTCTGCCTCAGCCTTGTCAAATGCTAGGATTATAGGTGTAGAGCAGAAGTCCCAGATGGGTTTAATTTTTTTTTTTGGTTTTTCGAGACAGGGTTTCTGTGTGTATCCCTGGCTGTCCTGGAACTCACTCTGTAGACCAGGCTGGCCTGGAACTCAGAAATCCGCCTGCCTCTGCCTCTCAAGTGCTGGGACTAAAGGCGTGTGCCACCACCGCCCGGTGCTTCTTGCCTTTTTATATTGTACCTTAGAACTCAACTCTTTATATTGACTTAAAATCTTGCTACCAAAATGGCTACTCTCTTAAAGTGTTTTCTTTGTGCTCTGGTTTATGCCTTAAACGTCCACGTGTACTTGTACAGAGTCTTACTTGGTAAAATAGGTGATACTGCATTTTAACCTTTCTGACAGAGGCCATCAGGAACTAAGGACATTCTCTTAAGGTAGATATCCTGGCCAACTTTCCCCTGTTTTGTCTGCCTGTGTGTTTTTACTTTCTCCTTGACTTAAGAATTCAGAATAAATGCTAGAGACTGAGAACTTCTGACTTTCCTTTGTTCTGTTGAGTTTATTTAGATCCTTAACATAGTTGGCTGGGATAGACTACCCATTGAGCTCCCCAGACTCTATCTACCTCCAAGTGCTGGGGTTTCCAGTCTAGGTCCCTGGCAACATTTTACTTCAAAAATGGGAGAAAGAGCCATCTCCTCTGAGTGTTCCCCCTATCTCTCTCCCCTTTCCTTTCTGTTCTGACCCCTCCATTTCCAACACACATACCAATATAGAATCAAACAATCTCTCTCTCTCTCTCTCTCTCTCTCTCGTTTTGTTTTTGTTTTTTGTTTTTTGTTTTTTGTTTTTCGAGACAGGGTTTCTCTGTGTAGCCCTGGCTGTCCTGGAACTCACTCTGTAGACCAGGCTGGCCTTGAACTCAGAAATCCGCCTGCCTCTGCCTCCCAAGTGCTGGGACTAAAGGCGTGCGCCACCACTGCCCAGCTCTCTCTCTGTCTCCCTCCCTCTCTCTCTCTCTCTCTGTCTCCCTCCCTCTCTCTCTCTCTCTCTCCCTCCCTCTCTCTCCCCCTCTCTCTCTTGCTCTCTCTCGCGCTCTTGATAAGTCTTTTTTATTATTTTCCAGCTTTTGTTTAGAATAAGTAAATTTTCTTCACCTAGGAGAAAAGTTTTTGACATGTGGGAGATGTTAAAATCTTTACCTTTACCATGCATGCTCTTTGAAGTCTTGGGAGGTTTTGTCCATCTTGATCATTGGAAGTAACATACGGTTTTAATTACAAAAATTGAGTCATTGCTTATTGTTTGCTTTTGCCATTCTACATTTCTAAAGATTTCTTTTATTTGGAACTGGGACCCACTTTGAAGTGAAACAGCTCCTTTATACGTAAATTTGTTTCTTGATTTGAATTTGTTCCATTTTGGGTATCTCCCAAGTGTGGATTTGAAAGTGGTGTGTGGAGAGCATGTTCTGATGAGCCCTCGGTACTGTGTTTGATTGTTTTGTTGCTGCTCTATCCCTTTTTAAAGAAGCAGCTAGTAGAGTTTTTCTTCCCAGCAGGGGTTCTGTAATTAACAAAGCAGCATATTACCTGCCCAGGGCTTGTTTTGGGCATGTTTTATTCTTCTGGATCCCTCTTCCAAGTAAAGATGTATTTTCTCTCTCATATGCTGTTATATTGCATGTACTTTGTTTCATAGATATTTCTACCTAAATTAAAAAACAAAATGGAACTCCAAAAGTCTTTCTAATATTTGTGGAGTTTTTAGTTTTACAAGGTAGTTAAATGGAATGTTGTTTCCAGGACAAGCTTCTGAATTCAGAGCACAGATGCATTGCCTTCTCGTAGCATATATTTTGAGGGTAGAAGATGATGACCAGTTTGTCTGTATCAGTAACTCTTAAAGAGATGGGTAGAACTTATGGGAAGGAAATTAACTTCCAGACCCTTAAATTGGCAATAAAATTGTTCACTATTTTATTTAATTAATTAATTAATTAATTAATTAATTTTGCTATCTGGAAAAGCTGTGCCTAAAGTGAACATTATTCCATATTTTATCCTTTGAGTTGGCTGCTAGATCTTAGGGACGAGGGCAGTTTGTGGTTATTTATAACCTACTGCCTTCTAAGGAGGGCAGCAAGGCTATTAACCCCAAATCCCCTTAAGCTTGGGAATGAAGGGACATTCTGCTGTTAACCAATTGCATTTTGAGAAGGACTTGATAGTCTTTCATATACCTTCTTGTTCATTGCTAGCTTAACTTGAAAGCATGAGTCCTACCAGTTTATTTCTGTAAAACTCTAGCTTATAGTACTGGAGAAGAAGGAAAAAATATTGCTTAAAGGTACTGACTTATACACTAAATGCCATCTTTGCTTCAGATTTTTCTATATATACAATAGTTTGAAAAACATTTTAACTCATTTTGAATGAGAGTCTCACTTTGTTGACTAGGCTGGCCTTGAACACCTATGCTCAACTGATTTTTCTGCCTCAACCTTCCAAGGAACTAAGTGAGACTGGAGTGGCACACCCACATGCCTGGGTTTGAACCTTAGACAAATATTTAGCTATACCAGAAAAATAGTCTACATCTTAGCCTGGTTTAGGAAAAAGTTACGTGCCTAGCCAGATGTGTCTCCCATTGTATGTATTTGTACATGTTTAATTAATTTGATCATTTTGTTAGAATTTTATTATATAGAATATAACTTGAAATAACTTAGATTTAGACTGGTACCCTGGCTGTTACTGTAATACTACTTTCTACGTGGATTTTTTTGTTGTTTTGTTATGATGAGATCTCACAGTATACCCCTAGCTGTCTTGGAAGCCACTATGTGGACCAGGCTGCCCTCAAATTCACAGAGATCCACCTGCCTTTGCCTCCAGTGGCCACCTGTAATCCCAGCAGACAGTAACAGGATCCAGGAAAAAGCTGGCTCATTAGACTAGTCAGAAGTGGCAAACTTGTGGATTCAGTAAGAAACCCTGCCTTAGTAAACAAAAGGGGGAGGGATGAAAAATGCCCGACATCAATTTTTGGCCTCCACACATGCACACATGCGAGCGGGTTCACATGAACATACACACATGCACCCCTTCACATGGGAATGCACATCTATGCATGCATGAATATATATGGGTATGTATGTATATTTGTGTGTGTGTGTGTGTGTGTGTGTGTGTGTGTGTGTGTGTGTGTGTGCGCGCGCACACACTAGAATTTGTATATCTATATTCGATCAATAGTTCATGAAGTTTAACTTACTAAGTGGAACACACTAAGGGAAACTGTATCACAAGAGTCTAGCTATTCGACTACAGGCTTATGGAACAAATAGGAGACACAGGGAGATGCTATTCTTCATTGGAACATAAATTCTAGTGGGGAAATGTGGAAATACAAGCAAAATAATTTTAATTAGTGACAATAAAGAGGAAAATGGGGTAATATGGTAAAAGAAACAGCCTCAGAAGGGAGGACTGCACCAGATTGGGTGGCCAGGGAAGAGATCTCTTAGGATACTACTTTTTATAGGATATCTAAATGACAAGAAGGAGTCGGTTATAAAAGACCTGATGGAACCAGGTTCTGTGCCTCATGCTTCTAATCTAGTACTTGGCAGGCTGTGGCAGGAAGATGACAGTGAGATGAAGGCCAGCCTGAGCTACAGAATGAAGCCCTATTTCAACCCCTGTCCCCATAGTAGGGGAACATGAGGAGAGAAAGCTCTATGGTCTCAGGATAAAGTCCATGTGCCCAGTAATGATTTGCTCCAACAGAATTAAAGACTGAATAAAGCATATTGATTGAAAAGAACCGCAGGCATTATTATGAGGCAGAGGCCATGATGGTCAGGACAAGGCTTATTTTACTCAGAACAGTATAAAATGCTGAAGAATTTATGTCTTGTCTCATTTGGATTAAAAATGTATTATTAAAGGTGTGTGTGTGTGTGTAGGTAGGTAGGTCTCAGGTTTCTTTCTCTATTGTTCTCCATTTTATTTATTTATTTATTTATTTATTTATTTATTTATTTATTTATTTATTTTTGAGACATGATCTTTTCCTGAACCTGGAGCTCCCCAACTTGGCAAGACTAGCTACCCAATAAGCTCTAGGGATCTACTTGTTTCTGCCTCCCCAGCACTGGGATTATGTATGTATGTTGCCATACTTCACTGTTTATGAGGGTGTTGGAGGTCTGAGCTCAGGTCCTTATTCTTGTTTTTAAAAACTAGAGTCAAGAGCACTCCCAAGATGATCCCTGCCCTGTGCTGCTGGACCCAGGCAGGCAGAGCACTCTGGAGACAACCCTCATCTAGTGCCTTGCAGCCTAAGCATCCCTGACATGACCCCTGCCTGATACCATGGCGCAGGCGGGACATAGCACTCCTGAGACTCAGAGGCCCTGGGTGCCACTAAGATGAGCAAGTAAGTGGTGGAAAGGAGAAGCAGAAGGTTGTGGACACAGTGAAGAGAGGCAGGACTGAGATTCGAGGGTAGTGAAGAACAGCCTGATGTGAGGAGCTGCTGATGTCACCTTGCCACCTAAAGTCATGGTGAGGTCCAGACCTAAGCTGCCAATGAGGGCCATGTCTGGGTCTGTGGCCCTCCAGTAGCGGGAATCTGTTAGCATCAAAGGGCAGGTGGAAGTCCCTGGTCTGAGCTGGCTGTGCACCTTGCCTTGGCAGTGCTGGAGAGCTCACCCTGTTGGTGTGGATGCAGGAGAACTGGCAGGCTGATCAGCTCAGCTACCACACAGCCCAGATCCAGGGCTTTGAGTTGTCCCACCCCAACATCTACCCCGTCTATAAACTGTTGGAGCACAGAAAGGAGCCAGTCCTGTAGATCCAAAGTCACAAGATCTCCATGACACAGGGGAACAACAGGAGTCCCGGTGAGCATCAGTGTTGATAGTGGAGCAGAAGCCAGAGGCCTCAAACAAAACCAGAGGCTCGTTGCAATGAACATGTGCAAGTAAAGATGTGTGACACACTGTGACACACTGCAGCTTACACAACTAGATTTTTTTGGGAGGTTGCAAGGTTGGAAGGCAAATATGAAGGGATAGGGAGATGAATGGAATTGGGGTGCATGGTGTAAAATTCATAAAGAATCAATGAAAAGTTAAATAAAAGCCAGAATCTAGCTTAAGGCAAGGAAATTCATGTATACCTCAGACCGTTCTATACTAGGAGCCAGCACTGTTCCATTATTTCCATTAGTAAAATCTTGTCTGACTGTTAGATCTTCTTCCTCCTGGTGTAATCTCAAATTCTGTGACATCTTCCAGCACCGTATTGACAAAGTCATCAAATCCTAGAAGCATCCCAACAATTTATCAAATGTGAATAGTTAGTTGATCTCACACACTTGTCTACAAGCTCTAGCCACAGGACTTGCAGCAGTCTCGTGGTTGCAGTGGCTACCATGGTTATGCTGGATGTACTTGCCTTATTTTATAATCATGTAAGATTGTACAGAATGTGAACTGGATAGACATCCAAGAAATCCCAGCCTTTCCATTGCTGATTGAGATTTCTCTTCACAGTGCTTTTAGTTTCATTTTAAGAAGTATCTCTACATTAAAAAAAAAAAAAAAAAGCCCAGTGTATTTAAAAATACATTAGATTAGGCCAATCATACAAAGGGTTTACTTATAACAAATATTCAAAATTTATTCAAATATTGCAACAAAAGATGTCAATATGACCTGTCGTAGCTGTCTCTTAGATAATGAAAAATTATTACCTCCTGGGCTGAATATGCTTGAGCGCAGTAACAGAAGAAACAGAAACTCCCTTTAGGTCATATTAGCCTCTTGAAAATGAATATACCCAAGTCTTTGATTTTAAAAAAAAAAAAATCAACAGTGTTTTTGGCATCTTATATTTTGGAGAATGGAAGTGTCTCTCAGGTTTAAAATACGTGTGTCTCTTTTGGAGTCTTCTTTAGAAACTGTACACAAGCCTTTAAAGAAAAAAAAAAGGTAGGCTCTTTAAAGTTCTTACCTGTTCTCTGGCAAAAAGCTTCTCTGTTCCTAGCTCACACTGCCTTCCTAGCTTGTCTGTGCTGGGTATTACATTGTAGCACCAAGTTCCACGGTTCAACGTAGTGTCTTCATGATCTTATTACTGTCATTTAAAAATTGATGGATATACAGCTAACTCAGATAACATGTCATGAGAATGTATGAGACATATGTCTGTGTACATTGATTTATTTTTTAGTTCTTTGGATGAGTAGATTAGATTGATGAAGGAATGCTTATGAAAGATTAAACAAAATAGCTGCACAAGCTGTGTGCTTTACACTTTTCAGTGACACTCTGTTTTAGCTCTGTGAATACCACGTGTCAACTATTGGCTTTTCTGTTTACTATTAATGACATCTGTCTATATCTGTCTTGAAAGAATTCTAATTATATAAGAAGGTAACCCCAAGTAATTATTGGCTAACTCCAATTAATTAGCCCACTTGATGCCCCTGTTTCTAAAATGAAGGAAATTCCTTTGAAAAAGAAAGATATACTTTATACTGGCCAAAAACCTCATTTTTTAAATTTTTTTTTTTTCTTTTTTTTAGATCTGAGATTTGATGTTACAGGCTAGGAGTTTGGACCTATGTTTATCTTTTATCCAAGAGAACAAATTACTGATTGTCATTAAATCACTCATCTGATGTACTTAGTGTTCTTTGAAAGCCTGCCTTAGAGATCTGTCAAAGGAACAATAAAATTAGAAAAGTTGACTAAGTAATATAACTAGATAAATATTTTAACAGTCCGAGCATTTTTACTGATAGTTAATACCTTTGTCTCTAGACACTATGCTAGATGGTAAAGAGATGGATGCAAAGAGCAGATGCAAATTGTGTTTAAGTCACTTTAAAATCTACTGCAGGTAGAGGGATGTTCATACATTTACAAGAAGATGGGAAGAGGTAGTTTAGCTGGAAACTGAACTGTGTAGACTCAGTTTGAACACTGTTTTTGCACAATAGTATTCATGTTTCTCTCACCTATATCTCCCTTCTACAGTTTAGCCTTCTTAGAAGTCATGTGATATTTATTGATCCCTTTTCAATAAACCATCCTTTTTCAAAAGATGGTTAGTGATTTCAAGGGTCTTATACTAGTCCTAGGAAGCATCCCATCATAGATGGCTATTAGCTTGTAACACTGCAGGTCAGGATTTTGTAGAGTCATCAGAAAAATAATATAGTGCTATATAAAGACATCCTCAGCTTAGAGTTGTCAGTAAGTTTGGTAATCTTGGGAAACTTATTTTCTCATTAAAGAACTTGGATGGTCATGTATTAACATGTTTGAAGCTGTGAAGAATTTATTTTGGCTCAAGTTGTCTCTTGCAAACATTCTCAAAGTATGACCCTCAAATAGGTCTTCTTCCCCGGATTGTTTTTTGCTGAGTTTCTGCAGCAGTTGGTGTGAGGTTCTGTGGAGTTCGTGCAGCACCAGTTTACTTTGCTGGTGAACACTTTGCCCATGGTGCTCACTATGAGTGAAATTAATTAGACTTCTGTCATCACAGTCAATTTCTCTCCCAGCAGGTTGTGTGGTTAGAGCTTCTCAGAGCTGAGATTGAGTCTCTGTTCTCCTAGGTGCTGGGCTGGACATTTAGATGATAAGTGGTTTATTTTGTTTGGTTGGGGTTTTTTTTTGTGTTGTTGTTGTTTTGTTTTTTCAAAGAAAGACTTGGTTATAAAACAAGTTAAACAAACAAACAAAAAAAAAAATGGAGAAAAATGGCCAAGACCAAAATAGTATTTCTTTTAAAAAATTTTTTATTTTAATTTTTTAAATAATAGACTAAAGTAGCCACTCAAACAAATACTTGCCCAATCCAAACAAAATAGCATTTTTTGATTCCTGGTCATAATGGAGTAATATTCAGTGGAAAGAAACTAATGAATTAATAGAATGTCATTTAAAAAAATGTCTTTTTGTGCTTGTTGAAGCAATGGGTATTGAACCTGGCAATCAGTCTGCTACTCAGATACATCCCGGCCTCTAAGCTGTGAGATGAATTTCAAAGTTAAAAAAGCAAAGGACTTTCAAGTGAGTTTAGATGGGTATTTTGTGCTGACTCAGTGTGGAGTGCAGCCTTTTACCCATACCCCATGAGCCGGTTCAAGCTCTTCATCTGTTCAAGCTCACAGATACAATTCATTTCTTCATTGCTGCACTGCCCAGAAGTAGGGAATCTGAAGCTTCATTCTAGGCAACAGTGACAACTGGGATTTGTAAAACTGCCTAAGATGTATTAGTTATTACTAG
This sequence comes from Rhabdomys pumilio, assembly GCA_030674055.1. NCBI lineage: Eukaryota > Metazoa > Chordata > Mammalia > Rodentia > Muridae > Rhabdomys > Rhabdomys pumilio. The sequence goes on along the minus strand of JANHMN010000002.1, from coordinate 25,742,770 downwards.
ACAAATGAGCCTGTGAGACCAGGTCTTATGTCCTGAACAAGCAGGTGAATACAGTGGTTTGAAAGATTAAATGAAACAGTATGCCATTTATATAAGACACTTGATGTCATCTGTGGTGGCAAATGATGTTTTAGTTATAAATGCTTCTAGGGTAGTATATTTATGACCAATGGAACATTTCATTACATTTATAAATATATTTATTCTGGATAGGTACAAATATAACTTATTAATCCTGCCAGTGCTATCCTAAACAAATGTTTGTGAGCTGAATTATTTCTGGATGATTTTGCTGTTATTCATTTATTCTATCCTCTACCAGGATTTGAAGCAGACTGAAAAATACTTGGGAGACAAGCTTTAGTCAATAAACATGCATGTTACACATAAATGCCGAGTGAGTTCTGATCCCCAGCACCCATGAAAGCCATGGATGATGGTAAAGTCTGTAATCGCAGCACTGTTGAGGCAGAGACAAGATCCCTGGAGCTTAGGGATTCTGGACAGCTAGCCTAGTTGAATTTCTGAGTTCTAGTTTCAGGGAGAAATCCTGTCTCAAAAAATCAGGTGGAGAGCCATAGATAAAGAACCCTACATCATATTCCTGCTGCGTGTGTGCAAACACAGATGCACAAAATAGAAGCTCAGCCTGATGGTGGTGGCGGCGGCTTACACCTTTAATCCCAGCATTTGGGAGGCAGAGGCAGGAGGATCCCTGTGAATTCCAGGCCAACCTGGTCTACAGAGTGAGTTCCAGGAGAGCCATGGCCACGCAGAGAAACCCTGTTTCAACAAACAAACAAACAAACTACACACACACACACACACACACACACACACACACATAATAAAAAAAATATGTATAGCTTTGTGAATTATAGCAGAGAGAAAATACATGAAATTGAAACTATCAGAGTGAGTGTGTGATTACACATAAAGCAACACTTACAGAGTAGGAACATAAGCATGTCATTTTAGGAGATGAGTCAGAAAGTTTTGTCTTACAGCTTTCAAGTAGCCAGGCCGAAAGGACAGACAGCAGCACACTGGTGCGATAGCCCGGAGGTGTAGCCCTTCCTTACCATGCAAGCCTGCCTTCCTGAATGGAGTCCTGGGATCTATGTAACAGGGAGAAGAGAGAACTAATGCTAAAGAGTAAAGAGCTGTCCTCTTGTCACATACATAGCATGGCATGTGCACACACACACACATATACTATCTTCATTTTAAAAATTACTTAAGCCAAACTTGGCTTAAATAAAAGAATAGTAGGTACTCAAGCAGCTGTTATCTCTAAGATTTGTATTGTTTTATTTGCTTTCTATCATCCTTATTTTAAAGTAAACATCAGAGAGCCCTCAGTGGTTAGTACTATAGGCTGCTCTTCCAGAGGACCCGGGTTCAGTTTCCTGCACCCACATAGCAACCGTCATAACTCCAGCTCCAAGGTTTTCTTCAGGCCCTCTTGGGCACTAGGCACATATATGCACACATACATATATAAGGCAAAATACCCATATACATAAAATAAAAATACCATAAAACCAAAATAAAAATAAATCTTTAGGCCGGGCGGTGGTGGCACACGCCTTTAGTCCCAGCACTTGGGAGGCAGAGGCAGGCGGATTTCTGAGTTCAAGGCCAGCCTAGTCTACCAAGTGAGTTCCAGGACAGCCAGGGCTACACAGAGAAACCCTGTCTCAAAAAACCAAAAAATAAAAAATAAAAAAAATAAGTCTTTAAAAACAAAAACATGAGAGACAAAGTTAAAGTGTTTTCTTTTCTAATCTCATTTCTCCTGGTAACAACTTGCCATGTTTTTGTTATTCTTGTTTTGCTTCTACAGCATACTTTTATCTGAACCAGTACTTATATTTGCAGAAATAATGTACCACATTGTGTTTGACCACGGTGTAACAGGTCTAGTTGTTATTTTAAATCCTAAAATAGTTTGGGTCCAGTTTACTTACCTGTTCCTTACTGAAGTGTTTTTAGTTTCTAGGTTTTTACTGTTACAATGACACATTGGTACTGTAGTCCATGTCTGTGCATAAGTGCAGAATTTCTCTAGGGTAGTGGTTCTCACTGTGGCTCCAGGACTAGCATAGCAGGATTACCGGGACCTTGCTAGAAATGCAGTCTCTTGGGCCCATCCCAGACTGCTGACTCAGAAGCTTGGGGGGAGGATCAACATTCTTAAGAGGTAATTCTGTTGCCTTCCCAACTTGGCAAACTCTGCGGCAGTATGCTTCTGTTCAAAGTGGGAGTGCTAAGTTCTGTGTATGTGTATGTGTACTTTAAACTTTGCTAGATGTGACCAAATTCCTACACACACAGAATAATTTTTTATCTACTGTCTTACCAACAGTGAGAGTTTCTATGTCTATCCTAGATCTCTGCAACTTTGCATCCTTTGACTTACTTTGTTTGCTTGCTTGCTTGTTTGTTTGTTTGCTTGTTTGTTTTGAGAGACAGGGTCTCATTGTTTACCCGTGTCTGATCTATAACTCTCCATGTCGACCAAGTTAGCCTTGAACTCACTGAGATCTGCTGCTTCTGAATCCCAAATGCTAAGATTCAGGGATATACTAGCATACCTGGCCTAACTTACATTTTAATACTTTTGTTACATTTACTTTATTTTGTGGGGATGTCATGCATATGTCACAGCATACATGTGGTCTGAGGATAGTTTGTAGGTTCTTTCCTTCTACTTTGTGGATCCAGGGCTCAAAAAACTCAGGTCAGTAGGCTTGGTGGTAAGCACCTCTTTCTACAGAGCCATTATGCTAGTCCATGACTTACATTTTTTTTTTTTTTTGTTTTTTTTTTTTTTTTTGTTTTGTTTTTCGAGACAGGGTTTCTCTGTGTAGCCCTGGCTGTCCTGGAACTCACTCGGTAGACCAGGCTGGCCTCGAACTCAGAAATCCTCCTGCCTCTGCCTCCCAAGTGCTGGGACTAAAGGCATGTGCCACCACCGTCCAGCTATGACTTACATTTTTAGAATAATTTTGAGTTGGATTTTATTTGTACATCCCATCAAGGTGTGTAGCAGCTATTTGAAAGGGGTCTGGGGCTATGAGAAAGGTATAAAGAGACTGGGAAATGTTTGTGTACTGACTGAGATTTGATATGGTTGAAATGATTGATCTCCATAAGAATGTAAATTGAGAAAATGATTGAGAATTAAACTATGGAGAGTGATAGTGAACAAAGAAAGTCCAGTAAAAAAAATTGAGGAAGACTACATGTGGTAGTACTTGCTTTTCATACTAATACTCTGAAGGCAGAGGGAGGTGAGAGAAAGGAAAGGAAAGGAAAGGAAAGGAAAGGAAAGGAAAGGAAAGGA
>JANHMN010000002.1:25692524-25739411 GCA_030674055.1 Rhabdomys pumilio | reverse complement strand
AAGGAAAGGAAAGGAAAGGAAAGGAAAGGAAAGGAAAGGAAAGGAAAAAGGAAAAAAAAGGAAAAAGGAAAAAGGAAAAAGGAAAAAAGGAAAGGAAAGGAAAGGAAAAAGGAAAGGAAAGGAAAGGAAAAAGGAAAGGAAAGGAAAGGAAAGGAAAAAGGAAAGGAAAGGAAAGGAAAGGAAAGGAAAGGAAAAAGGAAAAGGAAAGGAAAAGGAAAGGAAAAAAAGAGGAAAGAGAAAAGGGAAGGAAAGAGGGAAGAGAGAAAAGGGAAAAGGGAAGAGAAAAGGGAAAAGGGAAAATTGAAGGGAAAAGGAAAGGAAAAAGGCAAGGCAAGGCAAAAAGGGGAAAAGGGAAAAAGGAAAGGAAAAAGAAAGAGAAATTGAGACTGAGGAGCTATTAGCAGAGAAAAATGAAAGCAAGAAAAATGTAGAAAGTCAGGTGAAAATTTGACTTGATGTTGCAGAGAAAGGAACACATCTAAGGAGGTGTAAAAATGCTGCCCTTTAAGAGAGCAGCTGGCAGAGGAGTGGAACAGAAGGCTGTTCTTAAGTTTGCAGGGAGGCACAGGAGACCAGGAAGATTGGAGGGTAGGGTACCAAGGTCATTTTCAACAGGAGTAGAGCATTTGTGTCCTAAGAGCAGGTTTTGGTGACAAGGAGGTATCTAGTATTAACCATGTTATCTGTTTGTCAAGCAGCATTTATATATTTATATTTATTTATTTTATTATATATACTTATATTTATTTATATATATTTATATATTTATATCATCTGCTTTAATATATCCTTTAATTAAGTTTGTCTCTTTTTGGTTTTCCAGACAGGGTTTCACTATGTAGCCTTGGCTATGCTGAAATTTACCCTGTAGACCAGACTGGCCTTGAACTCACAGAGATCTGCCTACTTCTGCTTCTCGAATGCTGGGATTAACAGTGTGCACCACCATACCCAGCTAGTTTGTCTCTTTTTGTTGTTGTTTTATTTCACTCTGTAGCGTATGTTCACTTGACTGGACTGTATAGACTAGGTTGGCCCCAAATTTAAGAGATCCACCAGCCTTTGTTTCCAGAGTGCTGGGATGGTGGTGGTATTTGTGCCACCCTGCCCAGCTGGGTTTTTGTTTGTTTTGTTTTGTTTTGTTTTGTTTTTTAAAGGTGATGTTGAACATTATACATAAGAGCAAGGCACAATAATGGAATTTTATTTATTCAGTTCATTCATTTATTTGAGACAGGGTTTCATGTAGCACTGGCTGGCTTGAAACTTGCTGTGCAGGACTCTGATTCACAGAGATCCACCTTAGTCTGCCTTCTGAGTGCTGGGATTAGAGGATTAGAGGTGCAAACCACCATGCCTGGACAATAATGTAATTTTTCACAGGAGATTACATGGTCTTTTCTGAAGTTAATTTTTAAATCAGGATAGAATATTTCAACAGGCCACAAAGTTTCTAGTCTCTTCGAAGATTAAGCAATCATAGGATAATAGAAGGAAAGGAAAGGTAGCTTGGGCTGGGGGACTGGAGGGAGGGGAGACTGCAGTTGGGATGGATTATATGAGAGCAGAATTTAAAAATTGAGACTTAACATTAAAGTAATCAATTTTTTAAAAAGTCTAATAAGGCCGGGTGGTGGTGGCACACGCCTTTAGTCCCAGCACTTGGGGAGGCAGAGGCAGGTGGATTTCTGAGTTCGAGGACAGCCTGATCTACAGAGTGAGTTCCAGGACAGCCAGGGCTACACAGAGAAACCCTAGCTTGAAAAAACCAAAAAAAAAAAAAAAAAGTCTAATAAGTTTTTAAAATTTTTTTGGGTCTTATCAGGGTGAAGAAAAACCAGAAATCTTTGCCCCCTGACTTTGGAGACTCAGCTTAACCTTCAAACTGGCGATGTCAAGGGTTCCAAGTCCTCCACCTCCGGCAGAAATGTCGAGTGGTCCTGTTGCTGAGAGCTGGTGCTATACACAGGTAAGTTCAGGTTTCACTCCTGGGCAAAAGCACCATAGTCACTTTCTAACTTTGAGTTTCCTAGTTTTTCTGGCAAACAGCATAAAATGAGGACCTTGTTGATCTTGTTTTTCTGACATAGAATCTGAATCCCCAAGGCTAGCGGGTTTTCTCTGGTAGTTGAAGGGTAATCTTTGGCTAGATTCTTTACATCCTTTTGATGAGGGTGTGTTCTAAAGCTTGGAACAGTGTTTGAGATCCACAGCCCAGGATGGCATCAGCATTTCAACTCTGGGCTTGTTTAGGACCACAGAGCTTTAGACTTCCCCTACCCTGTCCACGTGTTGTTCTTACTGTTGCTGTTCTTTCCATGACGGATTTTCTCACTTCCAACCAGTTTTCAGAAGCTGAAAAGTTGTGAAACAGTAGGTTACAGAGATTTCTTTAATTTCTTTTAATGAACTCTGATGTCTTCCTGTGGGGATAAGGAAATGGTGTTTGTCTGATTTTCAGCCTGTTTTTCCTAGGTTGCCCACATCCTATTTAATTCCTTACTAATTTTCTATCAACAGATCAAGGTAGTGAAGTTCTCCTACATGTGGACCATCAATAACTTTAGTTTTTGCCGGGAGGAAATGGGTGAAGTCATAAAAAGTTCAACTTTTTCATCAGGAGCCAATGATAAACTGAAATGGTGAGGAAGAACACCCCCAGGTGTAAGCTTTTTCTATACGTTCCCTGCTTTGCTTGGTTTAATAGGATATGGACAGAATGTGATTTCTTAAAGGCAGGGACCTTACTTTCTTGTTCCCATTGCCTAGAATAGTTGCAGTTCTGGTAGGTACTCACAAACAAATGGTTGAAATAATTTAATGAGTTTAGTATAATCTAGCAAGCTCAATTTGTATAGGATAATGTAAATGAATAAAGAGGGCCGATGTTACCTGAAGATCCGAGTTTGATCCCTGGGACCCACATCATGCAAGGAAAAGAACTGGTTTCTGTAAGTTGTCCTTTGACCTCCACACTAGTGCCATGGCACTTATGAATGAACTTAGGGACACACAAAAAGACTTAATAACTGTAATTTAATTTTGTAAAGGACTGTCAGAGGGCTGGACATGTAGCTCAGCAGTAAAGCGCTCACCTAGCATTGTGAGGATCTAGGTTTAATTCTTGGCACTGCAGTGAAGGACTGGTAGCCACCCAGCTCTAGCTAACCAATGTTACTTCAAGCATAGGGAAGTTACATTGTGTGGAGAAGGGCCTGCTACCATCAGATTTTCTGTTTTTATTTTTATTTTTCCAAGAAAAGCAAAAAGTCTAATTTTTGTGACCTTTTGTTTGTTTTGAGATGTGATCTCACTATAGTGTTGCTGGCCTGAAACTCAGCACGTAGACCAGACTGGCTTTGACTCACAAAGATCCATCTGCCTCTGTTTCCTGAGTGCTGAGATGAAAGGTGTGTGGCATCGCATCTGGCACCATATCTAAGGTTTTCTTTAACTTAAAACCTTGACTTTTAAGTTTTCTACACACATATAAAGACTTAGACTCCATCCCCAGAACTCAAAAATGGGGTGTGGTGGTAGATACTTGAAATTCCGTTGCTCGGAGGCAGAGGTTTTCCGACTCTCATGAGTTGAAGGGTAGGCTGGGTATGCTAGTGCATGCCTTTGGGTGGAGTTGGGGGTGGGGAACAAGTGGATCTCTGGATTCAAGGACAACCTGGCAAGTTCCAAGGTAACCAGGGTTACATAAGGAGATTCTTTCTCAAAAAGGAGAACAGGGCTATGGGTCAAGATCATCCTTACTATATAGGGAGTTTGAGGCTAGCCTGGATCATATAAGATCCTGTCTCAAATAATAATAGTTTACTTTTAAGCAATAAAGCAGATTTCTTTGACTTTGTAACTGGCAGGGTAGAGATAAGCCTCTTCCAGGAGACATACTATTACATTGCAGACCTCATTTTCATGGTATTAAATGTTTTAAATGTAACTTCCCTATGCTTGAAGTAACATTGGGTATATCTACCAGATGCCAACAAATCTTTGAGCTTTTTCTGAGTTGACTGTAGAATCAAGTGTGTGTTATTCATGCACTGAATGGGTTATGTCTGGGATCCCCAAACTAGTGCCTATTCCCAGGTAAATATGATCTAGGAGTCCTCACTTGAGGTATAGGAACAGGTGGTTAAGGGTACAATCATATGTCCCCAGAAAAGACCAAAACATTTTTGTCTTTGAATCACCACTTTGATCTCTGATAAGCTACTGAAAAGTTTATTAATTTAGTATTTGTTGACTTGATACATTAAGTGGCAGACTACATACTGAGTGAAATGTTTGTTCTAGGCATATATTTAAATTTCTTTAGCATCTTGAACAGTGATATATATAGCATCTGTACTCCCTAGAGAGGCACTGGATTAGACCACCTGTTTGAGAGAGATGACACAACCTTGGCAAGACCTGAAGATACACGTGACTTGTGTTCTCTGGTGGTAAAGCAGTGTGTGAACTACATGCATTTCAGCTAATGACATTTACAACGTAACTCAGCTGAACCTATTCTGTGTCTGTGTCTAAATTCTGTTTTGAATCATCCTTAACAGATTGGCATCCCAAACTCTTATTTAGAAGCCAGGCTTCTAAACATTCCCCTGTAGAATAAGTTTTACTTTTATCTGTGCTTCTTCCACAATGCCTCTGTTATTTTAAATCTTAAAATATAATTGCTGGGGGTTAGAGGTGTGGCTCAGCAGGTAAGAATACTTGCTGTTTTTGAAAAAGATCTGAGTTTAGTTCTTAGCACACACATTGGATGGCTTATAACTCCCTGACTCCAGCTCTGGAGGGATCCCATGTCTTTGCCTCCACAGGTGCGTCTCACACACACACACACACACACACACACACACACACACACACACACAACTCACTCACTAAAATACCTACAAAGATATGTATCAGCCAGGTTCGGTAACACATGCCTTTATTCCCAACACATGGGAAGCAGAAGCAGGAAGATCTTTGTGAGTTCAAGGCCAGCCTGCTGTATACAGTGAGTTCTAGGAGAACCAAGATTATTTATGCAGAAAAACCCTGCCTTGGAAAAAAAAAACAACAACAAAGGGCCTGGAGAGATGGCTCAGTGGTTAAGAGCACTGACTGTTTTTCCAGAGGTCCTGAGTTCAATTCCCAGCAACTACATGGTGGCTCACAACCATCTGTAGTGAGATCTGATGCCCTCTTCTAGAGTGTCTGAAGACAGTGACAATGTACTCACATACATGCAATAAATAAATAAATCTTTAAAAAAAAGAAAAGAAAAAATTTTTGTGCATATTTATGTGCTTACTTCTCCAGAATACATTTTTCTCCCACAGTGTTGCTAAAAGACTCTTTGACTTTAAAAAAAAAACATTTTTCCATGAAAAACTAAGGGCTACCTTTTCTGAGTTTGAAGAATGAAAACAGACTAGTCTGAAATACTCTAAATATTTTAGAGTGAGACAAGTTAATGATTTGACAATTATTAAAGAAATGGCAGAGATGTAAGAGATGTGAATGCTTGATTCTTGTTTTTTAAAATTTGATCCAAATTGGTTTAGAAAAGTTGTTTTCAGGTTTCTATTGAGTCAGTCTCCTGGTGAGGGGCTTAGAGTTTAAAAAAGCAAAACCCAACAACAGCATCAACAGCATCAAATCTTCCCCTCTGGATTCTGATGTCCATGCTAGGCTGCAGGAGCTATAAGGGTTCTTTTGATGCACATTTCTTTCTGTGATGAGCAGGTGTTTGCGAGTAAACCCGAAAGGGCTGGATGAAGAAAGCAAAGACTACCTGTCGCTTTACCTGCTGTTGGTCAGCTGTCCAAAGAGTGAGGTTCGGGCAAAGTTCAAGTTCTCCATACTGAATGCCAAGGGAGAAGAAACCAAAGCTATGGGTAAATGTTCTCTATTTCACACCAATCCTGTCATACACTGATGAGTTATAGACTTGGGCTGGCCATTGTGTAACTAAATATGACTCTCTTTTCCATCCCAGAGAGTCAGCGAGCTTATAGGTTCGTGCAAGGCAAAGACTGGGGATTCAAAAAATTCATCCGTAGAGACTTTCTCTTGGATGAGGCCAATGGGCTTCTCCCTGATGACAAGCTCACCCTCTTCTGCGAGGTGAGTCCTTTTGCCCTGCTTTGAGACTGGCAATTCCCTGACCTGATGTGTATTGGTAGACTTAATTGTATTGTGTCAAGGATGTGGAATGAGAAAAATTCCCAAGGGGAGTGGTTCTGTACAAATGTTATTTATGTGACTGATTGAACTGCCTTATGATTTCAAGGTTGCTGGGCACCTGGGCTCTCCACTTGTTATTGTTCATAAGAACAAAGATTGTATCTGTCAGTTTTGAGTTGCTTGAGTCAGGATCCTCACTTTTTTTTCCCAAATACTGTGTTTTTTTCACGTAGTATTTAGAAGATCTGACACTTCAAGCTGAGCAGTGGCCAGCAACTGCAACTAAATCTGTGTATCTGTTGCTTAAACTCCCTGGCTCCTTCCTAAGTGGCAAGTTCGGTGTGTTTAACTCTTGCTTGCTCTCCTTTTTCTGTCTTTGTACTAGGTGTTGAGTGTACATGGTTTGTCTTGCTGGGGTCATTACAAAATTGGAAAGTGAATGGTCACTTTTTCTAGGGTGAAAGCTGTGGAAATTTGAAGCTTAGAGGGGGAAAGTTAGCTGTTATCAGATTGAAAGGTCAGTCTCTCTCACCAGAGGCCTACGAGTCTTTGGAGAAGCTTAGAAAAATTCCTTGACCCAAGATCTAATTGAAAGGGGAGTTTTAATATGGGTACCGAATATTGCAGTGAGCCATTTTATGCCATTTTCCATACAATTAGAAATGCAACTTGGGTAAATAAGTAAAAGTTCTATCCCATAAAGTAGAATATTAGTGTCCCTGTGTATCTCATAGGCAGGGGACTGCTTTCTGAGAGCAAAGCAAATAACCATTGTACTTTCAGGAAGCAGAGTGCAGGCCAAGAGTCCCAACTGCCAACTAGCTCATGAAATAACAGCCTTGCATTGTGAGTTAATGACCTTTCTAAAGGCACATCACACCTGTGTAGTCCAGGAACTTGACCCTTAGGAATCTTGCCCTTTTGTGAAAGAAGCGTGGCCGGCAGTAACAGGCTTGTGGATGGTCACACACACTGCTAATGATTAGAAAGCTGTGCACACTGAAAAGGTAAAGTTGAGTTTGCCTAGTAGCCTCATCTCCCCTTTTGAATTGCAGAGTGACTGAATGAAATGGTGTGGTGTCAGCATCTATATAAGTAGATGAAACATGGCGTTTGTTTTATGTTTAATGAACTTAAAATATGAGTTTCATGTTAGTCTTATTAGCTGCACATCTCACTCCCTCAGCTCAGTAGAACAATGAGAACAGTCATATGGCTTTGTGTGAGGTTAGCTGTTGTATAAACAGCATCAGTGTCAATCTTTGCCTGTTGGCTATCCTAGGGATTTGGGGGGGGGGGGTTTCTTTGTTTGTTTGTTTGTTTGTTTGTTTTTTTAAGGAGGTTTCTCTGTAGCCCAGAGTGAACTCAAGTTCACTACTATCTTCCTGCTTAGCCTCCTAAGTGCTGAAGACTTGTTTCAAGAAAAACTTTAAGACAGTGGGAAATTCTAATTTTGTTGGAAATGAAAGCTAGTCTTCAAGCTTCTCTGAATCGAGTCTTCTCTAAATATTATCTCTGGCATTTTAGGCAATGCTGCACCTTATATTGTAGCATTTGCAGGCCTGCAGTGGGCTCATGCTTTTCTCATGTGCCTCTTCCTCTTTTCCCACACTGTTCCAGCTGCTCCAACCCCTGGATTGTCATCGTGACTTGGAAACCGTTTGGCCTGCCCTTACTTGGTTACTCTTATCCTGTGGTTAGGTCTGAGGCAGAGTTCCAGCATTCTCTCCTCACTTTCCCATATGAAATTCTCTTAGGAGAAATCCTGTGGTTAAGTTTAGATTTGCCTTACTGACTTAGAAGGGAAGTGAGATGACACATTGGAGATGAGGAGATGTTGAACAGGGAAACGTCTGCTGAGTTCTGCTGATGCCGTAGTTTCTCGCCATAGAACCAGGTGTGCCATCTGTTCCGCTCACACTTCCCAGTTGGCCACAGGTGCCGAGTGTTGCTTCTCGTACTTGGTCTTGTGCCTAGTGAGACTCATTCCTGTTCCAAGGCTCTCTGTGGACTTAGTAGCATTCAACACTGCAAGACGGTTGCGTGGGGGTGTGTATTGGATGTGTGGGTTTTTAAAATGTCTGCAATTCATCCAAGTTCTTAGCACTTTTCACAGCTAAACCATTTTCCATTTAAGTCCTGTTCCTTTGACCTGTTTTTCCCCTGTAATATATCAGGAAATATAAATATTCCCTGTATCAGGGAATATTTATAAACAAATTTATTTTAACTCATGTTTATATTTTATTTTCTATTTTAATTATTTTCTAATTATTTAGAAATTTTATGAAAGAATATCCGCATGGAAATTTAGTTGCAAATACCCACTATGCTGCAGTGCTCACTCAAGACTGTGCCAGATACTTCTGTGCTAGCCTGATAGCCACTAAGTGCAGGGCTTCAGGGATTCTTGGTGCACCCAGCAGTATTCTTGGTGCACCCAGCAGTCGTAAGGGAATCCTAATGTTAAAGACAGACCACCACACATGTGCTCCTTTGGCCTTTATCTCAGTAGTATTACTGTGACTAAATATTTAAATTAGATTGTAAATTGAACGTACCAGGTAGGTGGTCTTGTTTGTAATGTGCCACACAGGGTTCACTTTTAGATCTCTGTGATTTTTGTCTACTAGGAAATATGGCGATTCTTCCAAGTTGATTTTGTTTAATTAACATACTTAGAAGTGTTTTCTAAGTATTTCTTGAATTATCCCTTATCACAATCTTTAGAACTCGGTTAGATCTGTTTTTGTCATTTCTTGTTATACAGAGAGAAGTAGTGCCTCAGGAGGTCAGGTAATTATTCCTAACGTTGTAGAGCAAATTAATGTCAAGGCCACGCCAGCTCTCCATCCCCACTTCCTGTGTGCTGTGCTGTACTCAGTGGGGCTAAATGCCTTCACTCAAGAGAGCAAGGGCTTTCCCAAATTTTCTTAACAGAGAGTATTTACTTTGGTAATGAAAGGGAGGACATAAAAAGCATGTTTAAATTATATTTTTAATTTCCTCCTTAATAATTTGGGCCATAGAAAATCTTCATGAAAATTTTCAGCTTCTATTAACCCTTCTAGTTACTTACATTGAGAACAAATACTCATTAGCAATGGAGGTGCATGCATTTCCCCTTCATTGCCTATTAAGATGAAAGAGTCCTCTTTGTAAGGTGGTAGTTAAGGTGAAATAGGAAACTCTGTATGAAATACCACTTATAAAATATCTGGACATTAGTTTATGCTTCTAAAACATAACTTTTCATTCTCATGCATAGACTATTCCTTTGGTTGCCTGAGAATATGTAATTTTACCTAATTTTAAATAAATATATCTATTCCCTTTTTTCCTTCTTATTAGTGAATTGTTGGTATGCATTAGTTATACTATATGAAACAACCAGTTTGTTCTTGACCTACGAAGCCGTTAGTTTGACATGCAGCGTCTTTGTAGGTTATAAACTGTGTTGGTAGTAAACACACATCCATACTTGAAAATAACCTGTGTGTGCTGTTCCCTGAACAACACATTCTTCAGATTTACTTGGTTTTAAGCTTTGTAAAATTCATAAGACACAGACTATTGTCATTTAGGACTTGCTTTTTGTTTATTTTATAACATTGTTTCTAAGATGTATACTTTGCATGTAACGCAGTTTATTTTTAGTGCAGGGGAAAGTGTTTTATGTTTGTGCTGTTTGTTCTCTTACATTGACATTCAGGTTGTCTCTAGTGTTGCTTTGAGTGATGTGCTACATTGTAAACAGTGTGTGGTGTTTCCTTATTTTTTCAATTTTTAAAATGTTTTTCAATTTTTTTTTAATGTATAAGAGTACATTTTAACTGTCTTCAGACATACCAGAAGAGGGCATCAGATCCCATTACAGATGGAGTGTGAGTCCCCACGTGGTTTCTGAAGCTGAACTCAGGACCTCTAGAAGAGCAATCAGTGCTCTTAACCCCGAAGCCTTCTCTCCAGACCCTATTCTTTTAATTTTTAATTATTATATAGGCACTAAAGTATTTTTCATGGATTTTTATTTTTATGGAGATGAGTGTACAAGATTGACAGTCCTTAGTGTTTAATAGGTACTGAATGTTCCTGTGGTTTCCCTCTTATGTGGATGAATATACAATACTCTACAGCCTTTAGTCATTCATGAAATTTCCTTTAAAATTTTTTATTTTAAATTTCCTTTTCTACAAAAGAGAAGTTGAAGCCAGGCATGGTAGCCCATGCCTTTAATCCCATACTCAGCAAACATAGGCAGGATCTCTGAATTTGAGGCCAGCGTGATTTACAGAGCGAGTTTCAAGACAGCCAGGGCTACACAGAGAAACCCTGTCTTGAAAAACCAGACCAGGGCAGGGAAGAGAAACTGACTTTAAAAGTGAGATCCTTGGGGCTGGAGAGATGGCTCAGATTGTTGAGAGCACTGACTGTTCTTCCAGAGGTCCTGAGTTTAATTTCCAGCAATCACATGGTTTCATAACCATCTATAATGAGATCTGATGCCCTCTTCTGGCTTACAGGCATATATGCAGGCAGAACACTATGTAATAAATAAATAAATAAATAAATAAATAAATCTTTTTTTTTTTTTTTTTAAATGAGACCCTCCTTAACTTGAAGCTTGGGAGATTATACAGCCTTTCTGAGACATTTTCATGCATTCATTTATAAGACAACATAAATGTCACAGTCACGTCATCCTCACAGCTGCAGTTCTGAATGAGTCTCTGTAGTCAACTTTATAGGCATAAAAACATCTTTCGCTTTTCTCAAAATGGTCTCATTTTAGCATCATCATTTGCAGAGGAAAACAATCCCTTTCTAAGTTAAAAGTTTGGACTCTGAAGACTCATTTGTGAGTGCCATTTAAAATTTATTTTTAATTAAGCGAATTTAATGTTGGTAAGAGGTGCCAGACATTCAGAGCTCTGGAGAATCCAAGCATCCATATATCTACAGAACAAGCTTGGCTCAGGCCGTAAAGGTACATTCTCCTTCCTGCTGTGTTCCTGTCTGTGTCCAGAGAGAAGGATTGCTCTCCTGAGAGGTGCTGTAGACTTTGGGCCCCACTCATTACCAAGCATGTATCTAGCCAGCAGAAGGTCCACTGGTAACCATAGTTCATCTGAAACTCAGCTTAGCTTTTGCCAATTCATTTTACCCAGTCTACTCAATTGTTATTAAGTGTTAATGATTTTGGGCTCCTGTCAGCCTGGTTTAATTCAAACTAGAAACATAGTGCCAAAAGCTTTCTCTATTCCCTTCATTGGCCATCCCTGGGGATTCCTGCCTTTCCCTATGAGGAAGTTGGATTTAATTGGTCTTTCCCTTTTTCTTTTCTTTTTTTTTTTTTTAAATCACTATTTAGAACTATAACTGGGAACAGAAACTTTCACTTTTAGTATTAATATTATATCAAAGAAAAGAGGGTGTCAGTATGAGAAAATGGTTGAACCAAATTAGAAATCTTACAAAGGACAAAAGAGAATCTCTGTGGGGTGGTTTGTGCTGGGTTCTGGGTTATTAAAATATTGTTATAAACTGTCTCTGATAATGTTCTCTAATGCTGAGCACATTCATAATTGATTAACTTGACTCCCTCCTTGTGCAAGATCATAACAGTTTGTTTTATAGAAATGAGTAAGTTTCTTGACCTGGTAGTAAATATCTCACTCTTACAAGAAGGTATTATAGGTTATTTGGACCAAGCATTAACTTTGCCTCTGGGTTTATGACTGCAGCTAAAGGATGACTTGCATCTTAAAGGTCAAAAGAAATCTGGGTCATCAAGGATGTTCTTAAACTGTCTTTCTCATCAGACTCTGCAGAAGAAGAACAGGGAGTTGATTCTCAGGGCTTGAGTTTGCTTAGACCTAACTTTTCTAACATGTTGTATGGTTGTAGGGGAGAAAGCAGTGTTGTTGGGTCCATGGCTGCTTATTTTGTGTTTGATGGCTAGCATATTTTATAATGTTAATGTGGTTTCTAAATCCTTGTAATTGGTATCCTAACATCGGACTTTCACAAACTCATCTATAAATTTAGCTTGGTTTCTATCTGGGTTGAATTAATTCAGCTTGTTGACACATGCTACTGAAGCAAGAGTGGGAAGTTGGAGCTTTTCATACAATTGGCACTGCCGTTCTGTTCCAGGAGTATACACGTGTGTGTAAACTGAAGTTAATCATCTTGAATGTCATTGTCACAGATGATGGAATTCAGGTGTAAAACTTACAGCATACTCACCCAGTTATCCCTGCTGGAAGGCCTTTCTAGATCAGTCCTTGTAGGAATCGAGCCATCATGTTCATTAATCAAACATCTTTGAGAAATGCCAGTTACTTACCTAGCTCCATAGAAATTATACTTTGTGTGTGTTTCCTGACCTAACTAAAGTAAGTGAAATGCTTTTGGACTTAAGTTAGAGAGTTTGATATGGTGGCGTCTATAGCAGCTCTTGTGTGTAAGCTTTCTTTGAAGGTGGGATAAGGGGAATACTTGACTTTAGCATTTGTTCTTGTCAGTTTCTCCTTGGGGTTGTGGTTGGGTTTGCAAAGGTATGGGACTTATTAGAAACTGTAGGAGAACTTATTCTGGGAGGCTGCATTGTCCTAAGGTGTGGTATGAAAGAGGTGTGTTTATAATAAGCAGGGAAACAATTGAGCGAAAGGAGAAAGTCTGCATTTGTGGAGGTAATTTCAAGAAAATGTGGTATCTAAATATCTGCAGCACTAAGGTAGGAGTCCTCTCTCCTCTTGCTGGTAATAAAAGCTTTGTTTTTTTCTCTTTATATTTCACAGGTGAGTGTAGTACAAGACTCTGTCAATATTTCTGGGCAGAATACTATGAACATGGTAAAGGTTCCTGAGTGCCGATTGGCAGATGAGTTAGGAGGGCTGTGGGAGAACTCTCGATTCACAGACTGCTGCTTGTGTGTGGCTGGCCAAGAATTCCAGGCTCACAAGGCTATCTTAGCAGGTTGGTGTTTATTTATGATTCACTTTTTAATTTTGATTCAATAGAAGAATAATGGCTACCAGATTGCCTTTTGAAACAGCTTCAACTTATGAACTCTGTACCTGAATACATTTTTAAAATTCATTTTCATTTTGCTTTTGTTTTGAGATAGGGTCTCACTATCGCGTAGGTGGGCCTAGAACTTAATGTTAGCCCAGACTATCCTCAAACTTCAATCCACATACCCCACCCCATTTCCAGCCCCTACTGTTGGAGTATATGCCACCATATCTGAACTGTATTTTATATTCTAAAGACAGTTCTCGTAACCAAAAGTGCTACTCTTAATAAAAACGGCATTTCTGGTTTGTCTCAGGTGGACAAACTTGGGTACTATTTTAAAAGTATAAATGGTGGTCATTCAAAGGTACTACATATCTTTACCCTGGGAAAGTAGCTCTTGGAGGACCTAAAGCAAGTGGGAGCTCCTAGCTGGGCTTTGAATGTGATGGAGAGGATTCTGTTCTAGGGACTGAGTACTGTCAGGGTGAGACTTAGGCCTCTCAGATGGTTAAGCCTTCCCTTCACTATAAACACATAGGAAGAATAAGACTATGCCACTGACCCAGAGGGTCAGTTCTTGTTCTGTCGGTTTCTGGGTCTCTAAAACCAGAAGGACTCGCCCCAGGGAAGAACTGATACAGGGCTAACTTCACCTTAGAGAAGAGCAGAGCCATAGCCACACACTGCTCTGCAGACCACAGAGCATGTAATAGTATCGAGTGACTCTCCAACTAACAAATGTTTTCCCAAGACTCCTCTGCTGAGATGACTCAGCTCCATCATTGTAAAGTACACACTTGGGATGAGCTCAGCCTTTCTCATGTGACAACTTTCCATCCTCTGCCTTAGCTAGGTATTGTCAGTGCTGAAGGAAGTGAGTAACTTAGGTTAATATCTGCCTATTTAGTGAGACCCTCAACATGCTTGCTTCCCCCAACTCCCCCTCCCTTTTAATGTTTGTTTGTTTGTGTATGTGGTATAAACATGTATTTGTACATGTTTATGCAAGTACATGCACTTTGTGTGTTTGTGCAGAGGCCAGAGGTTGAATGTCTTCTTTTGTCACTCTCTACCTTACTTTTTAAGATAGGGTTTCAGTGACACAAAGCTCACTGTTTTTACTGGACCAACTCACCAGTGAGGTCCAGGGATCCACTGTGTCTCTTTCATGTCCTCGCTTAGTGCTGGAGTGACAGATACATCCCTAGGTTTTAAGTGGAAGCTAGGGATCGGAACAGAGGTCCTCATACTTGTGCAGTGAGCACTTTATTCACTAAGCCACTGCTTCAGCCCTCCTACCTCCCCTCCATGTGTCTTTCTGTAGATGTAGTCAGCTTCCTTTTTCTCCCAACAGTAGATATTTGAGACTTGAGCCTTTCCCCTCTAACCTCCCGACTCCTACAGGATGCCCTGGCCTTCCAAGAAGCCCCTTTGTAGGGACATCCTTGATGCTTTCTGTTCTGTCACCTGCCTTCTCACTGGCTAGGAGATATTGCTCGTCTTTAGATCGACTATTTTGTATATTTCAGCTCTCTGAACTTGTCCTGCCTTCCCAGAACCCTGGTTCTCTCAGTGTGTGTGCTCCCTTTCCCCACATACTCTGAGCTAGCACATTCACTGTCTACTTCCTTTCCCCACCGTGTCCTCAGTTCACCTCCTTGCCAGAAAAGCAATTTTCCAAAGTTAGATGAATGACCTGCTAACTTCTAAGTTTGAGAGGCTCAGTCATGTGCTAGTTGACTCCTTTTCCAGTTCTCTCCTGGTTCTTCAGCTGTCTTGTTCTTTCCCTTTATGGCTCAGAAAATCGAACCCTAGGCCCCAGTATGCTTGGCAAGCACTCCATCTCTGAGCTGTCTATCCTGCTTGCTCCAGCTATTTCTACTGTGGAGCTTCTCCTCCCTCACCTGTCCCTTCAGACATCAGCCAGTCCTAAGTGTCTGCTTCCGTGTTCCCTGTGTTCTCTCTGGTGGTTCTGTTCCCATCGCATCAGCTGCAGTCTGTCTACTGATGACTTTCTAAGGCCTGCCTGCCGTTCCCCCCCCCCAAATTGAAGTCCCAGCTTCTAAGTACCATATAGCCTGTAACGCTTCTGAAATAAGAACATAGAGATAACCTTCTGAAGTAGATTAAAACATTGAGGTTCACATTTGAAATCTAAAAAAGTGGGAAGAAATTCCTGCTATATAGCCCAGGCTGACCTCACATGCAGAATTCTCCTGCCTGACAGGTGTACACAACTATGCTTGGTTAATTTATAAATTAAAAAAAAGGAGGGGCCTTAGAGGGTTAAATGATTCTTCCAAGAAAGTGGTTAGAAAATGACAGGGCTAAAATGAGTTCTTTCTGACATAAACTACAGGCCCAAAGCTCCAGGTCTGCCCCCTTCCCACGCTCTCCGTCTGTCTGTCCACTCCTAGGGACTGGGTTGGGGGTTTCAGCTCTGGCCCCAACCCCTGATTTACTCAGCAACATGAAAATGTTTGAGTTCTTAGTCATTTTATTACTTTACATGATTGAAAGTAAGCTCTGTGTGTGTGTGTGTGTGTGTGTGTGTGTGTGTGTGTGTGTGTGTGTGTGTGTGTGTGTGTTGTTTTCATGGGTGTTCATAGAATGTCCATGGGCTCTGTTTCTTGATTTTTTTTTCTTCCCATTTTTTTTAAAAAGATTTATTTATTTTGTGTATATGAGTACACTGTCACTGACTTCAGACACACCAGAAGAGGGCATCAAATCCCATTACAGATGGTTGTGAGCCACCATGTGGATGTTGGGAATTGAACTCAGGACTCTGGAAGAGCAGTCAGTGCCCTTAACCTCTGAGCCATCTCTCCAGCCCTTCATTCCCATTTCTAAAAGGAAAAACTGAATTCTCTATAATGAAAGAAATTAAATGCTAAGGAAGATGGTTTTACCAAATAGAGGGAGCTTTGAAGGTCTATAAACCATTATATACTTAATCTAAGGCTTTTACAGCCTTTGGGGGATAATACCAACTTCATTGAGAACACATAGCGGGAGGAAGAGACAACTTACCCAAAATGTTCATCACCAAGCTAGCATTTGCTATTAAGCCCAGCTCTTGACCTGACTGTGTGGTCTCTATAGAGGTGCCTTGTTCCAGCCAGACATCCAGATATTAGAACCTCTGCTTAGACCATGGAATACCTTTCTCCCACTGGAATTTCAAAGTCTATACAAGTAGTCCATATACCATTGTTGTCATACACAGATAAATAATTTCCATAAAATATAGATGATTAAAATAGAGCCAATGAAATGTTTTGAAAACATATGTTTTATAATTCTGATGTGATTTGAGTCCGAGAGCATTTCCTTGGGAATGGGACGGGAAGAGCAAAGATCTTTATTATTACTGGGGTAATAGAACAATTCCTGTGTGATAACCTCATTGTTTCCCTCTCATGCTGTAGCTCGGTCTCCAGTTTTCAGTGCCATGTTTGAACATGAAATGGAGGAGAGCAAAAAGGTGTGTACCAGGATGCACATGCATCTTCTTAACCCAGTGATTAAAATGAGACCTTTTCCAGTTAGCAGACTTACTTTCCTAATTATCTTTCTCTTGCTGTGTTATTAAAATGCAGTTTCTTGAACAGACACCTTCTGAGAGCAGAGAGGTGATCTGAAATGTCCCAGGTGTCTGGACTTACTTGCTCAGCAGGTCATCTGAACAGTTTGAATTAAAGATACTAGAAAGTCCAGAGATTTAAAAAACAACAACAACAACAACAAAAAACAAACAAACAAAAAAAACAAAACCAAATCACACATTTTAGTAGTTGTTTTGCTACTGTTTGAGAAAATAAAGGTAGTGTACAGTGGTGGGAAAGCTACCACAGTAAGCAATCACGAGGGGGGGGGAGGGAAGGAGAGTGACAGACAGACAGACAGACAGACAGACAGACAGACAGGCAGGCAGGCAGGAGGAGGAAGAGGCATTTTCTACCCATGGTTTTAGGTTTAACTCATACAAGCTTCTTCCTCACGAGGACTTAGAATCATGAATACAGTTTAGGAATCTTGTTCTGTTAGAATGATTCTCATTTGTGGCTTTTCTGGCATAGAATCGGGTTGAAATTAATGATGTAGAACCTGAAGTTTTTAAGGAAATGATGTGCTTCATCTACACGGGGAAAGCACCAAACCTTGACAAAATGGCTGATGATTTGCTGGCAGCTGCTGATAAGGTAAGATAAGAACAGGAAAATAGTCATAAGACCAGGTCTTACGGTGACCTCTTCAGACAGGTCTTACGATGACCTCTTCAGATTTGTAAAAGGGCTTATGTGTTAGTATTGTGGGTGAAGTGAGCGTGTGTGTGTGTGTGTGTGTGTGTGTGTGTGTGTGTGTGTGTGAATTTAGGCAAGACAATCTAGCACAGTAGTAACCTTTTGGTACTAAAA
Source organism: Rhabdomys pumilio (assembly GCA_030674055.1). Taxonomy (NCBI): domain Eukaryota; kingdom Metazoa; phylum Chordata; class Mammalia; order Rodentia; family Muridae; genus Rhabdomys; species Rhabdomys pumilio. Next base: position 25,721,781 of record JANHMN010000002.1, on the reverse strand, counting down.
GTATCCTGCTCAAAATGGTAAACTCTCAGGGTCACCTTAACTATGGAAAAGAAGGGTATGTTTGACATTCACCCCTCTTCTTATTCTACCTGAAATTTAATCCTGTCAAGAATTAAATAAGTAAATAGATGTGATTTTTTACATTTTATTTTTTCTGTTTTTTGTTTTGTTTTGAGACAGGGTTTCTCTGTGTAACCCTGGTTTTCTTAGAACTATAGACCAGGCTGGTCTTGAACTCAGAGGTCTGCCTGCCTCTGCCCCTCAGGGTGTGCACTGTTGCCATCTGGCATTTGAGTTGTTGTGTGGGTGCCTGGAATTGAGCTCAAGTCCTTTTGAAGAGCAGCCAGTGTTCTTAGTCACTAAGCCATCTTCTCAGTCCCTAATAAATGCAATTTTGAGAGAGGAAAACAGCCAGGCAGTGGCACACACTTTAATCCCAGAACTCAGGAGGCAGAGGCAGGTAGATCTCTGTGAGTTGGAGGGCAGCCTGGTCTACAGAGCTAGTTCCAAGGCATCGAAGGCTACACAGAGAAACCCTGTCTTGGAAACACACACACACACACACACACAGACACACACACACACACACATACACACACACACACACACACACACACACACACACACACACACGGGGGGGGGGGGGGGGGGGGGGGGGGGAGAGGGAGGGGAGAGGGAGAAGGAGGAGAGACCTTTATCTGTATCCTGACTCCAGTTTTACTTCAGGATTCCTCAGAAGCTAGAGCATCTTAATGTGTATTGGAAGTTTTGTTTTCCTCTTTCTTCCTTCCTCCTTGAGACAGAGTCTGTGTAGCTCCGGCTGACCTAGAATTCACTCTGTAGATCAGACTGACCTCTAACTCACAGAGATCTTCCTGCCTCTACCTCCCAAGTGCTGATTGGGATTAAAAGTGAGAGCCACCACACTGGGTTTAGGAGAGTTTTCTGAAAGCAAGTATTGCTAGACAGCAAGTCTCCCACTCAGTTAACCCTGGAAACATTTTTCTCAAGAATCACATCTGAGTAGAGGACCTGAGGACACAGTGGGAACTGACTTGCATTATAAAACCACATCAGCTGGAGCCTGGAGGCTACCTGCCTGTGTCCCGAGGCCTGTGCAGTACCAGTGATAAGATGGACAGTGTGATTGATATTTGCCCTGTAGAAGTGTTCCCTATGTTTTAGGCAGGGGCAGTTGATGGTAAACAGTAGACCTCAGGAGAAAGCAGATGCTGTTCTGGGAGCGCAGCCTCTCTCTGTTGTGTTCTGAGTTCTAGTACTTTGCTGAGGAAAAAATTCCTTTAACCAAGAGCACCAGAGCCTCTCCAGATTTTGTTGTGGAAAATTGACTCCTTTTAAGGACGAGGATGGTGCATAGGCACATAACAGGTTTTATCTGTGTTGGCCAGCATTGAGGTATTACTGAAGCTAAAGCATATAGACCCAATTGTTTCTCTTGGTAAAGATTGAAATAGTAACTCTATTCTGTTTCCTTTTTTTGTTTTTTTTTTTTTTTTTTTTTTTTGGGGGGGGGGGTTGGTTTTTCGAGACAGGGTTTCTCTGTGTAGCCCTGGTTATCCTGGAACTCACTCCGTAGACCAGGCTGGCCTGGAACTCAGAGATCCGCCTGCCTCTGCCTCCCAAGTGCTGGGACTAAAGGCGTGCGCCACCACCACCCGGCAACTCTATTCTTATCACCTTTTAAGACTTGATTAATAGTTAGCAACATGAAGATGCCACACTCTCCCAGTCAGCCTCATTTCTGACTAGGAGAAACTAGTTTCATTGAAGACAATGAGAAAGTATTGACTTTAATCTGGGTAATCTTAGCACCATCCACTGCTCACTTCATTTGAGACAGGGTTTCTGTAGCCCAGGCTGGCTTTGACCTCACAGTCCTCCTGATTAGCTCCTGAGTATTAGGGGTTAGCTGTGTGTACCCAAGGCTGGCCCAAGCCTGCTTCGTAGAGCAGCTGTGGTTCTGTCTGACCTGCCCCTGGTATCCAGTGCAGTGGTCCTTTGTGCTTCCATACCTCAGGTCTATGTTCTCTTCTCTTTGAGGGTGATGAGTACTATAAAGCTCACAGTTTAGACAAAGATACTGAGGGTCGAAGTTTTGTATCCTTGAACCCAAGTTAAAACTTCTTTATTTCTGGGTTTTCATCAGTTCAGAGAGCAAGGGAACAAGCCTAAATTGCCACTCAAGGGTGGAGTTTTCAATGTACCATGTTTCCTTCTGACTTTAAAAAAGAAAGCAGTTGAATCCAACAATGCTGTAAATTTATGAATGAGAAGTTACCAGGTGGTGGTGGCACATACCTTTAATCTCAGCACTCAGGAGGCAGAGACAGGCAGTCTGTGAGTTTGAGGCCAGCCTGATTGACAGAGCCAGTTTCAGGACAGTTAAGGCTACACACAGAAACCTTATCTTAGGGATGGGGTAGGGAAGTGGGTGTCAGCAGCTAATGTGTGCATTTTCAAATTCCACTTAGAATCTCCCACTGGGAAGCTTTTGCTCCAAGTCTGTTTGAAAGTATGCTTTACCTTTATACCTCTCAGTGAGTTTAGGAAAACAGAGTGAAAAATCCTTCGTGGAAGGATCTAAACATCTAGAATTTACCCAGGAGGCCAAAACAGCTTCTTCTGAGCCTTTCCAATCTCCTGGGGACATGTGTAATTAGACTAAAAACAAAACAAAGCACGCTGCCCAGGCCTAGGAGACACAGTTCCAATCTCCCGAGTAAGTACTGCCATTAGGCAAGGTTTTCAGAAGCATAATTAAGCAAAAAACTTTGTCCCCCAAGAGACAAGAGTGGCTACTTTTGTCTAATTGTGCAGGCGGGATCAGAGCTATTCACAGCAGAAGTCCTTTTAAAAGAATGCGTAAAGAAGGATAAGAGGGACAGTCCTTGTGGCGCTGTAGAAGGCAGGCTGTGTACTCAGCCCCTCCAGCACCTTCACTCCCTGCTTATCTAGTGTCACTTTCCCTTTTCTATGGAAACTGTTTTTCAGTTACTTAAGTGTAAGAAATTAAAGTGGCACCAAAACCAATAAAATTCCCCTTTGCTCTAGGAGATCACAGTGCCAACAGGTTTGCCTCCTTGCCTGAAACTCATAATAAAATTGTAGTGGTTTGATTGTCGTGATTCAGCCTAGAGGGGCATTGTGTCATCGAATTCTGAGACCCTGAAGGTGGAGGCTCTATAGAGAGACTGTGGAACGCCTCATGGCAAGTGCTTCTCCTGTGAACTAATTAATGGCATTTTATTTCACGCCTTCTTCATTCCTGTGGAAGCTCTGCTATAGTAAAGAGGAGGGCCGAGAGCCGTCAGACCTCACCACGGGACCAGTGTACCAACGTCCACCTAGACCCTCTGCTTCCAGAACGCCTGTGCTGTTTATTTAGAAAATAGGAATATTTAAACTGAAACTGGAACCAGGGTATCTGCTGCTTTGTCCTTTTTTACCCTCAGAATCTTAAACTCAACCCCAATAAAATAAGACTTGATTTATCTTTTCCTATTTTAAAGAAACCCTTGGCTCACCCTCACTCAGGAACAGTATGTGTCAGAGATGATGGTGAAAACCACCACAGGGTCCCTTTGCACAGCTTGATAGCTCAGTTGGGGTATTTGCCAGGGTAGTGACAATGTTTAAATCAAAAGAACGTGGCAGATGTGGTGGCGCACGCCTTTAATCCCAGCAGTCAGAAGGCAGAGGCAGGCAGATCTCTGAGTTCAAGGGCAGCCTGGTCTACAGAGTGAGTTCCAGGACAGCCAGAATACACAGAGAAACTCTGTCTCAAAAAACCAAAAAAAGAAAAGGAAAGAAGGAACCCCACCCCCGACAAAAACGGTGCTTCAGCTGTAAGTGGTCGGACTGCATAAGTTGTGCGAGAATGTTCTGCTGGCTTGCAGCTGGCTAGTGCTTCTCTGTCAGGGTAGGTGGTGACTGTGTAAGAAAGGCAGGTGGTGAGTGATGCTGAGATATGGATCTGTTCTGGTCGTCATTTCCTAACAGGTAAACCTGAGAATTTGATAGACAAGGCTACCCGAGTTATCTCAGTTCTCTTCACCTCAGGCTTAAGCAGCTGCCCCTCAGAGTGTGGTTGTGTCTATGACTGTGTTGGTACTTTTCCTGCACTCTGCAATTGTGTTCAGATGCCTAGTTTCCCAGCCGCACAACTAAGGAGAAGGCTTCAGTGGCAGTCAGCCCTGAGCCATTGCTGCTCTGACCACAGCACTGCTTGTTTCACAGTACGCCCTGGAGCGTTTGAAGGTCATGTGCGAGGATGCCCTCTGCAGTAACCTCTCTGTGGAGAACGCTGCGGAGATTCTCATCCTGGCTGACCTCCATAGCGCAGATCAGCTGAAGACTCAGGCAGTGGATTTCATCAACTAGTAAGTAGCATCTTCAAAGGCCCTCTTTCAGAATAGTCGGGATAAAGAAGTAAGAAAGACTTTGAATTAGTGGGTGAAGTGAGCAAGCAGCTTCATTAACCTTTTGATAGTAAATAGAGAATTTTCATCTTTTCATTCAGCTCAACAGTGTGAAAAATGGTTTTGCTTGCACGGATCAGGTTCTTCATGTGAAGCTCCTTACTTCCACACAGTGCTAGCACTGAGCATCGTTACTTGTTGGCTGGAAAAGCCGTGTGTCCCGAAGGACAGCAGCCGTTCTTTACTTTGACTGACAAACAAAAGAGAGAGATTCCAGGAGAATAGAGGTTCCTGGTTTATGAGTCAGTAAGATATGTTTTATAGTCTCTGTTGAGATCAGGAAAAGAGAAGGGGTAAGATTACCTGATTGTTAAAGACTACTTTGAAAAGGAGGCAGCCCACCTGATCTGTTACTTAATTCCAAGTGACAGATGAGCTCACCACAGAACTTTCTAGAGAACTTTGAAGGAGCTGGGACAGGTTATTAGTATAGTCTTTCTCATTAGGACACACTTTATCACTCATAACCGTACCTCAGGGTCAACAAGTCTAAGATGTTCAGGTAGGTGAGTGGACAATTTTAACATAGAAAATACACAAATATGGAAAAATAATGTCTTCTAAGCCTAGGCACATGGTTGTCTCTAAGGTGTTAGCCTGAGACAGAAGAAGAAAGGAAGGACCAGTAAGTGTCAGATCTGTTCAGGTACACTCTGTGTTAGATAGGTGCTTGTTACTTTTTAGAAGGTAACAACCATTGAGCAAAGAGTGGCCATTACCATCTCTTTTCTGACCCTCAGTAGGCCCTGGCTGGGATGTGCTGTGTGGTCAAGAAGAGTGGTAAATGATGGCAAGAGAGGTGCGAGTGGGAGCGCTCGCTCTTTCACTGTCTTAGCATTCCTGAGTAGAAATATCTTCAGCGTTGTTAAGAGTTGGATGTGCAGCCCCCATTTTGAAAGTGCAGTACCTCACAGTCCAAGTTTTCAGAACTAGAAGAGCCACAGCCCAGTCTACCGGTCTGCACACTGTCTAGGAAGCACATTCTTACACATGTGCATGTTAAGAGTTCTGTCTGGGTTGGGCTGGTTGCATTAACACCTTCTATACCACACACTGGAAAAGTGGCCTGTCTAGGTAGCTGTTTGGTCCATGTGCACAATCCCTTTGGTAACTTCTCTCTCCACATTTCTCCTAGTCATGCTTCGGATGTCTTGGAGACCTCTGGGTGGAAGTCAATGGTGGTGTCACATCCCCACTTAGTGGCAGAAGCATACCGCTCTCTGGCTTCGGCACAATGCCCTTTCCTGGGGCCTCCACGAAAACGCCTGAAGCAGTCCTAAGCTCCTGCCAGTTGGGAGACTCCATTTATTTTCCAGAAGCAGCAGCCACCGTTGCTGCCACTGACTACCAGGTAGACAGCGCAGTCTGTGGGGCTTTTACTCTGTGTCGGGAAAGACTGCACCATGACCCAGACTTTAAAACAGCACTAAATAACTTAGGGGACCTGGGGGAGGGAAGGGCCCAGGACATGGGCCACTCAACCTAATGAAACCCTGTTGCTCTGTCACCATGTGCCCTTTGGCCTGACCAAGTTTGACACTGGGATTCAGTTCAGGCGCTGGCCCCAAGCACATCCCAGCAGTGGTACTTCGGAGAAATCGGCATCTGACTGAGCAGAACAAATCATCAGGTGCCTGGAGCAAAAAGGAAAAAAAAAAGCAGAAACAAGTGGACATTTAGTTTTAAGAGATGGAAAAAGGAAAGAAGAAAGGGTTTTTTTTTTTTTTTTTATTTCTTCAAAAATCAGTTGTGGATTCCAGTAGTATTTATGTTGAAAGAAGCAAATTTTAGTCCTTCCAACTGTGGATATTTGTGAAAACTCCTCACTACCATCCAAGTATCAGAAGAGCTCTCTCATTAGCACTTACTGTTTGCAAGAACAAGCTCATCCTTTTATCCTCTTAGGAAAAGTGACACGTGACAGCAGAGGGGGAGGAAGTCATCTGATCTGGAAAATGAGTGTTGGACGGTAGTGGCTTCTACAGAAACTCTTATTGGTGTTAAAAACTGGAAAAAAATAATTCATCCAGAATTCATACTGTCCTGATAAAAACTATGGTTCTGTTTTTTAAATATTGTGGGAAATGATTTTTTTTTTGCATTTTTCTCTGATTTTATTTTTCTTTCCTTCCCCTTCCCTTTTTCTAAGAGAGAGAGAGTGAATGAGAGAGTGAGAGAGAGAGAGAGAGAGAGAAAAGAAGAAACAAATCCAGAAAATACATAAAACAAAAAGAAAAGAAAATTTTATTATTATTGCTATGTGAAAAAAAAGTCCCAGCCCAGATGGCCTGGCTGTTTGTACCTGACTTGTCGCCTGCATAGGAGCCGGTCCTGTCACTTCTGATTAGCCCCTCTTCCAAAGGGGAGACTTCCAAATGTTAACTTTTTCTTTTTGAAAATATAAATAATTACTATTTTGTACTGTGTGGTATCTCTGGTCTTTTGTTTCATTCACTTGGCTTGTCTCTTGGGTCTGAGTTCCTTGCTTGTGAGATTTTGAAGCCCCGGTTTGATCTTCATCTTGCAGGGATTATGTTCAAAATGTCTAAGAAGCAGTAGGGATTTATTTATTCTCCATAGTCTCTAGTTTTCTTTGTGAGCTCAGCATCTGGCAGTCTTTTGTCCTCCTTGAGGATCTGCCAGCAATGTCCTGGTGAGAGTCTGGGACCAGGTCCTGCTCTGCTGAGGCGAGCAATTGTAGTGGGCTTCTTCTGCACCCTGTGTGTGTTAATACCTAATCCCAAATCTTCTTTTTCCTAACCAAAAAAAAAAAAAAAAAAAAAATAGACATATATATTTAGGGGACATGAATATGGAGATTAAATAAAGGGAAATTGTCGTGTCTTCTGGGTCCTGTCTTTGACTGATGTATCTCTGGAAAAGCTACGGTCTTAACTTGAGTGAGCTCACAAGAGTGCTGTGGGGTTCCAGGCTTCACAGCACTGACCAGATAGTGGAACACACTAAAAACATCCATTGTTTGTCCAAGGTTGCATTAGTTAACCTTAGATGGAACTTCAGCCCCTTTCACATTCCATTGTCTTTCAGTGACTTTACTCTTGGCTAATTTTTCTGGTTTTCATTGCATACCTGCTATGGGCTGGGTATGTGTGGGCAAGCAGCAGTTTTTACACAAGTTGGACTTGTTTATTGTACTCTGAAACTTCCCAGTTTCTTCCTTAGTATGACCTGTGGAAGGAAGTGTCCCGTTCCCTGTGTACTGGCTGCTGGGTGCTGTCATTTGGCTCCCACTTCCAATTGATGCATAAACATAGTGATACAGGTGGATACAGCATCTCCTCTGCCTATGCTGCCTCCCTCTGTGTTGGTTCTGTAATTCTCAGCTCTCAGCAGACCTTAATCTACAGGGTCCTTTTCAAACCTCCCAACCTCTTACAGAGTTTGGTTGGACAGGTGATCGGTAGTGCTGGCCTGTAGCTGGAAACGGTGAAACCCGAGGAAGGCACGTGCCTAAGGTCACACGAGTACCGAGCACCAGCTCGTCTAATGTCATATCCTGACGATTACATAAGGAATGGAGGAAGTTCCATTTCTGGAGTGCTTAGGTACAAAATTGGAAGTGAAGCTTGCTTCCTCTGGGAATAGCAAGAACAAAGCTCCAGAAAGGTACCTCCCTCCACTGGCCTGCTCCATAGCTCCCAGCAGGGCAAAGCAGATTTGCCTTCCTGAACTTCGCTCACTCCTGGCCCTGGGTTGAAGATGGAGAGAGAAAGCGCTTTCAGGAAGGGAGCTGTCTTGACATCTGGCTTTTGGCAGGATAAAAGTCTGTTCTGGGATTTTCCATCCTTGTAGAATTTCCAGCATGGACTTCACTGTGGTTCAGAAACTGGTAGAATCTCAGGTACAGATGAGGCGGCTCAATGCTTCTCCTGGTATTGCATTCTTTCCGGCCATGTTTGTTTTTGTTTAAATGATACAGTTGAAGCCATCTGGTTATGACAACATCAGAGCCCCAGCATACTGTTGATAAACCTCCCACTGCCACCACCTCTTCCCTTAGCTCCCCCACATCTGAAATTTAATTCAAGTTAACTCCACAATCTGGGGCATGTGCTGTCACTGCAGAGATGTCCGTGCCAGTGGAACAGTTGGAGATTGCAATTCCACAAGGATATGGCTTATTTATCAAAACAATATTTCAGGCAAGTAGTTCCACAGAACCTTTGGAGTTGTGGTTTGGGGGCCAAATAGAATATCTGGCAATGTCCCCATCTCCCCACCTCCCTGTGGTCAGCCTCTGCCTCTTATCTGGCCATCGTAGGGGAAGATTTTTTTTTTCCCATTTCCTACATGGAGATTAAACCTGTCTGTCATTATTAGGCAGCTTGGAGACCTTTATAGGTTTGAACAATTTAGGAAAGAAATATCCCTCTTTCCCTTCTCACTGATAAGGCTGCCGGCCTTCAGCTGTCAGAGAGCCTACTGCCGCTTTTTTCTTTCCTTTTTTAATTCCAGCCAGGAGCATGAAGATCCTACGGCAGGCAGGCCAGAAGATCTCTGGCTGGACCAGTGTTCTGAGAGTTCTTTTAAAACGTGGCTTCAGCTTGTTATAGGATCTCCATATTGGATGAACCCATGCAGATGAAGGGAAACACCCAGGCTGGGGAGAAGGGGTGGCCCTGCATTGTGAAGCTGACTGGTGCTTTGCTTTGGCTCTTCAACTCCTATAAAAGAACTACTAAATCAACACGCAACATGGCTGTATTGTATCTTTCTGTATACCTTGTCAAAGACAAATTCTTGGCTGGAACCCAACCTTATTTTCCACAACTAATTATCTTTTTAATCAGCCTGGGCCCCGTGTGTTTCCTTTGTCTCCTGACTTTTCACCGTACTGTGCCCTCCATCCTTTAGGTTCATTTCTGATGGCTTGCTGACTAATCAAACATTCAGGTGAGTCTCACTGGCCTGCTGTGTACGTGCATGCACAAGGTAGCCATTTTAATTTCAGAGGTGGCTGTGCCACTGTGGGACCTTTGACCCGATAGGTGGATACCTCCTGGATACAGTGAGCGAGAAAGCAGATGTAGAAGATGAGTCTTGGGGATAATGAGCTGGGAGAACCAGAAGCTCTGACCTCCAGATGAGAACAGAAACTTGAATGTTATTGGCTGATGGGATTTCTAAACCATTAGCAAAGTGAGTGCAGGCTCCCCCTCTGTAAATCCTCTAATGCTGGAGGAGGAAGTGACATCTGCAGTCCTGTTTGCTGATTTCTGCACTCTGAGGGGGAAAGGGGGAATTCTAGACTTGAGGGAATTCAATATAAGCAGCAGAAATGATTAAGGAGTTGAAGGAGATCGACTGTAGGGGAGAGACATCATGAAGATAAAGTACACGCTGCTCCAGTATAGGAATGTACCTGCAGCTGACAGATGTCACGGCCATTCTGAGCACTTGCTGGTTTGTCTTGTGGTTCTCATTCATTCCAGTTGTGTAAGCTGGGAAGTTAGAGATGTCACTTCCTCAAGGTCACACCTCCTGGCCCAGAGCCGAGAAATAACAGCAGGCAATAGAATATTTGGTGCTTAGACCCAAGGACCAAAGAGAAGGTAAAAAGCCACCTTGGCCTGGCAGTAACATGGAATTGTCCACTAATTCTCAGGAAAAAGATCCTAATGGTGACTTCCCAAACTGAAGAAGGAGGTAACCAAGAAATTCATCTTTCCATATCAGAGAAAACATATCCAGGAAAGAGATGTGTGCTCAAAGTGACTTAGGCCACTAAGAGAGCAAATGCTTATGTAGCATGAGAGAGGTCAGACTTCCCAAGACTAGCTCTAGGATAGAGAGGATAGGAGCTCTGCTCTACCAATTAAGTAAACCATACCGGTCTTAGAACTGAGGACTAGAAAGCAGACGTTGGAGAAGAGTGGTTACCTTTAGTAAAGCACTTTCAGCCATGGTGGAGGCAGAAGCCAAAGCTAATAAGGACGAATCAACAAACTGAGTACACGCTACTATTGGCATAAACGAGCAAAAGGGAACCAATGCCTAAGAACATAGTTCAGTCAAGTCAATGAACACATCTATTTTTGTGTGCAGTGGTACGTACACAGGTTGTTCATGTGGTTGGCTGATGTCGTGAGAGTCGTGTTTGTAGAATAACTGTAGCTTTCAGTTGAGAAAGAAAACAGCCAGATTCAATCTACACTCTTTCAAGAATGAATCCCTAAAGACTCGTTTCTGAGTTTCAGTCTATCTTTCAAGTAAAAGTTTGCTTCACACTTTAAATGTTTTCATGGGCCAGTGGTTGGTTCACTGGTGTGCTATGAAAGGCATGTTATTCAGCTCCTAAATACAGAAGCCCTTTGCCAGGATGCAGGATGCAAGTACTCTCACCATGGCTAACTTCACATCTTCAAGGTGACCTTCTGAATGAGAACTAGGAAGAGATGTGCTCTGTGCCCTTTTCTAGAATCTTCCCTGCACAGACACCATAGATGCAAATACCCTCATGTGCATAGACAGTAGTAAGATGTGAAATGATTAAGAAGAGATTTCGAATGTGTATTGTCTTTGCTAATTCTGTGGTCATACAATTTAATTCTTAATAATAGCTATTTAGCAGCTAGCTCTTAAGATTCCTGAAAATTTAGCAGTTGGCTCCAGAAAGCCAGTGTGAGCCAGCTGTAGCACACCACTGGTTGGCTTTAGATTGTCCTCTGAGCTCTCTATGCCTGGCTATTTACTGTTACTCAACAGTAATTTAAAATCATTTGTGGGACTGAAAAGATGGCTCAGCAGCTCTGAGTACTAGCTGCTCTTCTAATTCCCAGCGCCCTCTTCTGGCCACCTTGGGCACCAACATGCTTGTGGTGCACAGACACTTACGCAGACAAATCTCCACACAAACAAAATAAAAATAAAGTGTAAAATGCACTTGTGTCATTTAATGGCAAAATGAAATAGTGTGTTATTGTTCATCTTTAGGTCCATTGACATTGATACATGAACCAATAGTCATGTTACACGTTTTGATCTTTCTGGGTAAATTAACACATTTTTATTTCTGTCTCTCACCAGTACTAGAAATCTGTGTTGATTGGAGCACTAATGGAATGCAGACATCAGCACCAAGGAGTTATGCATCATTACCAGCCGTTCTTCCAGGGCTGTGGCCTCTGCTGTGCAACCTTTCAAAGTTCTCTAGAAAAGAAAGGGCATTTTGAGTGTGTCCAGGTGGCAGTGGGTGGTCCCCAGGGTCCCCCCTCGACTAAAGTTGAAAAATATTTGCCTTGATTTGGCCCCACAAAGGTCTCAAAGAAGCTAGAGTGGTAACTCTGGTTAAGAGTTTACACTGGCTCATCAGTGTAAACATGCTTCCCAGCACCATGTCAAGTGGCTCACCAGGAACTTCAGCTCCAGGGAGTCCAGTGCCCTCTTCTGGCCTGTTTGAGACCCCCCCACACATACATGGCATACAAACACACACACACACACACACACACACACACACACACACACACATATACACACATAAATAAATAAATATAAACAAATCTTTGGGAGCTGGAGAGGTGGCTCAGTGGTTTACTGTTCTTGCAGAGGATCCAAGTTGGAATCCCAGCACCCAGCTCACAACTGCATGTGACACCAGCTCCAAAAAGATCAGTCACCTCTGACCTCAGGGCACCTGCACTCACATGCTCACATGTGCATATTTGTACATACATACATACAAATGTGTGTGTGTGTATATATATATATATATATATATATATATATATATGTGTGTGTGTGTGTGTGTGTGTGTGTGTGTGTGTGTGTGTGTGTATACATACATAATTAATATTTTAAAGGTTTTATGCTGTTTCTGATTACTGCTAATAATTCACTTATAGTTCCAACAGTATGCCAAGGACTGCTGGTCTCTAGGCATACAGCCACAAGCAAACTGACTCTTGTTAAGCTTAGTTTAAAATATTTATTAAAGAAAGATTCATCAATGGAGAAGAGACGATAATAACCAGAAGAAAGTACAGTTAGTATAATCAGGACAAAATATGTTAAAAATGTCAACAAGAAAAAGGAAAAAATGTTCATTAGAATTGTCAACCTGGCAGCTGGGTGGTGGTGGCTCATTTGACCCCAGCACTTGGGAGGCAAAGAAGAATTAGTCATGCAGCAGTCCTTGGTGTCTATGGTCATTCCAGGGTAAGACTAAAAGTGGGGCAGGTAGTACATGGACAAAGTATGCAGGCAAATCTTTGATGTGCAGCTGTGATGTGACAGATAAAGGAGGCAGAGGAGCACATGTGTGGTTGTGTGTGTGTGTGTGTGTGTGTGTGTTCTACAGAAAGCTTTTTGGGGTTTTTTGGTTTTTTTTTTTTTTGAGACAAGGTTTCTCTGTGTAGCCCTGGCTGTCCTGGAACTCACTCTGTAGACCAGGCTGGCCTCGAACTCAGAAATCTGCCTGCCTCTGCCTCCCAAGTACTGGGATTAAAGGCATGCGCCACCACTGCCTGGCCTACAGAAAGCTTTTAAGATTTTTTTTTTTAATTTTTGAAAATTATGTGTAGGGATGAAGAGAGAGGTCAGAGGTTAAGAACACTGGCCACTGGTTCAATTCCTAGCACCCATGTGGCAGCTCACAACCATCTATAACTCAAGTTCCAGGAGATCTGATGTCCTAGCCTCTCCAGACATCTGGCACACATGCAGTCAAAACACCCACACACAGTTTTAACTCTGTGTATATATCAGGGGTGAAGTGTGTGCTGCACACACGAGTACAGGTATCTGTGGAAGCAGCTTTGAGATAGCTGACCCCCTTGGCACTGACATTACAGATGGTTTTGAGCTGCCGGACATGGGTGCCAAGGACTGAACTTGTGTCCTCTGCAAGAGCAGTACTTGCTCTTAACTGCTAAGTCATGTGTCCAGACAAGACATAAGCATGTTTAAAGCTGGACGTGGTGGGGTAACCCAATAGAGAGGAAGCCATTAAAGTCCACCTGAGCTCAGTAGAGAGGCGCCAATCTACATTAAGACTAGGTGAAGTGCTTTCAAGCAGTGCAGAAACTAGGAGGCCTGTCTACTAGTCGGAAGGCAAGCACATCTGTTTGTATCCAGTGACTCACTGTTTGTTCGTTTGTTTGGTTTGGGGTGGAGGGCGGGGTGGGGACAAGGTCTCTATGTAACTAAGGCTTTTCTGGCACTTCTGTGTAGACCAGGATGGTATGCAACTCACAGAGCTCCTCCTGCCTCTGCCCCTTGAATGCTGAGACTAACAGTGTGGGCTACCACGCCTGACCTGTGCGTTTTACAGTTAAGTAGAAATGAGCTGATGGCCACAGCTGGGAAAGAGTGGAGTCTAAGGGGAGGTCTGAGCTAGCCATGGAAGAGGAGTTGGAGGTGGTACAACGAGGCATTGCTGAGTGCTACTATGCGGGGTCTGGGCCTTCAGTGTCACAGGCTGGAGTGCAGACTAGGGTAAAGTTTTTACTTCCATACCTGTTTAATGGACATATCAGATAGATGTCTAAGAAGTTGGAGAGCAAATAAAGTCATGTCCCTAACCCAGAACTTGGCATTGAATTAAAGCCTCCAGAAAGATAATCAGCAGGCAGTGTTATGGGTGTTTCTGTATGGTGGTTTCCATGTCTAACCTGTGCCGCAGGTGGCTTTCAGAGTCTGTTTCCTTTCAGGATTTCTTTGAACACAAATCTATAGTGAAGTACTGACAAATATGAGCACCTTTGGGTGTACGGGGGTCTTTGACAGCAGGATTCACTCTGGGAAAAAAAATGTCTTGTGCCTGGCTAGCCAGTATCCTGTGGGTTCAAGGTGTCTGTCTCATTGTAGTAATGTGTAAAGGAGGAAGAGACTATTGAAGTCCCAGGGAACAGCCTGCCCTGGATCTTGGTCACCTAGAAATCACTCTCGGGTTCTCCAGTTATGATTCTCAGTGTCATCGCTGTGATATCTCCAAAGGTCAGGAGAGCAGACATTCTGGAAGGAGGTGAATGAAGGACGGAGCCACTTCAGCCTGCAGTTATACAAAAATAAAGGTTGGCAGGAGGAAGTCACTTGACGCCCAGAGCCCTGCTTCCTGGGCTGCTGCCTTGGGCGGCCCAGGAAAGATGGATGCTAAATCAAGTCCCTCTCTGCATCATCATCCTCCTCTTGCTTCGCATTTTCCTGTCTTTGCTGTTCCCTGTTCCTCCCTCCTTCTGGAGCAGAGCATGGAAGCTTCCATTTATTTCTCCCCTGTTTTCCTAGACATTTCCCTCCTGTCTCCAGTCCTGCTCACCAGAGTGACATCTTGAGCCTGATCCTGCTGCATTTAAAAAAAAAAAAAAAAAAAAAAAAGGAAAGGAAAGAAAAAATCCTGCCTCCAATGAGCCCTTCAGTTCTGATCTCCACGGAGATGTGGCAGATGGCGGAGCCTGACTGAGCGGCAGTAGCCCCCCATCCCAGGGCAGGGGACTGCCAGGACTAGTAAATGGGCTAGTTATGTTCCTTTCTACACTTGTGTATTTCAACTTGGTGCTCCCCCAAAACCACAAATACTGTCATGTCCTTAAAAAGCAGCCTGGAGGAATGCAGCCCCTCTCTGTTTCTTTGTCCCTATAGAAGGGACATGTAGTAGCTTCTACATAGCTACTAAGTTCAGGACTTAGCTGTGATTGAGACTGTCTGACTAAGCCTTGTGTCCCCCATGCCCTCGGCCCTTCCAGGATATAAAAGAAATGGTTCGCATGGGGCCCATCCGAGAACTTATCATGAGGCACAGCAGATAGTTCTCACCCTCAAGGGCCTCATCCAGGGCAGAGCCGTGTTTTACACACTAAGGGGGGACCCACAGGGGACCGTGGGCATCCATGCCAATGAACAAGTCGTTCAGGAAAGCGGTGAGAGGTTTAAGACTCACATGGAACTGGCTCCAAACATGCTGGCTGGACCAGAGAAAGAGAATCCTGGTCACCTTGGAGACCATTCTTTCTCAAGTGCGTGAAGATGGTGTAGGTGGCCAAGGAGAAAGGGAACGGGTTCAGTTTGGCCTGGACACAACTGAGGACCCCGGAGTGGGGTTGAAACCCTGGTGAAATGGAATAGGAGAGCACCCAGGCCTAGAGTGTGTTTGGAGGCTGCACTCTGGCTCCTGTCTCATTAAATAAAGCCCCTCTGGCCACTATATTCTCTGGATTGTGTATTGTTTGAGTAGAAGTGTGGAGGGATATATAGCTCTTGCTGGAAGGGACTTTTCTAGAACCTGCAGGAGTGGGGTCTTGTACATTCTTTATGGGGCAAGGAATGGTACAGCCCATGGCCACCCACCTAGCCTCCCACCCAGAATCATGGATGGCTGTAGTGTGTAGCTGGAGTCCATAGCCATGCTACACACGTTTCTTGATATTTTGACTCACTCTAAAAGCAGTCTTCTGAGAGGGAAAGAGCACCCCCTTTTCATGAATAAATAAATTCAAATACAAACCAGAGACAGTGGCACATACCTTTAATCCCAGCACTCAGGAGGCAGAGCCAGGCAGATCTCTGAGTTAAGAGACCAACCTGGTCTACAGAGCAAGTTCCAAGACAGCCAGGGCTACACAGAGAAACCTTGCCTCAACAAACTGCTCCCTGCCACTACCACCAAAAAAAAAAAAGAAAATTCAGATACAAAGTTGTTCGCCAACTTGTCTAAGGCCTACAGTGAGGAAGTGTCAGAACAAGAATTTGTATCCAGGCAGCCTGGCTCCAGAATTGATCCTCAGCTGCTGAGCTACACCGTGTGCCCTGTAAAGGAGAACTCGTCCTCCTCCTCCTGTGAGATGCTTATGAATTGGAGGTGGGTAGCTGAGTGACAACAACCCAGAACCTGCCACATTGGCATGGTGTCCACTACTGGCAGGGCGCATCCTCCAACTACCATGTGAGCAGGTACAGATGGGGAAAATTACTGCCCCTCTCAGAGAGGCCGGGGGACTACATCAAAATCACCTAGCAAGTAGGACTCAAGTCCAACTCCCTTCAGACATATGCTGACTCTACATAGCCTAACCCTAACTCCAGGGAGAAGGGAGCTTAAGGTACCTAGCACACTGGAGACTACTCTTTTCCCAAGCCACAAACAGAGTCCAGGTGAGGCTTCCTGGAATAAAAGTGATGGCAGTTAGGGGCCAAAAGATGTATTTATTTTACGATTGATGATCTTAGACCCTCATCACCGTTTCCCAAGAGTGGACTATGGGTTTTTGAAGACCATTCTAGAGAAGACAACATAGCCCACTGAGGATGGGGAGGACATGTGCCAACGCTGGTGCTGTGTTCTCTCTGCTGCCCACGCTCTTCGTAGGAATGCAGGGGTGCCAGGGATGCAGCAGCCACTTCCTGTCCTGCTGAGAAGGAAAGAATTCACAGAGTACCATCAGGCACAACTGGTGTGATGTCACACACGGAGCTCAATGTGCCAGGGTATTTGGGTTCTCAGGTAGCTTCATACCACAGTCCTGGGGCAGTACCACCCAGACCATTCAGATGTGGCTCCACACCCCCTGCCTCAGGGAGCCTCCAGGCTGACAACAGTGTGCTGTGTGCACTCTCTCTTCTGAGTCTATCGGGGATGTCCACATTTTCCAAGAGTCCCAAAGTAAGCAGGTACACAGTACTGCACATACAATCCAAGTCTGGATCAGGCTCTACGGAGGCTGGGGAGACCAGAGGAAGCAGGTTTTGGGGTATCAGGTATAGGAGGACCATAAGGATGGCATACAAAGGCCCTAGGTATTAAAAGATCCTTTCCATAAAGCTAAGCCCAGAAGCTACTGGGCTACAGTTAGGGAGGGGACTCAGGTGAGGAAAGGGTGGACCTTGTGGCTCCCACACTCTGAAGCCACTTCCTCTTGAGACTCCTGTTTCTGTACCAGCCCCTGGCAGCTCACTGACCCCAATAGAACACGTCCTCTGAGTCGATGGCTCCAGTGTGAACCCATGCCTCTTGTCTGGGTCTCCTGGCCCAGCGGAGACCAGCTGGAAGTTTGAGAGGCTTTATTAAACAATATTTGTTGAGTGAATAAGTACCAAGGAAGAACAGAAGGGGTATTAACGGATGATGTCCACAAGGCCTATAAATAGCCCAGCTCACGAGTCTGGGTTTCGGTCTGTCCTTGCCAGGGCTTGGCAGACTCTGGCCTGGCTGGACTCATTCTGCCATTACAGGAAGGGGTCCTTAAGCTATGAAAACCCTCTGCAGCCCACCAAAGTGACCCTTTTCCTCTTTCACACCCAAGACAATGAGACTGAAGAAAGATTGTTATAGGCAGTGCTTTTCTTTGGTGGGTACAGAGGTACCCCTGTTTCTTTAACCAGACCGATAGAGAGAAATGAGAATCATGCTTTCTCCTACCCAGATTGGCCCTGGGCAGGGCTGGGGTCACCATGCAGGTGCTGCTCTCAGCTCAGAGCCAACACGGACAGTATCAGGCTTCAGCGCTTGGTACACTGTTTCCCAAGGATCTGTTCTTCAAAACCACTCCCCACCATGTCCCAGCTGTGCCCTATAGACTAAGCCAGAATTCTGGCTGTGCTGGCTATTCCAGGCACTCTGTGGCCACCACAATGGGAGGCAGAGGAGGCAATGCCAGCTCCCTGAGGACTGAAAGGCCAGCCACTCCTTCGCCCTGTCAACAGTGCCCCCTCCCGTCACTAACCCCCTTCTGCTTCTGGACTTCCAAAGCAGTGTTGTTGCAGGTAATTAAAGGGTTTTAATTAAATTAGGATCCCATCTGGCTGGGATCAGTCAGGCCCTTAACGAGGATTGTGTGTCACCAACATCAGAATGTGTATGGGGACTTAGACACGTGAGGACTGAATTTGGGGCCTGGAGGTCCTTCAGATGGGGGGTCGGGGAGGGTAGAGAACCCTGAGCTCCCTGGGGCTCCCTGAAATAAAGCAACTTGTACCACCTCCAGAACTGAGGCTATGGAAGAGGAAAGCAGAACTTTCTCTCTTGCCCAGGAGTCTCTAACACTTCTGAGATGTGTTGAGATGTGTGGGTGTTGTCTTGATTCTACAGATGAGGAGACCAACGTCTGCAGGAACTGAGGTGCTTCAACACTGGGTTCAACAACAGCTTCAATAAGTGGAGATCCTGAGGGCATGAGGGCCCCTGCCTATAGCCCTAGCCCTCAGAGACAGAGGCAGGAGGACTGGGAAGAGTTCAAGCCCAGCTTCTGGTATATATAGCTGGGCTAGGCCAATCTGGGCTATATGAGGCCTTGTCTCAGAAAGGAAGAACAAAGGAACCCTACCTAAAATAGAGGGTTAAAGATGATGGGTATTTTGTTTTTCTCACATATAGAAGTCTGCAGGCAGGCTGGAGAGATGGCTCAGTAGTTAAGAGCACTGACTGCTCTTCCAGAGGTCCTGAGTTCAGTTCCCAGCAACTACATGGTGACTCACAACCATCTCTAATGGGATCTGATGCCCTCTTCTGGTGTGTCTGAAGAAATTGACAGTGTACTCACATAACATAAAAAAAAAAATTAATTAAAAAAAAAAAAAGAAGAAGAAGAAGTCTGCAGGCAGCTTAGGGTTCTCAGAGACCATGTCCTCATCCAGCTTACCACTCCCCCACTTCCCTATGGTGCTTATGCTAGAGTCTAGGGGTTAGTGTCCACATTTACCAGATGGCTGGGTGGATGAGGGACAAAGAAGGAACAAGGGGTGAATACCTCTGTCTTAAGATGCTTGACACTTACTGTGTAAGCAGTTGGCCTAAAGGTCACTGGTCAGATCTCAGCCACAGGGGCACATGTAAACGACAAGGGTGCGGAGTAGGGGCAGGGAAATGTAGGATTATGTCAGGCAGCTGTGTGCCCTAATAGCAGCTGGGGATCCCACTGCGAAGGAGGCAGGGGAGACTGAGGGTATATTAATTCTCTTTTTCCTATACAACAACAACAACAAAAATGGATAAAAATGAAGGCTTTCTTTGTGTTTAGGCTCACAGTTTGAAGAGACACAGTCCATCATGGCAGGGAAAGGGATGATATCAGGAGTGTGGGGACAGCTGGTCACATTGTACCCTCAGGAAGCAAAGAGATAGTTACTGGTGCTTGGCCTTTTCTTTCTATTCGATGCCCCTACACCATTCTGCATCCAGCCAAGCCGACAATGCACATCAACCATCACATACATTGTGAGACAATTAACCATTTCTGCCATAGGCATCATGTAATAGACCTAGAATGGGAATCCATGTCTCACCACAGCCCAGCCTTGGGCAAACAATTTCCCCAACAATGTACCAAAGTAGGGAGAACCCTCACTTTTCCAAATGAGGAAACTCATCGAGTGAGGTGGCACATATCGATGTTCCCAGCACTCAGGAGGCAGAAGCAGGTGGATCTGAGTTTGAGACCATCCTGGTCTGCTTAGCAAGTTCCAGGCCAGCAAGACATAGCAATACCCTGTCCCAAAATATTCAAGTTAGGCGGAGGTGGCACATTATCTTTCATCCTAGCACTCTGGAGGCAGAGGCAGGTGGATCTCTTGAGTTTGAGGCCAGCTAGTTTCAGGACAGCCAAGGCTATACAAAGAAACAGTCTCAAAACAAAACATTCTCAAAGAGGCACTTGGAAATGGTCCTCTGTCCAAGATCATCCAGCCAATCCAGCTCACTATGGGGAGCAGCTGGAGCTTCCGGCATGTCTCGAATGTCTCCTTGCCATTTCCTTAGAAGCCTCTGCGGTTCTGAGATAAGGAACCGAGAAGCCTTGAGCTCAGCAACCTTGACTCCACTTGCTGGATCAGATTTTACAGCTTAACAGCTCAACAAGAAACAAGGTTCCTAGTGGAACCAAAACCTGTCCCTTTACTAGCAAGACCCAAGTCTTTTGTGGCATTTGTGCCACTCCAGGACTTTGCATAACTGGCAGGTGCCGCCCCCTTGCCTCTGCCTGGTGGGACTGATGGCATCTCTTGTCACCTGTCACCCCAGCCCCCAGTTCTCCAGGCAGCACCACAGGACTAAGATTCTTAGTCGGGAGTAACATTCCTCTTTCCCACTCCCAGCCAAGACATTGGATCGCTTCCCAACTCAGAGTAACTGGTTCATTGAGTTTTCTGCAACCTATTGCAAAAGCCCACTCAACGATTCAAGTGCCTGGTCACCCGATGATCTCCAGCTGCCTCCACCCCCATACACCCCTTCCTCCAGCTTCCCTCCCCACCCACTCGCCTTGTGCATCTCTGAGCAATGGGCCTCGCCACAGGAGCCTGCCACATGCAAGGTCATCAGCTCTCCTGCCAAGGATGGGGAAGGGGGTGACTCAGTTCCCGCTTGCTCATCTAGGGAAAGAGAACAAAGGAGAGGGAGGGGGGACAGACATCTCATTCAGTTTTGCCTTAAGCTTCACCAGGAGGGGAACGAACTGGGCTTTGTAAGTGCTGGCTCACTGGTTCCAGAGAAAGTCACTGCAGTATGGAGACCCATTGAAGCCAGGTGGCCTCTGTGTACGTTGATAGCTGAAGAGCAAAGTAACTCTAGGTATCATGGAATTCAGAAGAGAGTGGTTCTCCTTCATCCACAGTACAGTTCCTGGTCTTAGGAAGACGCTACTCTGATGAGGGAGGTACAGCCTTTACCTCAGTCTGAAGAGCCACCCAGATCCTCGAGGCTCATGGTTTCAAAGAGACACAGTTCATCTTGGCAGGGAAGGGATGACATCAGGACACCTCAGATGCCTTCCCAACTCTGATGGAGAGACACAAGCCACATCCTTGAAGAGGGTGTGGTAGGCTTACTCCAGGGGCTACACTCATAGGAGAGATAAGACCCTACCTATCTAG
This sequence comes from Rhabdomys pumilio, assembly GCA_030674055.1. NCBI lineage: Eukaryota > Metazoa > Chordata > Mammalia > Rodentia > Muridae > Rhabdomys > Rhabdomys pumilio. The sequence continues at coordinate 25,700,464 of JANHMN010000002.1, read as the reverse complement.
TGTGGGGGTGGGGGGAGAAGACAGACCAGAGGTAGGGTCCCCAAACACCTTGAAGAGGTTGCAGGCTGGCCCTCAAGGTGCTGCAGGAAGGTCAAAGGACTGGTGTTGGGTGGGAACCTTGACCTTCTGTTAGAAGGCTACGGCAAGAAGAACCAGTCTCCTGTGGGTGCTCCTAGAGGCCAGAGTGAGAGGTCAGGGTGCCTTGTGGGACCCAGGGTCCATCTCTACAGGGGACTCATAGCTGTTGCTCAGAAGGACAGAAGAGGGTATCCTCTTAGCCAGGGAACTAGATCTGCTATCCTGTGAAGATCAAGCGTGCCACATGAACTATCTGAAGACTGAAAGACTGGGAGAGACCAGAGAGAGGGCTCCTCTAATGAATTAGGACTTGGAAAGATATTTGTTAGCCAAATCTGAAATTGAGCTCAGCCTGGTTGCCGGGGAAGGCAGATAGGCAGGGAAGAGGAGGCAGAGTGTGCATGAGGGTGAAATGAAGATATTAAAATGAACCCACCCCCTGTGCAGGCAGCACCGTGTGCCAGAAAGGCCGGGCCCTCCAGCTGTCGGCAGCAGCTGGCTCTCCACAGGAGAAGAAGAGTGGGAGGGGCGGGTCAGAGTGCCCAAGCTCTGCTAGAGTTCAGTTTGCATACAGAGGTGGGGATGGGGGCATCTCACATTTTTCTTCCTCTTCCACCAGACCCTACAGGTGCCCTGGGACAGTGTCTGGTGAGAGGCACAGGTGGGAGATTGCTCCAGATTCCAGCAGCCAAGGTTTTTCTTGGGGGGGGGGGCATTGGGGGGGGCCAAGTCCAAGTTCTAACTCTGGTCAGAGGTATGGAGGGGGAGGAGAAAGCTATGTAGGGGCACGTGTGTCTTGAGTCTCCTCCGGAGAAATGGCTTCAGGGTGATTCAGGCATACATGAAAAGGGAGTGTGCTGCTCCCCGCCTCCCCACTCCCCTCTCCCCTAGTCATCTTGGTTTTTAGGTCATTTCACATACAGAGGGGCTACAACCAGGTGTCTGTGTGCTGCAGTGTGTACCTGCAGGCCATCTGGGCTCAGAGCTAGTGGGCAGACAGCAAAGACCAGAAGTGGTCAGGCCATTGGTCCTCACTCTGAAAGGGACCCTGGGGACCTAAATGTAGACCTTCAAAGACAGCAGACTTAGGATGACCTCCAAAGGGGACATCATGGTGGGGGCTCCAGCCTTCCCTTCACCAAACCCCCAAAGTCAAGGAGCCTTGCCTGGGCCTTTATCCACTCTGATGCTGTCTCCAGCTGGAGGAGGAAGTGGCCAATGTCCCCATGCCACCTCAGTCTGTTCCTTCTCCCTTAAGAGGCAGATGGGAGTCACAGCTGGAGAGAGCAGAGAGGAATCTCTTCGTTCTCTTGTGCTGGAGCCAAGTTTGCTTAGAGGTCATCAGGCAGTTTTCAAAGTATGTCAGCATCTCCCCAGGCTCAGGTCCCAGAGACACTCCTGCTGACTGAGTTAGGTGGGTCCCTGAAGGTGGAGGAGCAGCAGCCCTCTGGGTGACTCTCATGGGTGAAAATGCCGCGTGATACAGAGGAAGAAGCAGAAAGAGGCCAGCAAGGACAGGGAACTTGATCGGGCCATGCTGGGGCCCCACCGGGCATCTATACTGCCCTCTGCAGGGCCAGAGGTGGCAATTCAAGGAGGATCTGAGGAGGAAGATATGAACCTTTCCTCCCCTACTGGCTCTTGCCCTCAAGCAGCCATGCCCAGTCCCATAAGTGTTACTTTGGGCCTCTGACACTAGATGGTTTGCCGGAAAAGAGTCAGAGAGGACAGTCCAAAAGCCTCAGTGAGCCCTTGCTTCAAGAGAACTGAAGCTTTGGTCCCCATTTGGAACATGCTAGCCAGACAGGGGGCCCATGGTCCCCCTTCCCTAGATAACTTAGAATAGAAAGAATACAGTGTCCTGGGAAAGCTTTATTTCCTGCTCCAAGGACAAGACTCTGCACAGAGAAGTGACAGGGCATCTCACAAGACTTCCCACCCCTCCCCCCACCCCACAGACAACACTAGAGCACAGTTCCAGCATGGCCACACAGCCTCCTGCGCCTCCCTCTGCTGATAGCCCCATGGCCCAGCAACGGAGGCCCTATCCCTATTCCAGAGTGGCCCAGTCTGACAGGAAGAGCTGCTGCCGAGGGTGCATTCTCAGCAGGTGGTCAGGGATGGGCACACAGCACACAGGGCGGGCTTCTGCTTTGTTCCCCCCCCCCCCCATGCTAACAGGACCTAATAGTCGTCCTGTCTCAGCTGAAGGACAGGGTGGTGTGCCATCAGCAAGAGGTGTCAGCGGTGCAGAGGTGCTGGAGGGACAGGGGGTTTTGGAAAGGAACGACCCGGCTGGTGACAAGTAGTCATGACAGCAAACACCCAAGGGTGGGGATGAGGTTGCCACTTCAGCCTCAGTGCAGGAACGGGGCTCGGGGCTGCCCACTGCCGGCCCCCACGGGAGAAGCCTTTGTGCTCCATCCTAAGTTGTCTATCTGTCCTACGCAGTTGGACTCCCCTTTGCCAACGACTGTCCTCCTTCTGAATGGCAAGGAGAGAGCCAAGGGTTAAAGTCTTCTCCGTGGCTTGATCTGGGGTTGCCTTGCTTGCCTGCCCAGGGACCTCGGGACCTAGCATCAGCTTTGGATAGGAGGGAACGCCCCGTAAGGCTGCCCAGGGCCCATTTCTCTTCCATAACAAGTACATTCTAACCTCAGGTTGGGCGCAGTACTGGGGACCCTTCCCCAACACCTGAGGGCTGACCCTGACCCACCTGGCCTCTCTTCCTCTCCACCCCCGCCCTTCCTGAGGCCCATCCCTTTCCCTGCCCAGTGTCCAGACAGACAGCCTCCTGCACAGGCCTCTGTGGCCCATCTAGGTCACCCAGATGGGTAGTAGGGGGTATCACTGTGGTAGTTGTAATCTGGGCACACCTTCTGTACCAGTCGATAGTCCGTGCTATAGAAGGCAATATAGACGCAGACGACTTTGAAGGGCTGGGAGCAGCTCCAGGTGGCTGAGCTCTGAGCGTGATCACGGGAGCAGATCTTGGCTGGGTCGTGGGTACAGAGCGAGGTCCGGCGGCCCCGTTCTACCTTCTCCCACTCCATCCGGCAGTTGAAGATTTTGGATGCCTTGGCTTCGATGAAGATCTGCTGCTCCTGGTGAAACTCCACAGCTTTGCTGGGGGGTACAAGGCTGATGGAGATGTTACCTTGGCCCGTGGCGTTGTGGCGGAAGTGGACGCTGAAAGTCCCGTTTCCGTGGTCCACAATCTTCCCTGTGACCAGCAGGTTCAGGGCCACTGTCTTGATGTTGGAGTAGAAATCACCCCATCCAAATATTTTTTTCACCTTGGTCGAGGGTAGGGGACTTTGTTTGGGGCGGTTGGGGGGCTGCCCAAGGACACCCCAAACCTCCCCGGGTGGGGCTAGCAGCCCTAGGAGTGTGGAGTTGGCCAAGGGGCGGGACTTAGGTGAGATGTGACCTCGCTTGCGAGGAACCCTAGACCGAGGCTGGCCCTCATGGTCATCATGCTCAGGGTCTTCTGAGCCAGGGGGGCCATCGTCTTGGCCGCAGATGACCTATGGAGGGATTTGGAAAGAGAATTAGAGCTTTATCCCCAGAGAACCTAGAAGAATTGAGATCAGGCAGACTACCTACATGGGCTCTGTCCCTGTTTACCCAGGCTAAGGGGATGGTGAAGCATGTGCTTGTTCCCGTGTGTGTGTGTGTGTGTGTGTGTGTGTGTGTGTGTGTGTGTGTGTGTCAGGTGTGCACCCTGGCTCTTTCATAATCCGCCCTCATGTTCAGATGCTTCAGCCATCTCCATATCTCTTCTTTACTGCCTTGCCTCAGGCTGCTATTCAAATTCTGGAGGGAGGGGTCAGGAAGTGGCTCTCTCCACGGACTAGGATACCTGAGACACACCACTCTACTCTCCAGATAGGCCCCTGTCAAATGGGAGGGGCTTGGGGATGAAGAATGTCTACCCCTTTCCCTCCCATCCCAGATTGCAGCTTTCCTCTCTTCCCAGTCCTTCCTCCCACTGCCCCTCCCCCATCTCTCCCTCTCCTTCATCTCTGAGAAGGATGAGGTCCCTCCAGAATACCAACCCACCCTGACACCTCAAGTCACTGCAAGTCTAGATACAGCCTCTCCCACTGAGGCCAGCCAAGACAGCTCAGTTAAGCGGAGAATTTCTACCCTTGAAATGTCCGAGATGCCAGGGAAGTTTCACTTCTATCTTCCAGGAGTCTTTCACCTAGAGTTGGGAGTTGCAACTTATTTGGGGAGCCCTACCCTTACCTTGGGAGCTCCCTTTTGTCACCACACACACACACACACACACACACACACACCCTCTTAAGACGTTTTAGTTTTCTAGCTGAGACACCATTCCTAGCCTAGCATAACTGCTGACTTTAGAGGCAAAGACAGCCTACATACCGTAAAATAAGAATCCAGAACCCAGTCAGAGTTCTGCTCAGGTACCAGTTTGATTCAGGTTTTGCTAAGGCTAGGAGACCAGGCGTGGATGCCACACCCAGGATGGCCAAGCTTGTGGGAACAAAACCCTTCTCTGGGGAACACGTGATGACACGCCAAGATGGCACTTGCATGATGAGGGACCAGTTCCTGTGAGTCCCATTTCACAGGTGAGGACATCCGGCCTTGCAGGTTACATCACCACTAGACACAGGCCACAAGTGTCAGCCTAACCGTTCCCAGACACAGTCCCACCTCACGACCTTTTGCAAAAGACTTTTGCCAAAGCCCTGTTTCCATTTGGAATGCCCTGTCAAACTCTGCCAGGGCTTGTCTTGCCTACGGAGGCTCAGCTATGGTGACAGGCCACACCTTGGGGAGGCTTCCTGGAGGAGAGCGGGAAGAGCCAGTGGGGCTTAGCAGGGCAACAGGGAGGTTACCTGGCTCCCTAGGCTCAGTGGCTTGGATGTGTGTTTGCTTAGATTCTGAAACCGAGTTCTTACTACTGTGTCTGTTACCAGTGAGGGGACAGAAGCTCAGCCACAACATCTGGACTGATGATGACATGGGTGGGGCGGAGGGAATCCTGAGGAGCTGGGAGGGGAGCTCCAAAGGGTTTAGTCCTTACGCCTCTTACTCTGGCCTTGGCGACCAAGCCAATCCCGGAATTAAGGCTGGTCCTGCCTTCCAAGTCCCCAGTGTCTCAGGGTCAGGATAGTCAAGAAGGGAGGCTCCTAGGGTTGGGTTCAAGGCTGCCCACCTGTGCGTACTTGGCTCTAGGGTTTAACTGAATGGTTGAGACAGTCAATAGCTCAATAGTAAAGAGAGCCACAGGAAAGGGCCAAGCAGGGAAGACTTCCTCCCCGAGAGTGGACTAGGGGTGGGAGGGTTGCTGTCAATGGGAATTGTTTTGAGGAAGGGGGCAGTCCCAGTGGCGCTGAGTCTTCTCCAGGACAGGATTAGGGTCGGGGCAGATGTGGGGCGGCTGGCACGGGTCGCGAGGGAGTTAAGCTCCGGGCTAGGGTCTGGGGTGGGGTTCCAAGGCATCCTGGACCGCGGGGGAGCAGGGTCTGGGTGCTCAGCTCAGCTGCTCTGAGCGCCTGGGGCGGGAGCCGCCTGCCCAGGTCCTGTGGGGCTCCGGCTGCGCGCAGCCGGGAGAGGCGAGGAAAACAACAGGCGAGGAGGGAGGGAGCGGGAGGGACGGCGGCAGGCAGGGACGCGGGGGCCGCCCCCAGTCCGCCCGGGCTTGGCGCGCCAGGGCCCACAGTTAGGGATTCTCTGGGCCCTAGAGGTCAGAGAAGAATACCGCGTCCCCTGACCAGGCAGGTCACCTGCCCCACCCCCGTTTCGCGCGTCCTGGGATGCTGCTACGAGAGGTCGGGTAATCCTTGGCTACTCAGCTTGGGGGGCCTTTTCCCTGGTGTCACTCGCACCTCCCGCCATCAGCCACGGAGTGGGTGGGCCAGCCGAGCACCCTCCTCCCCGCCCCTATTAACCCTTCCAGTCCGGCCTCTGGCCTCGGACCCGCCCTCTCCCCAGCCTCCAGTGTTCACCGCATCCCCGGGATGCCGGGGTGGGGGGAGGGAGAAAGTTTCAGGGCTCCGCAGCTTCCCGCGCTCTCCCCATCCCCTGGCCCCCGCCCAGCACCGCTCCCCGCGGACCACTCACCAGATAGAGGCTGCCCTGCACTAGGAACACGAAGCAGCAGCGGGTCAGTTGCATCTTCCTCCTCTGCTCTCACCCGTCTCTCTTTTCCTTTCGGGGTCCCAGGTCCCCTTCGCCCCGAACTGCTCCTTCAGGCGCGCTGTCCCATGCTCCGATCCCCGGTGGCTCGCGGCCCACCCCTCAGCCAGTTGCTGGGACCGACCCCGCCCCCTTCGGTCCAGCTGTGCGGCCGCCGCCCCCTCCCCGCGTCCAGCTGCGCGCAGCGCGGTCCCTTCTCCCGGTCCCAGATGTGCGCCCGGAGCGTCTCGAAGGGGCTCCGGCTGCGCGGTGGCTCTGCCGCTCCAGACAGGCGCTCGGCGACCCGCTCGCTTCTAGAGGCTCGGCTCTCACCCAGATGTGCTGGGGACCTGCGCGCGCGCCCGTCCCCGGTGCTAATTCCCTAGACCAGACGGCCCCTCCCGCCCCGTCGCGGCGCGCCCCCTGGCGGACGCCCCGGGCCACGCCGAACCGCGGCCGCCCGCTCCCCGCGCTGCGCCCCGCCAGACTGGAGCGCTCCTGGCGCCCAGGCGCCTCCCGCTTCCTCGTCCCTCCCACTGGCGGCGGCGGCGGCGGCGGCAGGTACGGTGAGCCCAGTCGGTACCTCCGGTGTTAACTCCTCCCCTGCCGGCCAGCAGCCTGGGGACTTGGGGCTCCCACTTTCCAGCGTAGGGGACAGGAGGAGGGCAGAGGAGCTCTGGGAGAGAAGGCGAGAGGCTGGAAGACCGCGGATGGGGACACCAGCTTTTCCTCCCTTCTGGCAGCGCGCCTTCTTTTTTGTAGCGGGCACTCGGGAATCTGTCTCTACCTACCTCCATCCCAGGAGTCCTGGAATTTGGAAAGACAATTCTACCCAAACCCATTTTTAAGGGCCTAAGGATATCTACAGCTAATCACAGCTGCTGGTTCCTGCAAGACTTGATGAGGATGCTGAGGGAAGTTCTTCCAAGTGTCTAGCTTGCACCCCTTTTCTTAGCACATTCGTTCCTTTTCTTCTTAGACGACCTAAGATCAATCACTATGAAACATTTGGTTGAGGCACTGGGCTGAAAAAGACCACTAGGGAGCAGGGTGCATTCTGAGGTTGGGATAAGGGTTTGCCTCCTGAGAAAAAGAAGCGTGAATGGCGTGAACAGGGCCCCTCAGGGCACGTCCTTCCGTCCTTCCCTACCTATTCCCCACAGCACAGGTGTCACCAGGCTGAAAAGGCCCCACCCCGGTGGGGTCCTAGGTTGCTTTGGTCTCTTCAAATCTCCAAGGCAAGAAAGATTAAGACCTAGACGGAAGATCCCAAAGGGTTAGGACCACCCTCCAGCACTCCTGCCCTCGCTGGCTGGACCTCCTTCCGAGCTCTCTAGAACTCCTTCAGTCTTTAGAAAAACAAAAGGTTGAAGCCTAGGACCCCCCTGGAGGCATTTGGAGTGGCCCCAGCCTACACTGGAGCTGCGGGAAGCTCTCCACACGGTCTTCTGTGGCCCTCTGAGATCCAGTGTGGTCCCCGGCTGCAGCCCCCAGCTCACACCCAGCCTCCTCCCCCACCATCTGCCAGGCGTTGTGCGAGGAATGCAGATGAATCTTAATATCAGCCTGGGCCAAGTGCAAAGAGGGAGAGAATGCAGAAGGAGGTAGCTTGGATGAGCCCCCTGTCTCCTGGGTGCCCTGGGCCTTTCCAGGGCTCTTTGCGTGTGTGTGTGTGTGTGTGTGTGTGTGTGTGTGTGTGTGTGTGTGTG
>JANHMN010000002.1:25618487-25684140 GCA_030674055.1 Rhabdomys pumilio | reverse complement strand
ACACACACACACACACACACACACACACACACACACACACACACACAGGTCCTCCAGGCTTCTCAGGAGATAGGAGGTCTTTGGCTGCTGTATTAATTACTTTTTGTGTTGTTTTGTCAAATTCCCTAACAAAAAGAAACTTCAGTGTTCATTTTGGCTTATGTTTGAGAGTTGGGCTCATCACTGGGGAGAGGGGGGGGCTGTGACAAGAAGAAGGGTCTGAGCTGTGCTAGCAGGCGTGGTTGGCCGCTGGCCACATTGCCCGCCACAGTCAGGAAGCAGGGAGGGTGAACCCTGTGCTCAGAACTTTTTTACCTTTTTATTCAGTCTGGGACCCCAGGATGAGTCTCTGTCTTCAGTTAAACCTCTCTGGATTCACCATCCCTGACACACCCAAAGGTGCATCTCGTCAGTGACTTGATCTCAGGGCATTCATCTAGACAGCATCTCATCACAGTGACTTGATCTCGGGCCTGTTCATCTAGATAGCATCTCAAGCTCTCCTCCCTCCCCTTCCTCTCCTCCCTCCCCTCCCTCCCCCCACCTGGCCTCTGAGCCATTTGCAGCCCCTACCAGGCCCTCCCTGACTTTACCATGCTGCACCCTGTACCTGACCTCTCCCCCTGCTTAGCTGGTGGGCACACACCTGCTCACCCTCGGAGGCAAAACCTAGCTGAGAACTTGGTTCTTGCCAAGGCTTTTCTGTTCATTATAGGGTTACATAAATCTATTTTCATGCAGGCATATAATTAGCTAATTACATAACGTACTCAGAGTAGTACCTCCAATGCTCTTCTCTCTCTCGTTGCCCCCCTGACTTTCTCCACTTAGACAGTCTCCCTCCTACCTTCATATCAACTGTTCATATATGGTTTTATGTACCTGCAAAGTCTATTCTGTATATTCTGTATGTAGCACACCAATGGTCATTGATACCTGTGCTGTGTGCTCTGCCAACTTGAAGTCCTTGGGTAAATGTGCGGGCCTGGCATAGCTGGTAGATCTATTTTTAATTTTCTTTAGGAGGGCCTCCCTACTAATTTCCATAGTGCCTGGCCTAATGACACAATTTAAGGTTATGCTACAAAGCCAAATTAAAGAAATCAGTGCCATACCGGCATAAAAACAGACACGTGGATCCACTGAATAGGACAGAGGGCCCAGATATAAACACACAGAGGCCAGGGCCACCTGACTCTCAACAAAGACACCAAAAATGTACAGTGGAGAGGTGACAAGCCCTTCAACAAACGGTGGCAGCAAAACTGGATATCCAAATGCCTACTGAGTTCACTGCCTGGGCTTCAGCCGATATAAAAATCAGCTCCAAACGGATCAAAGACCTTCATATAAGACTGGAAACTCTGAGACTGTTGCAGGAAGCAATAAGGTCTTTCCACTTCAATATGTCAGCATGGGTGAGGGCTTTCTGAACAGGACGGAAGGACAGAAGGAAACAACATTAATGGTTGACAATGGGAGTCGTGAATGGAAAGATGTCTACCCAGTGAAACGAAACAGACCTAAGAGTGAAGAGGTAGCCAATGGAGGAGATCTTTGCTAGTGAGACAGATGACAGAGAATATATTAGAATATACTGAAAAAAAAAACAATCACAAAAAAGGCGAACATCCCAACTCAGCAAATGAACTAGAGAAACAAGCAGACACTGCTTACACGGCAAGATACGTGGATGAGAATGTGTTTAACATCATTGGCTGTCAGAGAGATGCTTCAAAACTACCCCGAGATCCACCTCACCTCCACAAAAGAACACAGCAGTCAGCAGGAAGACAAACAACAACTAATGCTTGGGCCAGTCAGATAGTTTGGTGCGTAAAGGCCTTCGCCACCAAGCCTGATAACCCGGAGATCTAGTCCCAGAGCCAGCATGGTGGAAGGAGAGAACTTATCCCCTAAAGTTGTCCTCTGACCTCTGCAGACATGTTATGACACATATGTACCCTACACACACACACACACACACAAAATACGTTTTTTAAATGTTTAAAAAGTAAACAAAAGAGAGAGAAGTTCTGGCTTCCTTTTTGTCTGGCTCTTCATCAGCATAGTTAGAAATTATATTTACTCAGTCATTTATTTGTTTGCTTGAGTGGGACAGCAGTGCCAAGGTTAGAAGACAGCTTATCGAAGACCTGGCAGCAGATATATAGAGCCAGCTCACCAATCCCAGACCAAAGCTTTTCTGAAACGGGAAGGCCAGCCTTCCACCATTGGCCCTAAGTCCCCTGCTCTCAGTCACAGCTTCTACTAAAAGAATGGCCTCTGTGATCCAGCTCCTGAGATCCCCGAAGGCACTAGGAGCCGTGAATAGTGAGGTCACAGCAAGAAAGGTGGGCTCCAGATTTGTACGGTGTGGGGCAGGGGACACAGTCTTTCCAGAGGAGGTGGGTGTGGGTTTTTGAGCTGAGTGTGTGTTTATGGCAGCATGGGAAAATGAGGAAGGTGGTTTCCCCGGAGTATCAGCTGTCAAAGAAAAATGCTGTTGGTTTAGAGGAAACCAATTTGTCTAGTAAACAAAGCCACCATATTGTGATCCATCTGGCAGGAAAGGAAGCCACATGCCTCCTCCTGCTGTCTGACAGCACCTGCAAAACAGATCCCAGGGGACCTAAAGATCTAAGCAGAAAAACTAAATGCTTCAGAAGAAACTAAAAACATTAGAAGAAAATCTAGGAGTGATTTAAAAAAAAAAAAAGATTTATTTATTCTTATTTTGTGTGTGTTTTCCCTGTGAATATGTACAGAAGTGGGGGTCAGATTCCCTCTAACTGGAGTTATAGAGAGTTATAAGCTTCCATGGGGGTGCTGGGACCCTAACCTGGGTCCTCTGAAAGAGCAGCCAGAGCTCTTAACCACTGAGCCGTTCCCTAGAACACTGATTCCTTTACTTTGTGTTTATATGAACACATTGTCACTGTTTCCAGACACACCAGAAGAGGGTATCAGATCCGATCACAGATGGTTGTGAGCTACCATGTGGTTGCTGGGAATTGAACTCAAGACCTCTGGAAGAGCAGCCAGTGCTCTTAACCACTGAGCCATCTCTCCAGACCCAAAATACTAATTCTACACTAATTCTTGAACTTGGGGAATGAGACAACTCTTTTTAAAAAAAAAATCGTGTGTGCTGGAGTGTGTGTTTAGGAGTTTGGTGTGAGTTCAGGAGTGTGTGTCTACACACACACACACACACACACACACACACACACACACACACACTGGGGTGTGGACTAAGGAATGTGAATGCAGAGGCCAGAGGTCAACCTTATCATTCCTCAGGAGCCTCGTTGTTTGAGACCAGGTCTCTCACTGGGACCCAGGGCTTGCTTATTGCACCAGACTGGCAGGCCAGCGAGCCCCATGGTCTCTCCTGTCTGAGCCACACCCAGCTTGTCACCTGGGTGCATCATGCTTTTGCAAGCACTTTACCGTTGCCTCAGACCTCCCTTTTGGTTGTTTCTGGGGACAGGATTTCATGTAGCCCAGGCTGGTCCAGAATCCATTACATACTTGAGAATGGACTTGAATTAATGATTCTCTGCTTCTATCTCCTTAGGTTACAGGTGAGTCCCAACATGTCTGGTTCCAAACGCTCTTGGGTTTTTTGTGTGTATGGGTGGGTTTCTGTGCACATGTGTGCCTGGTGCTTGTGGAGGCCAGAGAGGGTGGTCAGATCTCCTGGAACTGGAGTTGCAGATGGTTGTGTGTTGTTTACATTTGTTTAAAGACCTATTTTTAATGATGGTTTTTAAATACTTTAACTTTTCTTTTAGCCCGTCACCCACCAGAGGTAGTGGAAAACAAAGAATTCGGGGGAAGTGGACCTGTTTAAAAGTTGTTCTTTAGAGCAAATCCCATCTATGTTGTCAGGAAATCAATAGTTTAGTTCACCCATCAGCAGTGGCAGCTCGGTCTATTCACAAATACTTTACAAATATACGAAACACAAATCAGCAGCCATGGCATGACCTAGCAAAGACAGCCAGGCCTCAGCCTCAGCACGAGTCAGCAAGAGGGGCCAGGGTCACCAGGGACACCAGGAAAAGTTCTCTGCTGTGCCTCTTTCACTGAAGTAAAGATCAGAGAAGACGAGAGACCAAGAAGCATTGCAGAGCTAGCTCTACGAGCAAACCCCTCTTACAGACCGTTCAGCCCTATTTATACTTCCTTCTAAACATCAGGAGTCTTCCATGGGTCTTGCCTCTCCACATGTCTTGCCTCAGCATGTGAGTCTGTCCTAGCAAAACTTTACTTGTGTCTGTCTCAGCTGACATCTGTCTGTCAATCTGCCTGAATTCTCAGAAGCCACAAGAAGCCACAGCACACCACCACTTTTTTTTTTTTTTTTTGGTACGTTTTTCTCTATGGAGTCCCACAAATAGAACTCAACTACTCAGTATAAGGGGAACCAATACGTGTGTGTCGTTGGAAAAGAATCCTTCATCACGTGTCCTTTCATGTGCTTGCTTTAGCAGAGCATCCTTCACCTGTGTCTGCTTTAATTAAATGTTCCTTCACGAGTCTGCCTTAGGGAAGCATCCTTTCATCTGTGTCCACTCCAGGAAAACACTCCTTCACATTTTTGCCCCAGCAAAACACCATCCGACACAACTGACTTTCCAAAGAAGCTTTCAGTTTCCACTTCAGTTGTGAGCTACCAAGTAGGTGCTGGGAATTGAACCTGGGTCCTCTGGAAGAGCAGCCTGTGTCTTAATGGCTGAGCCATCTCTCCAGTCTTTTTAAGTAAGATAGGTGACTGAGAAGCTGAGACAGATAGGGAGAGCGAGGAAGGGAGCGGGAGAGAGGAGAGAGAGAGAACTTGTTCATGAAAAAATATTTAACATAAGGTTTCATGGATAAAATCCAATGGACAAAAAACAAATAATAGATTGAAATATATGTAGCAAAAAACTAATATCATTTCTATATAATAAACTATATACCAATAGGAGGCGAAAATAAAAACCAGGCAAAGGCACAAGTGCGTATGGGAAGAGGCGCAGCCCCTCAGGAGTCAGAGCTGCAATTTAAAATGAAAAGGAGGTGGGCACCTCAAAAAAAGGGTAGGCAGCCGGGTATGACAGCACATGCCCTATTCCAAGAACTCAGGAGGCAGACCCAGGCGGATCTGTGCAACAGGACACCCTGGGTTACACAGTACGTCCTTTTCTTGGAAGACAAAAAAAAATTAATTAATTTTAAAAATTAATGGACAAAAAAAAAGTTCTGCACTTACAGAAGAAAGCCAAAATCAAACCAAAACAAAAAAACAAAAACTCTGGTTACCTAGTACAGCTTGTTCCCAGCTGTGGGCCTCCCCCGCCCCCAGTCAGCCATATACATCAGTATGGTTCATTGGCTACGAGCAATGAGCCAGTGTTGATATATTATGATTAAAATCCACAGTTCATTCAAGTTCCCTTAGTTTGTACTTAGGGCTCATTTTCTGTTCTAGTGCCCATCAGGACATGTGGTACCCATTTCCTGGCACTCCTCTTGGTGGCCTAGGTCTGTTTTCAGATCTTGGTTCTGATGACCTAACAGTGTGAGTAGCGTTGTTCAGGCTAGGGGGTGGCTCTGTTAGAATCTGATGATATCACCTGTTCTGCTTTCCTCCCTGTCTTAGTCAGAGTTTCTATTCCTGCACAAAACATCATGACCAAGAAGCAAGTTGGGGAGGAAAGGGTTTATTCAGTTTACACTTCCACATTGCTGTTCATCACCAAAGGAAGTCAGGACTGGAACTCAAGCAGGTCAGGAAGTAGGAGCTGATGCAGAGGCCATGGAGGGATGTTACTTACTGGCTTGCTTCCCCTGGCTTGCTCAGCTTGCTTTCTTATAGAACCCAGGACTACCAGCCCAGGGATAGCACCATCCACAATGGGCCCTCCCTTCTTGATCACTAATTGAGAAAATGCCTTACAGCTGGATCTCATGGAGGCATTTCCTCAAGGGAGGCTCCTTTCTCTGTGATAACTCCAGCTTGTGTCAAGTTGACACATACAACCAGTCAGTACACTACTCTCCCCCCCCCCCCCCCCCCCCCCCCCCCCCCCCCCCCCCCCCCCCCCCTCCTGATCTAGCATGTATTCCTGCCTCTGTATCTCTGATCTCTTTCTTTGCTACTTTGGCACAGGTTCCTACTAAGTTGCCCAGGCTGGCCTTGAACTCACTTTAGCCCAGGTCTACCTTGAGCTTGCAGGCCTTTTGCCTCAGCTCCAAAGAAGCTGGGACCACAGGTCTGCACCAGCAGGCCTGAGTGTCTCCATCACAGGTGCCACACTCTCCTCACAGCTCAGACCCCAGATGGGACCCTGGTCACTGTGAAGGCTCTCTTTCCTCCAAACATAAGCAGAAAGGTAAACCTGTAGTTCACAGCTAAGGGGAGGTCATGGCATCTCCCTGCCCCTTAAGATGTCTACATAAGGGCTGGAGAGATGACTCAGCAGCTGAGAGCACTGACTGCTCTTCCAGAGGTCCTGAGTTCAATTCCCAGCAACCACATGGTGGCTCACAGCCATCTGTAATGGGATCTGATGCCCTCTTCTAGTGTGTCTGAAGAGAGCAACAGTGTACTCACATACAGTAAATAAATAATATTTGTTAACAAAATGTCTATATAGGTGCTGGAGTAATGGCTCAGTAGTTAAGAGCACTGCCTGCTCTTCCAGAGGACCCAGGTTCAGTTCTCAGCTCCCACATGGTAACTCACAATTGTCTGTAGCTCCAGTTTCAGGGGATCTGACATCTTCACACGAACATACATTAGGGCAAAACAGTAAAGCACATGAAAAAAGTAATTTAAAAAAGACATTTGTATAACTTGTTTAGAATTCTGCCACTTATTGATGGAGCCAGGCACTTCTGGTATCAATATGAACGGTGTGGATATTTACAGTTACTTTGGGTTCTGATCCAATTTAATGTTGCTGTTCACTGTAATGTGTTGTTTATCAATCGGTGAGTGAGGGTGGGGGTGGGGAGGGTGAGTGGGGAGGGTTGGGGGTGGCTGAGAGCGAAGAGCTGTCACTCCAGGGATTGTCTTGTTTCTTTTCCTGATTCTCTGGCTCCCAGACAGGGGCTGGAGAGCTTACTCTGTCCCTCCAACTTCAGGGAATCCATTTTCCTCTTCTGACCTCCTCAGATATCAGGCATGCTGTACCCATGTATGCATACGGGCATACACTCATATGCATAAAATAAATAAATCTTAATTCTTAAAAAACACCCTGACAAAAGCAGCTTACTAGAGAAAGGGTTTATTTCAGCTCACAGTTCATCATGAGCGAAATCAAGGCAGCAGGAGCTTGAGGTACCTGGTCACATGGTGTCCACAGTCAGGAAGAGGCCTGAGTGCACCGCTGCTGGGCTAGGTTTCCTTTATGCAGTCCAGAATCCCAGGAAATGGTCACACCCACAGTGGGCCGGCCTTCTCGCTTCATTTAACCAAACCAAGATGGCCACCTCCGTCCCCAGGCATGCCCCGGCTCTCACCTCTTAGGTGGTTTTAGGTCTATTCAAGTTTACAACAATAATCATTCCAGAGGGGTGGAGCCAAAGATTGGGACCTGGAAGTTCTGAAAAGTCAAAGAACTAGAGAACAGCAATGGAAATCATAGCCAATGCTTTTTACAAAGAGGGTATCTACTATCATTTGTAGCCTGGCGGCCATACTGCTCCACCCCCTAGCTAGTCTCCACCCAGTGGATTCCCTAGGGCATTGGTTTTCAGTTTTCCTAATGCTGCGACTCTTTAATATAGTTCCTCACGTTGTGATGACCCACAACCATAAAATTATGTCATTGCTACTTCATAACTGTAATTTTGATACTATTGTGAATTGTAATGTTAAATATCTGATAGAGGGGTCGGGACCCACAGGTTGAGAAACGGTGCCCCAGCATCCCTAGGAACAGTGTACAGAGGTTCCCATGCTGCCTTCAGTGACTCTCCTGTGCATGTAGGACATTCAGACTCAGTGTGGTGACCCACTGTGCCTTCTGGGTGCTCCAGTCAAATGTTCTTCTTCAGAGAGTCGCACCTAAGGCAACAGTCCCTGTCCACGGCCCTTTAGCTCCTGTCCATCTGCTCATAGAGAATTTGAGATGTTGGTCATCTTCCCCTCCCCCACAAGTCTTTGGATCCGGAAGCCACCTATGTTGGTGGCTGGCTATGTAGCCAATGCTTTGATCAAATCATCAGGCCATCAGGTGGAACGGCCCCCAGAGGCACCCTGTGTTCAGCTGTGAGCTGGGGAGAGGACAGGAGAGCTAGCAACTCCGTCTTTAGACTCCTTTGGTTTGTTTAAGCGATTACAAAGAACATGTAGTACGTTGACTCATAATTAAAAAGAAAATCCATTAAAGTTAATAAAAAAAGAAATTAAAGTTTTCATTTCCTGGGAACTAAACAAGAAAGCAGCAGACGGGAGCTCAGGTGTCTCCTGAGGCTGGAGGATTGGCGGAGTAAAGAGCGTTTGAGGGCGTGGGGGAGTGGAGGTGTGTGAGAGAGACAGGGGAGAGACAGGGAGGTGCTGGAATTGAGACTGTGGGGCTGTATGCCAGGGGGCTGGGAGACAAAAGTGGAGGCTGGGAGCCATCGAGACTGAGATGTTCAGTCGTCTGGCTTCATGTGGGTTTATTGTGAGGTGACTGACGGGGAGTGTGACTTGTGGAGGTGGCAAGAGCTGGCCACCCTAGGACACCACCACTGAAACATGGACAGCCTGTGGTACTACTCATACATACATGTTCTTGTCCCCAGAGCCTTTTGGCGTTATTCATGTCTCATTTCCTCAGCGATAAAATAGAGGTTGGCACAGTATTCCAAGGATCCTCCAGCGTAGATGTCTGTCTCAAGGGACGCCGAGTCCTGAGATTCATGGGAAGTGAGGTTGGGTTAGGGTGCAGCTGGAGTTGTATCCCCACTCTGTGATAGAGGCTCCCCAGTAGAAGGCTCCGCCTATGGCCAGCAGAGGGCGCTGCGATGCCGCGGCATTGCTCGTTGCTCCATACAGACGCTGGACTTGCACGCCAGCTGTCCATTACTTCTTGCCTGGAGGGATCTTTGCCTCGGACCTATCAGGTCGAGCCAGAGTGTCCAGCAGCACTCCGGTGTCTGCTTCTTTGGGTCGAAGAGATGAGACTGGTCAGGACCCTGTCAAAAATTATTCCTTCCAGGTCCCAGCCTCCACTCTTGGAGTTTCATAGCCAGGTCTCTCCAGCTCTTCTTGCTCTGCAGTCTTTGCCTATAGTGCCATTTCTAGGTGTTCATCCAATTCTTTCTCGCAGCAGCTGAAAAGCCTCGTGAGCTGTTTTCTGAAATATAGAAGCCCCCCTTTCCAGAGATGGGTCCCTCCAGTGCTAGAGACTCTGCTACCTACACCTATGTTCTATCACGGCCTTCTAGTCCCCACCTCAGCTTGTGATTTTCTCCTCTTCTGTGACAGAACAGTTGGGGTGATGTCCCTCCTCCACAGTAGGCAAAGAGACAGGGCTAGAGTGGCTCCTGCCTGGTGGATGCTCTAGACTGGCTGTTTTAGGCAGTAGAACCCCAGGCTAGCCTATTTCTGGTCAGCCCTCCCTGTGTGATTGCAGTTTCTGCAGATATTTTCCAGGGGCTCCCCCTCCCAGCTTCCCTAATCCCCACAACTTCTGATGCCCTCCAGTTGGAGGTGGTCTGGGAAAGGTCATGTTCTGGATCATTTGTGACCTGGGGCCCTTGCTTCAGTATCTTGTCTGACCCCATTTTCTGCATGCACCCCATTGCTTCTGCTACCCTATGCCTGGCAGAATCTTGGGTTTCTCTGTCTCTGTCTGCTTTGCCCCCATCTCAGACAAGGTCTCAGGCCCTTGGAGTCATTGTGTGACTGAGGATGACTTTCAACTTCTGATCCTCCTGCCTCCTTAATTCTTTCCAAGGGCTTGGACTACAAACTTGCAGCACAGTATCTAATTTCATGCCATACTGGGGATTCCTGCAGGCACGACAAGCACTCTGTCAACTGCGATACATCCCTGCCCACTGGCTGTCTATTTGGTCCCAAAGTCAAAGGAAGCTCTGTCACCTCTCATTTGACAAATTTGTACCTTCTGACATTCTGAATATCCGGGCTACCTGCCCTGGAGTTCACTGGGTACCAGGTGGGACCAAGAAGACAACAGAGCATCCTGGGACTCCCTCATGGCCAAGCTCTTAGCCTCACTGTGTGACTTGGAGGAGAGACCCCTGTCAGATGCTCAGATATCAAAGGAACCCACTTAACCCTTTCTGCCTTGCCCTCTGCTGCATTCTACTCTTGGTGCCTAGGATTGAGGGTCCCATTAGACTGAGACCGAGCGTGGGGGTCCACAGGAGTGAGGCCAGACCACTGGGGGTGGTGGGAAGGGTGTTTCAGGGCCAGCTTCCCAGGAAGAGTGCCCAGCATGTGTGGCATGTGGAGTAGAAAAGGTGGCTCTAGCCAAGTGGGGGTGGGGTGAGGGTGGAGGGATGGCTCAGTGGTTAAGAACAAGTACTACTTTTCCAGAGGACTTAGGTTTGATTCCCAGAATTCATCACTGTCTGTGACTCTAGTTCCAGGGAATCTGAATCGAAACTCACACACATGATAAATACTCTGGAGGGACTGAGCAACCAGCCCTGGGCCAGTGCGGAGACGCATCCACAAGACCCACGCTTGCTTCTGCTCTCCATTCTGTCAGCTGTGGGGATCAGGTCAATGGGCCATTCCTCAGGATGTCCCATGTCACAAGCTGCTGGAACATAAGATGTAGGGAGCAGCACGGACCTGTGCAGACAGGCCCACCAGACCAGGAAGTCCTGGGTTAGGCATCTGATCATGCCTAGGGCTGCCCAGTTCTGAGCAGGGCCCTGAATGACAGGATGGCAGGGTGGTTATGACCCTGACAAAAACTCACTTTACTGTGAGACTCTGGTAAGGAAGCCCCTTTATCTTCTGAGCCTCACTTTCTCTACCTACAAAATGGGCCAACAGTATCTCCAACGGCTATGGAGTTAAATGATAGAGTCTAACAGCAGCTTTGAAAGCTAAGTCTGGGCAGATACCAGGGAAGCTCCTAGGACTCATTCATGCCCCTGCAACAAGCTTGGAGTTTGCTCTGTCTCTAATCCCACTCTGTACATAAGACTACTCCATTAAGCTGCAGAAGCAGAGCACAGAGCAAGCATCCCCAGAAACAGTTCTATCTTTATTGCTCCTTAATACTTGAATTCAGGTTACAAATATTCAAACTCTCACTGAATCCACCCAGTGAGCCTATAGGCAGGGAACCAAGGCCCAGAGAGGGTGTGACACTTACCCAAAGGCACACAGCATCAAGGTGTTGAAAACAGCATTGTCTGGCTCAGGTATTCATGTTCTTCTCTGGAAATAAACCCAAGTGATTGTCATGTAAGTAGAGATTTCAGGAAAGTATAAGAACTCTGCTTTATAAATGGAAGACTGTGGCCTGTAAGACCTGGGAGAGGGCAGGAGCCAACCTCTTCTGCCTCTGATGCACGAATGAACAACAGCGAGTTCTGTTGGTAAGGCTGGGAGAGAGTGAGCCTGCTGAAATGGGATTTGAAGGATGCGTAGGAGTTTTCCAGGTAGACACAAAAGGAAACACATCAAGGAAGAGGGAAGAGCATGAGGTTTAGAGGTGGGAGGGTTTATGGTGGATGAAGGGAGAAGCTCCTGGCAGAAGGCAGAGCTACATGTTACAGTTTAGATGTAGCTGGACCCCAGTCTGGTGTCCTGTTCCCCACATGGTGAAGGGAGAGGTCTCGGAATCCATGAGTAGTGGTACCTGGTGGGATGACTTTAGGTAAGCCACATACATTCATACAAGTGAAATAAAAATAAATTACTCAACAAAATGAAAACTCCAAGCCTAGGGGCCAGCAAGGTGGCTCAGTGGGCAAAGGTTCTTGTTACACAAGCTTGGTGATCTGAGTTCAATTCCCAGAACCTACATAAAGGTGGAAGGAGAGGGTCAACTCCATAAATTGTCCTCAGCCTCCCAGTGCACGATGTGGCATGTGCCTTCCCCATCATGCAAATCGATGTGTACACAAGTATATGTGAAGACATACTACCACAGGTGTCAGCACGATGGATACGTAGGTATGTGCCCAGGACTCTGTTTTCATGTGTGCACAATCCCGGGCACACTCTGCACTCTGCACGTGTATGTACATACTCTAATGATCTAAATGGAGGTGCGAGATGCTGTGTGTGTGATGGGGCCAGTATCTTAGGATGAATTCTACTCAAGGTAGGATGTAGAGAAGCCAGCCCTAAGAAAAGGTTCAGCATCCTGTGAAATTCTAGGGTTGCTTAGAAATGGCCAATTACAAAACACATGCAAACCAGATGTAAATGATATGTAAATAACCAGGCTTCTCCTTCCTGGCCAGGGCTGAGGTCGTAGGAATCTTCCTGGGGCCTTGAGGGCAAGAGCAGTGGAAAGTGTGGGCTCCGGTTCAAAACCTCACAAGACCCAGTCTTCCATGAGATCCCTTGGGATGTTTCCAGCTGCTACTAAGCCTGGTTCCCAGCTGTGAGGTGGCGGTGGGGGAGGGTAGAAAGGGGGGAAAGGAGCTCCCAGACTCTACCGGGGAGAATGGATGTCACAGTGACAGCTGGCCTAGCATGCATTCACTAGTTAGGCCCAGTTGTTGGGGCGCCAGGGTGAGGGATCAAGGGTAGACTGGGCCTCCGAGATGGGTTTGCAGGGCTCCTCCGAGCTTTTCTTGGCTTTCATAGCACAGACCCTAATGGTGGAGGAGGCCCCTTCCCCACCCCACCCCCGCCCCCCATGTCTACAGAGGACCTGAGTTGGCTCAGCACAGCGCCATCAGGCCAAGACTGTCCCCTAGCGTGTTTGTCTATGTGCCAAGGAGGATGCTGCCTGACTCCAGCACGTGGGCTGCACGGGTAGTGCACGTGCCAGCCTTCACCCTCTGTCTACACCATCCACCATCCGTGGAGCGGGTTCACCAGCTCTGGGTCCATGGCCTTGGTGCCCAGCCTCTAGACCCAGTGCGGTAGCAGCCCACAAATGCACTCCAGTCCCAGCAGGGTCCTCCTCCCACATTCCCACGCTGGTGTCTACAGCAGGGCCCAGCAGGGGGGTACGCGGTTTCCAGGCCCCACACACTCCACTCCCCACTCTGTCGATTCCGTTTCCGATTCACACGCAGCTGGGGGTCCAGCTGCCTCTAAAGTTGGGGATCCATTTCTTCGTGTGGCATTTCTCTTCCCTAAGGCGGGGGCTGCAACTCTTCACTTGAGGTCCCTGGAAACAGGACCTGTGTACTTCATTAGGCTAGAGAACTAGAGAGCAGTGACTGTCCTACCGTCTCCTAGCAGCCTCTTCAAGGCACGGTTCAGAACTGTCCCTTGGTCTGGGACGGTGGACAGACATCTTGATTTGCCTCGAGCCTAACTAAAGGCCCTGTTGGAATTCATGAGAAAATATGAAGGCCAGAAGGGGCTGTAACGACTGTCCCATTCCCATAACAGAACAGGGAAACTGAGGCTGGAAGAATGGACATAGCTTTCCAGCGGCCCCCATCTCCCAGCTTAGGCTCGCTCCTAGGTGTTTTCTGGTCTCCAGCCTGTTCCTATTCACAGGTCCCCTCCCCCAAATGAGGGTGAACCTCTGGCCACAGCTCACTGCCCTTGCTGGTCCCACTCTGTAGTCATTGGGTGAGCTTAGGGGCGGGGCCAATAGACAGTTACAGCTGGAATTGGGGCAGGGTTGTAAGAACCTCAGGGACCCTCAATTGGGTAGCCATTCCCAGGGAGAGACTTCTGAGATGAAGCCCCTGGCCGCTGCCCAGAGCAGCAGGTTTCCGAAGGATACACCACAAGCTCCCTTGTGGGGACCACGGGGCTGCTTGTTTCTGTCCTGGCCCTTTGGGAACTGGTGAGAAGCAAGGCCTGAAAAAGACCTCAGCCTCAGCAGCCGCCGCAGCAGAAAACGGTCTCTCTTTCTCAAGAGCTCAGCTTCATGGAGCGTGGCCAGCTTTGGCCTCAGACAACACCACTGTGAAAGGAAGGTACGGCCCCTGTTCTTAGGGAGCCCAAGATGGCCAGCCTGGCCCTCTCTTTCGTAATCCATAAGCCATCCCTTCCCTTGCAGCTGGTCAGCGTTGGCCTGTCTCCTGTGGGCTGGGATCCCTGAGACTCACCTGGTGAGTCTAGGCTGCCTCTTATGCTCAGCTCGTGTAGAGTCTGACCCGTGGCAGATGTCCACGAAACTCTGGGATTGAACGGCGTGCTTTGAGAACCACAGTCTAGCTCCAGGGAGAATCCAGTTCCCTTGTCTTCACCAGAAGGTCACTAGGAGGTCACCAGGAGCTCGAGCACACAGTTGCCTTATCAGGGCTCCCCACCTGTCCTCCAGCCAGCAATTCCAACTGCTCCTCCCCAAACTCATATCCCAGCAGTCCCTCTGGGCCTTACCCTTTCCATGGTTCCCCACTGCTTTTGCGGACGCCTCAGGTCTGTGCTTGGCATTCCCAGCTATTTCTCTACCGGCCCCTTGAACATTCTTACTCCACCCCAGACTCAGCCATCTCTAGAAATCCTACGCATGCCTCTTTTCCCTTACCTGCCTGGGCCATGCGAGGCCCCTGCTCTGTGGGTCCTGTTACCCTGTGTATCTTTCAGCATTTGTCTGGCTTCCATGGTTCTGGAACCTGGGCACTGGAACAGACCCCACACCCCAGAGCTCTCTGCCCTGCCTCCTCCTCAACGTGTTCCCTTTGGATCCCCCTCTATCACTAGTCACATTAGGACAGACTTGTTGGTGATTTGCTTGTGTGTTCAGCATGAGCTCCAGATGGCTGTGCCGGTTACCACCTAGGGCGAGCCCCGTTGTCATAACCACAGCCTGCAGCGCTCAAGGGCAGTCTCTGAGTCTGCAGGTGTCACCTCCCCTTGTGCTCCCAGAACTCCGTGCTGTGTGATCATTGTCATTTTACAAGAAAGCAGACACCTCGCACCTTGACCAGGGACACGGGTGGGAGTGAGGAGCTGTGAGCGGAGCTGGGCTCCCTCTGGAGCGTCCTCCACATCCTGCTGTAGCTATTTATCCTGTTCTACTTCCGGCTATCTATACCCATTTCTGGCTTCTCTGTCTCAGAGTTGAAACAATTGGAAATCAGAGGAGGAAACCACTGACCAGACAACAACTTCCAAACTCCGGATCTCTGGGAGTGAAATGTGTATCTTACGATTCTGTAAGAATAAACGAACTTGGAGCCAAGAGGGCAGTCTGTATAGACAGTCTGCTGAGGTGGTTCGCGGTGGAGGCAGGGGATGGACAGAGATATTTCAGAGGACTCCCTGGGTCCATGCTGGAAGAGAGTTAAACCACCCCCTGCCAGTCGGCTTGTTTGTCTGAGATGTCCCCTCTTTGCCCTTCTTCCTGGGCTAGCTACTGCTAGCCAGCCCAGCTGTGAGGCTGTCTGAGGCTGTCTGGGGCTGAGGGGTGTGAGGACATCTGGGTATTGAGGCAGTGAGACAAGGCCCCTGGGTTTCTAAATTCCACACTGCTAGGTAAGCGACCCAGGAACTCCCGCAGTCTGGAAACATGCAGTTGTCTTGCTAGCTGCCTGGGCAGGAGGGCCGGCTTTTTCTTACATTAGGATGGACTGTGGAAAGATGCTGAGGTCCTTAGCTGGAGAAAGAAAATAAGAACAAAGGACAAAGAGGTGGCTCCCAGGATGACCCCATGTGTGGTAGAGCTGGGAAAGATCTCCTGGTGCCACCCATGGGGCACGACCTCCCCCAGGCTGCCTCCTCTCTCCAGGCTTCTGGCACTTGCTAGCCTGAGTTTAACCCCTAGTTCTCCGTGTTTACAAGACCCACCTTCCCTTCTAGTGTGCGGCCTGTCTTTGATAATCTCTGCTGCTGGCTGGTCTCTAAGATCCCTGAGGTGTCTAAGCTGTGGCAGAAAAAGAAACATGTAAGGTAGGATTCTTGACAAATGTCTGAGATGAGATGCCATTATCACGTCACAAGTGTCCACGCCTCCCCAGTGTTCCTACCTTCTTTCCAGTCTGATCATGGACACCATGTCCCGGATTGTACTGGCTGGTTTCCTGTCAACTTGACACAGCTGGAGTCATCAGAGAGGAAGGAGCCTCAGTTGGGGAAATGCCTCCATGAGATCCAGCTGTAAGGCATTTTCTCAATTAGTGATCAATGGGGGAGAGCCCGGCCCATTTGTGGGTGATGCCATCCCCAGGCTGGTGGTCCTAGGTTCTATAAGAAAGCACCAAGCTAAGCAAGTCAGAGGAAGCAAGCCAGTAAGCAGCACCCCTCCAAGGCCTCTGCATCAGCTCCTGCCTCCAGGTTCCTGCTCGGCTGGAATTCCTGTCCTGACTTCCGTTGGTGTTGAACGGAGGCGATGTGGTAATGTGAGCTGAGTAAACCCTTTACTTCTCAAGTTCCTTTTTGGTCATGGTGTTTTGTCACAGCAATAGAAACCCTAACTGAGACACAGATGTATGATGCTTATGATTTATTTTTGCTAGAATAGGTCTCTCCCCTCCCAACCCCCACCGAACTCAAAGAGCTCTGTCTGTATGTCTATATCTGTATGTTGAACCCGTGGCCTCTGTACATTAGCCAAGCAATCTCCAATTGAACTACATACACCCTGAGCAAAAAGCGACTTAGATATGTGGGACTGGCTTGAGAAGGGAGGTCCCAGAGCTCAGGGGCCAGAGCTCAGCTGCTTCACAGCCCCACAATACGTGGTGCACTTCAGTGCCCTTTATTGAGTCAGAGTGCAGACCAGGCCTCCTCCAGGGGGCTCATACCATCTGCTAGTCTCACAGTCTGACAGGGCAGAAGTCTGTGTAGTGAGCTGTCTGGAGGTGACAATGGCGTTGGTGGAGTGGTGTGGCTTAAGGTGACCCTCCACTGAGTCACACATTCATGTAATCCTCTCCCTTTTAGTGTGACAGAAGTGTGTCCCAGGTGATGGTTGTGATGGAGAGATGGGGTTTAAGCTCAGTGGATTTACAGTCATCAGAGATGAGGTGACTCTGGCTGGGCCTGACTTCATCAGGTGAAGAAGAGGCACAGAGGCTCTCCCTGAGGTCAGAGATGCTCCTTCTGGGCCTGAAGAAGTAACGTGTCCTACTTGAGGGACTCTGGAGATGCCCCAGGGCCAGGAACAAAGGTGGCCTTGGCCTCAGTGAGCTAAAGGCAGCTCCAGACAGGTGGTCACTGAGCAAACCACAAGAACTGAAGTGTACCAATGACCACATGATCTTGGAAGGGAACCCTGAACTCCACGCCTGTACCCTGAGCAGAGACCTTAGGCTGATAACCCAAGGGACTGACTGTCATGTCTCACGGGTGTCATTCTGAGCTGTGAGATTGTGGGTTTGCTTACTCAGCACTGGGCACGGGGACACCTAAAGATACCAGCAGTCTCAGAGAGCCCATCATGGGGACTGCAGAGTCACAGAGAACAGGAGGCTGAACTCAGGTCTGCCCATGCCCATTCCTCCCAGGTTTACCCACTACTTCCACTTCCCCCACTATCTCCACTCCTAGGCCCAGCCTGGTGCCTGAGGTTCTTAACTCACTTAACCCATACAGAGCACAGCTGGTCTAAGTGGTTATTTGGGGAGCACAAGGTTTGTTATTCCCAGACTCTGGGGCATCACAAGGACAATGCTAACCCTGTTCCAAGCACACCCCCCAATCCCAGGGCCAACTGCAAGGCCCCAAATAACACCCCCACCTCCTCCCTGTCCTCACCACCCCCCCTCCCACATGGCTGGCGCCACCTGAGGCTCAGACAGCCCAGGCAGACAGCAGCTGCCCCCTTCAGCTCTTCTCTGCTTCTTGCCCCCAGGCTGGCTGTGAAGGAAGAGTTCACAGCCTCCATAGTAGCTCAGCAGCTGGGGGAGCCCAGATGTGGGAGAGCCTAGAATATGGGATAGTGTTACATTCAAACGGCCTGCCAGCTTCTCCAAGGAGACAGGGATGCTCACAGTGTCTGGGAACTGGGAACAGAAGGGTGTGAGTGTGTGTGTATTTCATTCTCCACTCTTATCCCTCAGCCCCTATTGAGAATAAGTAATTCAGAATCAGCTAAAAGGTAGGCTTGGTGAGTGGCCCTAGGTTTTCAATGAATAGAGGTGCTAACTACCCCTTCTCCTGGGTGTTTCCTGACCCAGCTGGCCCACACTACCTGGCCGGAAGCCTCCAGCTAAAAAGCAGCTGGCAAGAAGAGACTGACCCCTGTCCAACACCTTTCTTTGTCCACAGTGAATGTACAGGATTTGGTTTCTGTGTGGACCCCTCCTCTCCTGGCCCCTGGCTCAGGGGCTCCATCCATTCTGTCTAGGCCAGGGCTCTTCTGGATGCACACAAAGAAAGCATCTCAGGTTCCCTGGTCAGAGGCACCTGCTCTTTGATCTGCCCCTCTTCTTTCCCCAGGGTACTGGGTGCTGCAGGGTGAGGCTCCAGCCAGGGACAGGCACCCAGAGATAAGATCTGGGATAGGAAGGAGCCTCAGATGAGAGTGACTTTAAAGTGCCGACACACACACACACACACACACACACACACACACACACACACACACTTCACCAAGCTCACTCGGACTGCCTACCTGAGCTCTCCCCTCCCCCACCATTCCTGGCCTTCCTCCCAGATCCTCACTGGGAAGTTCTCAGATCTGGAGTCCTGTGGATCTTTTCTCCACTTTCCCAGTGGCTTGATGGGAAAAGTACAGTGCAGGCCTGGACCACACTGCAACATAATAATCTGGGAGCTCAGAGGATGCCCCCTTCTGACGTCTCAACTTAGCAAGTTACCAATGGATTCCAGCATTTTCCTCATTCCCAGAATCCTTTATCTTGTTTTTTGTTTTGTTCCTTTTGGGTTTCTCTATGTAGCTCTGTCTATCTTGGGACTCAGTCTTTAAACCAAATTAGTTTCAAACTCCAAGATCCCCCTGCCTCTGCCTCCTGAGTGCTGGTATTAAAGGCATGTGCTACCACACCCAGATACCTCCCAGAATCTCAAAGAACACAACCATGCACCCACCAGGAAATGGCACCCTGCAGGGACTGGGTGGGTGCTCTGGACGTGTGACAGACTCAGTGGCTGAGATCCTACATTGTAGCGGCTCCCTAGCCCACTGGGTGGTGTGCCCAAGAGACCCATTCCTTTTCTGATCCTGCTAGGGTGGGAGTGGGGTCTCAGGCGTGGTCTCTTGGACCAAGTGCAATGCAGGACACCCCTCCCCCCTTTTGGTTTACTTCCTTCATGCTTGTTTCTTTGCTTGTTGGAGTTTTGCTGTTGTTAGTTTGTACTGAGATAGGATCTTGCCTTGTACCTCAGGCTGGCCTGAAATTCTCAAACCTCCTGCCTCAGCCTCCCAAGCCTGGGTTATAGGCATGGGCTGTAACCATGCCTAGTCCTCCTTTATCTTTTGTGCCAGGCTTGCAGACCAGGCAGACTTGCACGCAGTTCAGAGTTGGAACCCCAGCTCAGCCCCAGCTTACCACATACCAGTTTATGTTTTGGGGTAACTCTTTGGGCCTCTTTGGTTTCCACTTCTCAGCTCTTCACTGAGGAGAGCTGCTAGCTCCTCTCCTCCTCTTCCGGCCATGGTCCCTCCCTTGAGGTGACTTCTCTTTCATTTCTCACTCACACACCCTCAGCCTCATCTCTACACCTTGTGCAGGCCAGTGCCTTCTGCTGCCTTCTTTTCCCTCTAGTCCAAAAGGAGACTCCTGGTGAGCCAAGAGGCCAGGCAAAGGTTTCAGTCAACTGTGAGATCTAAAGCAGAAGAGTGGGCCATCCTGGGTTTGTAGCTTCAGCCCAGGGTGGTATATCCAGCCCCTTGCACCCACAAACACGCATACACGCACAAAGGCAGGAAAAAATGAGCAAAATATCTGAATAGGACATCCAAAAGATGAGGCAGAGACAGTAGATAACCATGAGAAGCACTCTGCTGTGTGTGCCAGAGATCTGGACATTTAAACAAATGAGATACCACTCATTACGCACCTATCCCAATGGCCAAAACTGAAAGCAGTGACCAAATCAAGTGTCATTAAAGACACATAGCAAGAGAACAGTCATTCCCTGAAGACAGGAACGAAAAGTGGCTAAAGCACTTGGGAAGACAGTTGGTAGCAATACTCAAATGTGACACATGGGACTGTTGTGGGCATTGCCCACCAAGCTCAGCAGCCATTATTACTGTCTTTTTCCTTAAGGTTTATTTTCTGTGCATTGGTGTCTTACCTGCATGGATGTCTGTGTGAGGATGCCAGATCCACTGGAACTTGAGTCACAGACAGTTGTGTGCTGTCACATTGGTGCTGAGAATCGAACCTGGGTCCTCAAGAAGAGCAGCCAGTGCTCTTAACCATTGAGCCATCTCTCCAGTCCCCCATTATTACCATCTTAATTCAAGCAGCCATGGTTACTGTAGGAACACCCGAACAAGGTCAGGCCTGTGAATGTCTCACAGAAGGGGCTACTGAGGGTCGTTAGACCCTCACCAGAGGTACCATTCCCTTCCACCTGAGCACCCCGCCCCTGCCAGCGGTGTGTAACTCTGCCTTCACAGGTTCCTGGAGGATGTTAAAGTATAAGAGATAGGAGGGTAACTGAGGAGAGACTCCATCTCTGCAGATGTGAAGCATCTGGTGACACCGGTGTTTTAATCACCCATGCTCCCATCAGCAACTCTTAATTATGCTTCTGAAAGTGTCTTAGTTTTGGGTTTTGTTGTTGTTTTGTTTCATTTTTTTTTTTCCTGTGAAGAAACACTATTATTATGGCAACTTTAGAAAAGGAAAATATTCAATTGATGCTGGCTTACAGTTCAGTTTAGTCAGAGGTTTAGTCTATTATTATGACAGGAAACATGATGGCATACAGGCAGACATAGCGTTGGAGGACAAGCTCAGACTTCTACATCTTGATCCGAAGGCAGCAAACATAGACTGTTTTATTGGGCGTAGCATATGCATATAAGCATACGTATCTCAAAGCCCCGCCTCCACAGTGCCACACTTTCAACAAGATCACACCTCCTTCAACAAGGTCACACACCTCCTAATAGTGCCCCATGGGCCAAACATACAAACACGGAGTCTACGGCGACCACAGCTATTCAAACCATCACAGAAAGTAAGGCCAATAAACTCCCTGGTTCACCAACCTAACCTTGGCTGGAGCTGTTTTTATGGTTTGACGGTGATGCCCAGTGTGGGGTGGGCAGATGTCTCTCCAGGAAAAGTTAACGTAAATCATACCAAGCATCTATCATCTGATTTGCAAATGTATGTCCTCAATGCACTTATTATTATTATTATTATTATTATTATTATTATTACTTGGCAACTTTAGAGCTAGCTGTCAAGATCTGGAAGCAACTGAGATGTTTCTGTGGGTGAATGAATAAACAAACTAGGTACATCCATTCAGCAAATATTATTCAGTGATAAAAAGACACAGGGGAAATCAGAATGGGAATTTCTGAGTGAAAGAAGTCTGGAGACCATGAGGGAGAACCAGAATGTGACGGTGTAGTCAAACTATCACAAATATGAGCTACCCTCCCTGAAAAGGGCAAGAGGAAAGATGCCATGTGCCTTGGGAAATGAGTGTGTCTCTGAGATAAAGGCAGGAGCTGGTTCATAAGTGCGGTGCTTTAACTGATGAAGTCATTGGCTATGGGCTAATATTCTGATAGGCCCCAAACACATACTGGAGCTAAATAGTTAAACAAGGGATTGGCAAGCGGCAGGAGCCAGGTTTCTTCCTGTGTGGTGGGAGGAAGGAAGGATGCAGTGATTGACAGATTAGATTCAGATCACACACAGACAGATTTACCACATACATCTCTACGTTGCATGCACTAGCATTCTCTCACACACTTTCTTGCTCTGTCAGCTAAGGCCCAGGAGCCATCGTGTCCTGTTGGTTATGAACATACTTCATGCCTACGTCCTGGTTTCTAATAATAAATTCAGCAGAAGGAACTTGGAGCCCTTAGAGAAATGGCTGACTTAGGATTTCAGCAGGTAACACAAGATGATCCTGGAGTTTCTGTACGTGCCAGAGGTGAGCCTGTGCTTGAATCGGACAGACCAGAGCTTCACGGTGATGCTGAGAGGGTACAGGAGCTAAACAAAGGCACTTCTAAAGATGCCTCTCATGGGTAATCATGGATGCTTTGTTTTTTGTCCCTCATGATTTTTTGATACAAGATCTCATTCTGTAGCCCAGGCCAGCTTTACAAGTTGTGATCCTCCAACCTCTTGCTCTCAAGGGTTGAGATTACAGGCCTGCATGGCCATCCCCTGGTCCAATCGTGGAAAATGGAAACAACAAAATTAAGTGGTGTTGGGGCGGGGATGTCGCTCCATCTGATAGACTGCTCACCTGCATGGATCCCTGGGCTTTGATTCCCAGCACTGTATAAATTGCACTCGAAGGCATGTGCCAGAACTCAGGAGGTGGAGGCAGGAGGATCAGAAGTTCAAGGTCATCCTTGGCTACATAATGTGTTCAAAGGATGGCCTGAGATATATGAGACCTCTCAAAAAGTTTAAACAGTACTATGATAAATTATATCTCATAGTATAAAATAAAACATCTATGAATCCACAGTATTGTAACAAATGACCGACCAGGCATGGTGGTACTCACCTGTGATCCCAACATTCAAGAGGAAGAGGTCAGAGGCACAATGTTAAGGTCTAGTCTAGCTTACATTGTGAGCTTTCAGTCAACCTGTGTTACCTAGAGAGACTCAAAAACACTAAAATGAAATAAAACAAAAGATAAATGGAAAGAAGACACATCTAGTATAAACTTCCAAATGCAATCTATATAGTCTGCTGTCTGTACCCAAGAGTCCACATTTGGAGATTCCTCTAACCACACTTCCAAAACATCTGGGCGTGGAGCAAGCATGTCTAGAGAGGTTTAGGAGGTAACTCAATAGTTTAAGAACACTGAGGGCCCAGGTTCAATTCCCAGCACCTACCTGGTGACTCCCTCCTAGCTGTCTATAAGTTCAGTCCTTGGATACCTGACCCTCTCTTTTCTTCTAGCCTCTGAGGGCATCACATGCATGTGGTGCACGTGAGCACAGACATTCAGGTAAACACTAAAAAATACACATAAAGTAAAACAAACAGCGAGCTGGAGAGATAGCTCAGTGGTTAAGAGCACTGGCTACTCTTCTGAACGACCTGGGTTCAACTCCCAGTACCCACATGGCACCTCACAACTATCTGTAACTCCAGTTCCAGGGAATCTGATGCCCTCACACAGACGTACAGACATGCAAAGCACCAATACATTTAAATAAAAAAGTTAAATTTTTAAAAATTAAAAAAAAACACTTTAAAGAGACCCTGTTTCAAAAAGAAAGAAATTAAGAATTTATAAAAATGAAATTAAAAATAACAAGAAGCTTTAGACAGCAATACTACACACATGTAAGACTTATATCCATAAATATATGAAAAACTGAAAATTCAACAACTAATAAGAAAGGTTCTATGTGTTAGTTACTCAATTTAGTAATTTTATAATTGTTTGTTTTTCTAGACAAGGTTTCTCTGCTAACAGCCCTGGCTGTCCTAGAACTTGCTCTGTAGACAAAGTTGGCCTTGAACTCACAGAGATCCACCTGCCTCTGCCTCCTGTGTGCTGGCATTAAAGGTGTACATCACTGTCACCCATGTATAATTTTTATACATATTATTGTTAGACTTTGTAAACACATACAATTTTGTCAATCATATCCTAACAAAGGTAAAGGGGAAAGTAAAATTCCAGACAGAAAAATAAAGCTTCTTTTTTTTTTTTCTTTTCTTTTGAGATAAGGCCTCACATAGCCCGGGCTGGCTTGAAACTCTTTATGCAGTTAAGAACTCCTTGAACTCCTGCCTCAGCCTCCCAAGTGCTGACATTACAGACATGCACCATCATGCCTGGCTCAGAAAAACGATATTCTTTAAAGAAGAAAACAAACAACAAAATAAAAAGCAGGCAAAAATCTGCTGGAGACGTAGCCCAGGCTTGAAATAGTTGCCTGACACGCTTGGGGCCTAGGGTTTAATCCTCTGTGCTGAAGAGATAAATGAGTCAAAGATCTGAGTCAATGTTTTGCTAAAGAAGATACGCAGATGGCGAATGGGTACAGGTGGAGATGGTTAGTGGCATTAGTCACAGGAAGTGGACAGTAAGCTGTGCTGAGATGCCACAGTATGTGCACAAGTATCAACAGCTAAAATAGGGACTCTAAGTGTTAGCAAGGGTCTGGAGAAGCTGGGTCTCTCATATGCTATGGGGGGAGGGTCATAAAACGGTACAACTATTCTGAAGGACAGTTTCTTACAAGCTACACATAGAGCTAACCTATGACTCAACCATTCCACTCTACGTGCTTTTTCAAAAGAAAACAAAACGTGCGTGTCTACACAGAGTCCGAACTCGAATGCTCATAGCTCTACCTGTAATATCAAGTCTCACACAAGAGCCTCCTGTTCATCTATCATGGATGCTATCGTTTTGTGTGTTTTGTTTCATGCAGGCTGGGCAAGTGCCCTAAAACTGAGCTCTCTCTTTATTTTTAATTTTTAAACAAGATCTCACAAAGTTGCCGAGGCTGTCTTTGAATTTTCTAGGTGCCCCAGACAGATTCTGCATTTGTGATCCTCCAGCTTCAGGCTCCTCACTACCTGGAATTACAGACCTGTGACACGAGGCTCAGCTTTGATGGGGGCTCCTGACTCTTCACTGCAGAGGTAAAGTCATTGTTCTGACAGCCCTTCTCTCTGACCTCCAGGCCACTGGGAGCTATATTTTTTGACACCAAACCACCAACATTTACTTTCTGTGATTTGTTCCAAAGTTGATGCAGTCAGAGGCCTGGAGAGATGGCTCACTGGCTGAGAAAGCTTACTGTTCTTGCAGGAAACCCAGATTTGGTTCCTAGCACCCAAGTTGGACAGCTCACAACTACCCGTAATTCCAGTTCCAAGAATCCAAGGCTCTCTTCTGGCACCCGTGGGCACTGCCATAAATGTACACATACTTAGGTACACACATAAATAAACAGATACATCTTTTAGTAATAAATACATAGCAGCATTTGATCGTGTGAATATTGTTTGCTACAAAGCTGAACAGTGTGCTATGGTTACAATGTATCTATGACAATAAACACTTGTCATTTTAGGGATGGGAAAACTGAGATCAGAAAGCTTCAGAGTTCTGTTGAAGAACACACAGCTTGTGAGTTAGAGGGATGCAAAAATCTTTCCAATCTTGCCTCAGACCTCGTTTCTTTGAAGTGGAGATACTTGAACCAAGATAGTTGTCATTTGATTCGCAGTTGGAAAGAGGTGGATCAATGACAGCAAAAACTTTAAGCCTGAGTGAGTGACAGTGTTAGCAACTGAGAAGAGAACATTGATAGGAAATATATACAGGCCTGTATCTATCAAAGCAGCTGAATTAGCAAAGAATAACTTTCCAAAAATATAAAGCACCAAGCCCAAATGGTTTTACTGGCAAAATTCCATCAAATATTTAAAGAATAAATTATGTTAGATCTATACAATGTATCCAGAAATAGAAAAAGGCAAATTCTAATTATTCTTCTTCCAATAATAATGATAATAATTGGACAGGGTCTCACTAAGTAGCTTAGGCTGTCTTGGAACTTACTTTGTAGACCAGGCTGGTCTTGCACTGATAGAGGTCTATCTGCTTCTGCATCCAAGTGCTGAGAGTAAAGGTACGCACTACCACGCTGGGCTAGAAGGGGGAATTTTTCTTGTTCCATGAGGCCAGCATTACCTTTATACCAAAATATTATAAGAAAACTACTGACCAACATCTCTAGTGAACTAATATGCAAAACCCCCTCAATAATACATTTAAAAAATAGAATCCAACAATATATGAAAATAATTATACACCACATTCTAGTGAATTAATTCCAGGGACACAAAGTTCCTGATTTGAAAATCAATTGATGTAACCCATCATTTCAACAGGCTAGATGAAAAACAAAATCAATCATATGATTATAGCCGGGTGGTGGTGGCGCACGCTTTTAATCCCAGCACTTGGGAGGCAGAGGCAGGTGGATTTCTGAGTTCAGGCCAGCCTGGTCTACAGAGTGAGTTCCAGGACATCCAGGGCTACACAGAGAAACCCTGTCTCGAAAAACAAAACAAACCAAACCAAACAAACAAACAAAAAAACCCAAATCATATGATTATATCAATAAATGTGGAAAATCATTTGGCAAAATATAATATTTGAATTGAGGAGGCAGCTCTGTGGTAGAATACTTATGTACCATGACCAAGTGCTTGGGTTTAATACACACACACACACACACACACACACACACACACACACCACACATATACACCACACATGCACACACACCACACACATACACACACACACCACACACACACACACACACACACACACACACACACACACACACGTGCGCGCACATACACACATGCACACTACTCATTCATAATTTTTTAAATATCTCTCCAAAAACTTTATAAGGAATATCTATAAAAATCTACAGCTAACATCATACTTAAAAGTGAGAAACTCAAAGCCCTCTCTCTTGGAGTTTCTATTGCTATGATAAAATACCATGACCAAAAGCAACTGGAGGAGGAAAAGGGTTCTGTGTCACCTTAAACTTCCGTGTCATAGTCTATCACTTAAGAAGGCAGGCCAGGAACTCAAGCAGGCCAGGAACCTGGAGGCAGGAACTGAATCAGAGGCCATGGAGGGTGCTCCTCACTGGCTTGCTCTGAAGGGTTTCTTAGACAATTCAGGACTACCTGCCCAGGGATGGGACCGCCCACAGTAAGTGGGCCCTCCCCATCAATCATTAATCAAGAAAATGCCCCACATTCTTGAAAAAAATTATGGAATCTTTTTTTTCGGTTGAGGTTCCTCTTCCCAGATAACTGACTTATGTCACAAAACAAAATAAAACAACCACAAAGCAAAACAGATTGGGACATCTTCTTACTAAAATTAAATAAACGAGAACACTCTCACCTCTGCTTTCCTTCCTCTCTCCCTCCTTTCCTCCTTCCCTTCCTGCCTCTCTCTTTCCCTCCCTTCCTTTCTTCTTCCCTTCCTTCCCTCCTTCCTTCCCTCCTTCCTTCCCTCCTTCCTTCCATCCATCCATCCTTCCTTCCTTCTCTCCTCCACCTCTGCCTCTTCTTTTAAAGAATTATTTATTAGTTTTATGTATATGAGTACACTGTAGCCGTCTTCAGACACACCAAAAGACAGCACTGGATCCCATTACAGATGGTTGTGAGCCACCATGTGGTTGCTGGGAATTGAACTCGGAACCTCTGGAAGAGCAGTCAGTGCTCTTAACTGCTGAGTCATCTCTCTAGCCTTCTATTCCCTTTCTTTTTCCTTCTGTCTTTCCATCTTTCACGGGGACAAGATGTCCTTCAGCAGATACACTATAACACATCCAGACAATGACATAATATTCATTGGGAAAAAAAAAAGGGAAATGACCTATCAGACCATGAAAATTCTTATTACTAAGAGACAGAAGTCAGTGTGGCAAGGCTAGAAGCTGTGGAATTCTGGGAAAGACAAAAAACGATGGATGTGGGGAAAAACCATATTAGAGGTTGCTGAGGAGGGGAGAGAGGGATGAGAAAGTGGAACACAGAGTTTTATGTACAATCATGGTGGCTACAATCCATTACACATTCGTCAAAACCCATAGATGGTACAACTGCCTAGAGAGAGCTCCTGTGAACGGTGTGACTTCAGCTGTGTTGTGTTGCTAGTTCCTTGGAATTGAAACACTTCCTTCTGAAGGGGAACTCACTCGTAAGACTCAGGATGCTCAGAAAGTTAGGACTCGGGAGGCCCCGCTCCCCAGGGTTATATAATCTGGAAGCAATGGCTGAGAACCTAGAGACTCTTCCATGGAGCTGCCTGGAAGTTGAGCAGGGAGCTCCAGGGATGAAGCTGGGTGAGTTTTTGGGTGATGGAGTCACCCATGGTCCTGCGAGAACAGTCAACAAGCCCATTGGTATGGCTAGGTATGGTGGGATTGTTTCTCTGGTTTGTTTCGTGCCTTGTCTGGCAAGCAACAAGGTGCTCTGAATGGATCCCTCTAAGTTTGTGGATTACAGCAAAGGTGTAAAAGATGCTGACTGTGAAGGAAGTCATCTTCAAGAGACATGGAAAGTCCTTGTACTTCCTGTCCAGGTTTCCTGAGACCCTAAAACTTTCCCAAAATGAAAAACAAAGATTATCATTTCTTTTAAGATTTATTCATTTTATGTATGTGAGTACACTGTTGCTCATTTCAGACACACCAGAAGAGGGCACTGGATCCCATTACAGATGGTTGTGAGCCACCATGTGGTTTCTGGGAACTGAATTCAGAACCTCTGGAAGAGCAGCCAGTGCTCCTAACCTCTGAGCCATCTCTCCGGCCTCCGAAAACAAAGATTATTAAAAATAAAAAGCCAACCACAGAGCTCAGAGGGAGGAACTCATGGTTTGTTTTTTGAGAAGAGTGAGTCACTTCAACCATGGCTTCTCCTGGCAGACTGGGCATGAGCACATAAGGCAGAATCTACAGCCAAAAGGAAAGCAGGTCTGAGAGAGTAGATTGGGAGCTGGCCGATGGGTATGGGGATAGGGAATGCTTAGGTAATGGCACAGTTACTGGGGAAGGGAGATGAAGGATTCCCCCAAGCTCCTGACTTCTAGTTATTTATGGGCAAAGGAGCAGATGGAGGGGTGATTTCATACCCTGCTGGCTCAAGATGCACCTTATCTCCCAGAATCTGGACCACTGGGGTCGCAGGGAGGCTGAGAAGTCGGTACTTAGGACTTAGGTACTTGTACTTAGGAGCGGTACAAGAAGGAAGGCCATGGGACACCTGGGCTATAAGCACCAGGGACAAAGGAGGGACACCTCCTTTTTTTCTTGGAATCTGAGATTTGTCAGGGCAGAAGGGTGAGGGGACCTAAGTTTTCGAGGGGCAGGCTCAGAGGTGTTTATAGGGTGAGGGAAGTTGAAAGGCGTTTATAGACTGGGGGAAGGGAGTCCTCATGGGAGACTCCGCACAGTGGAAGGGGCAAGGACTTTTCCGTGGGCTGCTTTGATTTATTATAGAAAATGCCCTGGACTGGGAAAGAACGGGGAAGAGGTCTGAACACACCTTAATTCCATCTTTTGACTTGGTCAACAGTTTGATTTCCTTCTGAAAAGTTTTTCTTGGCAGAGAGAGGCGGGGAATCCAAGGAGGTCCCGGTCTCAAGACCTCAGTTTGCCTGGAGCCAGAAGCCAGGGACCTGAAGGGTTTTAACCACACGTTCATCAGAAACGAATAAAGAGACCTAGTCTTCCACTAGTTCCCTATCATGAATCCCATTCCCCAACTTTTCCCTGAGGTCACCATTCTCTGGACCCTCTGACCTCTACACGTGGAAGGGGCAAGGAGGTCCACGACGCAGCGCCATTGAGGGAGGCTGCACTGTAATTGAATCCAGGGACCTTGAGACAGGCAGGGGCCAATGGCTTTTCCCGGCCTAATTAGATGTATTCTAAAAAAAAAAAAAAAAAAAAAACCACCAAAAACCTAGGAAACAAATCCATATGGTCTGCGATTCTTTTCTCAGGCTCTTTACTCTCCTGAAGTCGTAAATGTCGTGGGCTTTTTAGCACCAGGGAATTGGGAATGGGGAGGGTCCACGGGCTAAGGTTTCTCTGCTGTAGCAGGGTCCAGAATCTGGGATTTCAGCGCCAGGGTCTACACCCCCACCCTAGACCCTGGCTCTCTCTACGCTTGGCACACAGCCTCCATCCCCCCACCCACGCAAACCTCCCTTCTCCCTCAGGCCTCTCCACCCTCTTCCCCAACTCTACAATCATCCCCCACACACCCACACACCCACCCTGCAGTCCAGGCCCTTTCCCTTCCACCCTGTGGCCCCAATACATCTCCTTTCATCTGTCCTTCAGCCTTTTCCTGCACTGACATAAGCCCACAACCTTTTGTCAATCTTTTCTCATTGTGTGATCTTTCTCCACGGCCAGGCTGGAAGTTGATCAGAGACAAAATGTATGTCTTTTCCATCAACTTGGTGAGGGGTAGACTTTAAAGTAGCCCCAAGCAAACTTCATCTGCTGTAAATAGGAGGCTTCCAAAGCTGACATAAAGAACCTGGAGGACTTTATATCTATGCAGACATCAGTGTAGGGAAAGATAGAACCTGGAATGGGAGTGGTGGACCCCTCCAGGCTGTGTATTTCCTGGCCTGAGCATTTCTGCAGGACCAGGGAGATGCAGGGTTCTGCATTAAAACAAGGAAGGCTTAGTGACTGAGTGACTGCCAAACAAGAATGCTTGCTGCTGATAGCATCCCTGCTTTGGAAATCTAGTTCACAGTGTCTTGCCCCTAAGACCCTCTGCCCCCATTATGGGGATTGTGAGAACAATCCAGAGTACTGTGGTCCTTTGGTGTCCAGAGAGAATTGATTCCAGGACTCCTTTGGAAACAACTCCTTGACTCCACCCCGACAGGTGTTCTTGGTCTTTCAATGGAAAAATAAAGTATTTGCCTATACCCTCCCTGCATACTTTAAATCCCCTCCAGATAACTTACAATACCAACAAACTATCCTGTATTGCTTGAAGAATGACAAGGAATTCTGTACTTTAATACAGATGCAATTTTAAAAGAGTTTATGTGTGTGTGTGTGTTGGGGGTGCGCGCACCCGTGCATACCCATGACACTTTGGGAGTGTGGAAGTCACAGGACAATCTCCAGAAGTTGGTTCTTTCTTTTGTTTTGAGGCAGGATCTGCTACACTGCCTCATGTGGGTTTCCGGAGGATTCTCCTGCCTCACCCTCTCTGTAGGAGTGCTAGGGTTATAGATTCAAACCACACAGATTCCAGGTTCCTAGTTTGTTAACATAGGTTGCAGGGATTGGACCTAAGTCCACACATACTTTCATTCACTGAGGTATTCCGCTGGCTCACACTCTTTGCTGTGAGCTTCCAGTCCATAATTTGTTGAAATTGTGCCCGCAGAAACCACAGACATGGAAAGCTGACTGGACTTAGAGACCCAAGGTCTCAAAGACGGCCCCACCTCTGCTGTGCAGCCATTGGGTGATCTTGGGAGAAGCTTCTTTGAGCCTCAGTTTCCTTGTGTATATTTGGGGTGACTGTACAAACTTGTTCATCAGCACGGGCCAATTAGTAAGAGCCCACTCATTCTCAAGGAGCCTGTGGCCCAGGTGAGACATGGAGGGGCATCACTGAAACTCTAAAGGGGGTTGAAGGATGCTTGTGGAGAGAGCCACCTGACAGACAGACATGTGTGTCTGCTTTCTATACTTCACCGAGGTCAGCCTCAGCCCAACTCAGCAGTGGGGTCTCTCTCTCTCTCTCTCTCTCTCTCTCTCTCTCTCTCTCTCTCTCTTTCTCTCTCTCTTTCTCCTGCCCTGACTCACACCCTTTTCCCAGCTCCTGCCTGGGAGAGAGAGGCCCAGGCTGCATCTGCTTAAGAAAGTGATGCCTGTGGGTGGCTTCTCCTTCTCTGTGTCAGCCAAGAATGGGGGAAGGAGCAAACTGCTGGCCTTCCTGGAGCCTGAGGGACAATCAGGAGTAGCTTTTGCCAAACTATGTCAGGCTGGATTAAGTCAAGAGGCTGGCTGGGTTACAGTGTTTCTCTCTGCTCTCCTACTTTATCTGTCTCATACAGTTGGGGGTCTGGGTCCCCTTGAGAGGCAATGTGGTCCTTTTGGCCATGAGACTGTGAGTAGTTGACCAAGTAGGTGGGTGGGAACAGGCTGGGCTCCCTCTTTGTAGAAGAGAACTCACAGCCATCCCAGGGTTCTGAGCACTTACTCAGGAGGGTGGGCCTTGGGTGAGTAGTGGCCGTGGAAAGGGTCTCAGAGATGAGTTGGTTTATAATTTTTTTTTTTTTTTTTTTTTTTTTTTTTGAGACAGGGTTTCTCTGTGTAGCCCTGGCTGTCCTGGAACTCACTCTGTAGACCAGGCTGGCCTCGAACTCAGAAATCTGCCTGCCTCTGCCTCCCAAGTGCTGGGATTAAAGGCATGTGCCACCACTGCCCGGCTGTTTATAATTTTTTAAAGATTTGTTTGTTTGTTTGTTTATGTACTTTGAGACAGTGTCTCATTCTGCAGCCCTGGCTATCTTGGAACTCACTTTGTAGACCAGGCTGGCCTCAAACGCTCAGAGATCCTCCTACCTCTGCTTTTTGAGTGCTGGGACTAAAGATATGCTCCACCAACACCCGGCTTTTGTTTGTTTGTATTTTTTATTATTTTAAATTATGTGTAAACACATGCGCACAAGTGCTCAGTGCCCACAGAAGCTCAGGCCTGGAGCTAGAGTTAAAGCAGTTGTGAGCTACCTGACATGAGTGCCAGGACTTGAATTCAGGTCCTCTAGGTGAGCAGTACATGCTCTTAACCACTGAGTCATCTCTCCAGCCGCAGCTTATAATGTTTTCAAATAGATAAACCAAGGTCCCAAAATTGAATGCAAAGGACTGAGGTGTTCTGAGGCAATGTGACACTGAGACCTGGGTGGATGGGCACAAGGATGCAGCTGGTGCCAGGTAACTGAGAACAGCCCCTGTGGGCAGGCAACAGATTGCTGTTAAGGCCCCATGCAGGGAAGGGCAGGATATACTGGAGATGGGTAGACTGAGGAGTAGGAGGGGTACAACTTGCCCAGTCAGGCTGCCTGACAGGCCTAAGGAGGACAGGATGGGAGATAGGCTGGAAGGGCAGGGTGAGGTTCCTGGTGGGGGAAGGGGCGACCTCTAATACCAGGATAGGAGAGACAGTGACTCAAGGATAATTTGATATAATTATATTCATAAATATAATTTAACAGGCTTGTGCTAGATTCAGCCTCATGCATGCAGTATTAACATTAAGTAGCACAGCAAATTGCCCAGTTAGTAACTAATTATCCCCATTTTACAGCTTAGGGAATAAGAGCTCAGAGAGGATTTGGGACCCATTTCCCCAAGACCCCAGAACTAGTAAGTGATAAGGCCTGGCTTTGAGTCCAAAGTGTGTGGCTCTAAAGCTAATTTTCCTCTTATAACCCAAGGGATGGAATGGAAATAACCAGGAGAAACAGTCTTGGGAATGATCCAGCAGACAAGCCTGGAGACATCTATTCGGAACATTGCAGAGCTACCTGGTAGGATCCAGCAGAGACTGGTGTGTGTGTTGGGGGTGGGGGGAGTATTTAAAAGGCAAGATTTCTAGTCAGGCAAGATGGATCATGACTGTAATCCCAGAATTTGGGAGTTAGAAGAGAAGGATCATTAGGAGTTAGTGGCTAGCCTGGGCTACATAGTGAATTCTAGGCCATCCTGGGCTACAAAAGTGAGACTCTGTCATTAAACAAAAACAGAATAGAGCTAGAGAGATGGCCCCATGGTTAAGGGCACTTGTGCTAGTCTGACCGGGGACTTGGGTTCAGTGCCTAACACCCACATGGTGGCTCACAACCATCAGTAACTCCAGTTCCAGAGGGTTCTAGCACTCCTTTCTGGCCTCTGAGGGGTGAGTCAAGCACACCGTGCACATACAAGCAAAGCATTCATACACAGAAAATCAAAAATGAATCTAAGAGATGAGGATAAAGATCAACTTCCCTGGATAGACAGGTGGCGAGGCAGCTGAAGATGGACGGAGTAGTCCAGGCAGGGTACCCAGCACAGGGACACATCTGCAGCATGAGCCTATCTTCTGGCCCTGCCCCCCAGGGCTGCCCCAGATGGCTCTATGCCAGGTTCCCAGCAGCCCCAGCCTGCTGCAGCTGGGGTGAGAGGCTGGGAACAGAGGAGAGGAGGCTCTGGCACTGGCATCACTGTTCAGACTGCAGGCTCTGAACTGGGATCCCCTTTCTCCTTCCCCTGGTGGGATCCAGCTGTCCCTGCCATTCTTTGGAAGGGGACAAGAGATGCTGGAAGGGGATCCTATAGTAACACCCACCAATTAAGGTTAGTTTATCTTCAATCTCCATCCTAACCTTGAATTCCAGTTCTCACTCTAGTCTTACTGTATCTCCAGACCCACGCCTCACCCCCAGGGCCTGTATCTCCATCACACCCACCATTTCTAACTCCCATTTCAGCCTGCTGGTGGCATATGCCACCTGGGATGGGTCCCACTCAGTATAAGGCTCTGTAGGGCAGGTGGGGCTTTTACATGGCCTTGGACAAATCCCTGGCTTTCTGAGATCTTGTCTGTAAAACCAAACTTCTCATGAAGGGCCTACAAGGTAATTATACAGAAGGACAGTAGTTGTGACCATGCTTTGTAAGCTTTAATGTGCAGGACCGATGCCATCTGATATCATGAAGTAGTGTTTCCAGGGGTCCTTGACAGGCAGTTTTGTCCCCTGGGAGTTTCCAGACCTAACTTGGAACCAGACTCTGAGTTGGTCCACTGATACCTTTCATCCTCTCAGGCTAGAGAGCAGATCACACCCTCCAAGCCTGGAGAGTAGCTGCCCCTCTGTCTCCATGGAGCGGTTTTGTTGACGGAAGACTGCCTGGATGGCGATACTGACTCCTTGTTGGGTTTTCCTGGGACAGCCTCGGTACCAGTATGCCAAACAGATTTCCCCACTACCCCCTCCTCTGTTCTTGCTAACCAGGCACCTGGACAGGTAAAGCACTACAGTCTGGCCTAGGTGGGAGCCTCCTTCCATGCCCTCACCCTCACCTGAGTCACTGTTCTGGATTTACCAAGCTTCTGGCAGCCTCTC
This sequence comes from Rhabdomys pumilio, assembly GCA_030674055.1. Taxonomy (NCBI): domain Eukaryota; kingdom Metazoa; phylum Chordata; class Mammalia; order Rodentia; family Muridae; genus Rhabdomys; species Rhabdomys pumilio. The sequence goes on along the minus strand of JANHMN010000002.1, from coordinate 25,649,225 downwards.
TGGAGAGGCATGTGACAGGTCCCAGCCTGACAGGCATGTGGCCTTCTCTGGGCACGTGCCCAGCCCATGTGTTGCCCTATGAAGGAGCTGGGTGCCCTAAACTGCTGAGGTGGTTTTTCTGGGATCCTACTGTGATTTTGGCCTCCTGCACAGTGCACTGGCTTCTAGCCAGTCACACACACACACACACACACACACACACACACACACGCACGCACGCACGCACGCACGCACGCACGCACGCACGCAGGCAGGCACGCACGCACGCACGCACGCACGCACGCACATCTACTTGCTTCTCCAAGTCTCATGGAGGCAGCGTTTTGACAGGAAATCTAGGCTGTAGCTCCTGAGACAGACTCCAATCTCATCGAGACAGACAACTTCTGTCTCCATTTTGAATAGTCACAGAACTCCTAGAGAGGGGGACACTGGCTCACACTGGCCGGAGACTGAGGCAGTAAGAGCAGGATCCCGGGGGCTTCAGCCAGCCTGTGTGTAGACACCCTTGAAGCTGTGCTATTGCTGAAGCTGCCACAGTTGGGGGTTCAAGGTTGCCTAGACATAGAGCTTAAGGCTCCAGACCATGGGACCCCCACTTCCCCTTGTTCCTCACCTAGAAAGCTTCCTGTTGTTCCTGGGAAGGATCTCGCTTTCTCCTTCCCTTCTCAGCACAGTTTCTGGGTGTCTTGCTCAGGGGAACCTCCTGTTTTATCCACTACACTCCCCTCTGACCGCAGTCACCTGTCTCTTGCCCCCCCCCCCCCCCCCCGACCAGGCCAACCCAGTGCCTTGCCCCTTTAGGATTCCTTCCCTGGAGATCCCTGACACCTCCTGCTCGAACCTTGGTGCTTTCTTAGTCCTCAACTCAGATCCAGACCCCTTAACTCACTGACCAAACCCTCCGGAGCATCTGCCTCACCCCTTCACTCTGGTCCCCTAAGCAGGCCTGTCTAACGGTGTGGGGGGTGGGGGGGCTGCACACTCTACAGCCAGCAGAGGAATGATCCACGTAAGGCAAGACAGAAATTCAGTTCAACATGACTTAGTTAGCTGGAGAGGGTCCAAACGTCTAGAGTCTGACCCAAGCTGTTTATTTTTTGACATATTTAAGCACAGTACAGCCTTGGGAACAAGTTTCCTTGTGACAGTTAGCACAGCAAAGCTCAAGACAAGACTGCATTGAAACGATCTCTCAAAGCACATGCCTTTTGCAGAGTACTTGTGACCTCATCCATAAGAATAGATGATTCCGGTAAAGCCTGGCTCGACAGATAGTAAAAGATCATCGGGTTTCCAACTACATCACTATAGGTGGAAAACAGGTTCCTTTGGTTGAAGAGAAAAGCCTTCAAGGGTAGGGGTTCTGGTTTCCCTGGTGCTAGCTGAGAGCACAAGGGCCTAATGCCTACTACATAGTGGACTTCTTTCCACCCGGATCTCATTCAGTAGCTGTCAGGTGACTCAAAGATACTCCTCTTGAAGTCTGGAAATTCCTTGAGCCTGGCATTTCACAAATTCATCTGATCATCACCCCAGGGTGGGTTCTCAGGCTTCTCCAAAAGCCTGTTCTGCCTCTCAACTGTCCCGTGTCTGAGCAGCTGTGTCAGCCACTTGGTGGCCCAGGATGGACCCTGGTCTCATCCTGCTGACTGCCCGCTGCCTTGCTGAGTGCCTTCATGCACTGGCACCAAGGCTAGCTGCTTTCCTTTTTGTTTCTTTTGAGACAGGGTCTCACTTGTAGCCTAGGCTGGCATTGGATCCTCCTGTGCTAGCCTGAGAACTGGCTTATAGAAATTGCCACTATGCTATGCCTGGTTTTTTACCTTATCTCATCTTACCCACTGCCCCCCAACCCCCATCAGTATTAGAGACTGAATACTGAGCCCTGTGCATGCTAGACAGGAACGCTGCCACTGACTATATCCCTGGCCACATTACTTCTTTCTCTTCTTCAATTTTGTTTGTTGTTATTGTTTTTATTGTTTGTTTTTGGTTTTGTGTGTGTGTGTGTGTGTGTGTGTGTGTGTGTGTGTGTTTGAGACAGAGCCTTACCATATAGCTCTTGCTAATCTGAAACTCATTATGTAGATCAGGCTGGTCTTGAACTCACAGAGATCTGTCCGCCTCTGCTTCCCAAGCACTGGGATTAAAGGCGTGAATGACTATGCCTGGTTAAATTTTTATTACATTCTTTTATTTATGCATTTGTATGTGTATACACATGCATGCATGCATGTGCCACGATATACGAGTGTAAATCAGAAGACAAGTTATAAGAATCAGTTCCCCCGGCTGGGCAGTGGTGGCGCATGCCTTTAATCCCAGCACTTGGGAGGCAGAGGCAGGCGGATTTCTGAGTTCTAGGCCAGCCTGGTCTACAGAGTGAGTTCCAGGACAGCCAGGGCTACACAGAGAAACTCTGTCTCGAAAAAACAAAAAAACAAAAACAAAAACAAAAACAAAAAAAAAAAATCAGTTCCCCCCAACCCCCTCCCCCCATGTAGGTCTCAGAGCTCAAGCTCAGTCACCAGCGTGGTGGCAGGTGCCTTCTATGCTGAGCCATCTCACTGCTCAAAACTCTTCTTGTAAACGCTGCCTGGATTGTTTTTCTTCCTTCCTTCCCACTTAGGTCTCCTGTAGAGATTAACCAGTCTCTTCCCTCTGTCCCAGACGACCTCAGTAGCTCCTCATTCGGTCCAAATTCCTCAGACTGTCGCCAAGTCACCACTCGCCTGGCCCTGTTCCTCCCTTGTTCTCGTGAGTATTTCTGGGAATGGAACTTAGCCTTCCACTCCTTTTGCCCTGCCTTTGCTTCAGCTGCTTCTGGTTTGTGTATTCTCTCCATCCCTTTTCCATCACAATCTATACCCTAACCAGACTTTTGGGGCTCAATTCAAGAGCTATTCTGATAGGACCCTCTTGAGGTTTCTCAGAGCTCTAATGCCTGCTTGATGCTCCTGCACCTCAATACCTACATTTCCTCCAGTGATTCTCTCTCTTTTTAAAAATTTATATTTCTCTGTCTCCCACCCCCACCCCTGCCCTGCCCCCCCGTGTGTGTGTGTGTGTGTGTGTGCATACAGGCATATTTGTGCAGGTACTCAAGAAGGCCAGCAGAGGGCGTCAGACTTCCTGGAGCTAAAGTTACAGGTAGTTGTAAGCTGCTAGATGCTGAGGCTAGGGACTGAACTTGAGTCCTCTGCAATAGTAGCAAGTGCTCTTAGATCTCAACCCATCTCTGTAGTCCTTGATGATTCCTTCTAGAAATTCACACTGGGGCTACCTGGTGAGGAAGTGGGTGGGGCAAGTATTGAGACTGAGTGAGGCTGCATTTGATGTTTTGGGAGACTCAGCAGTCTTACTTTCTCTCTGCACCCTGCCATGCGCATACAACTGCCAGTCCCTTCCTTCAGGTGAGATGACATTTCTGTCCCAGGGATGGAGCACCCAACCTTCACCTAAGTTCATTTGTGATCACCTTCATGGATCACTTTGGTTAGATGGTAGGAACAAAGTACTCTCCACCCTAGACCTTGAACACAAGGCTTTTAACTCTCCTGACAACACAAAGGAGAAGGCTACCTGAGGAAGGGGAACAGGAGGTAGAGATGGAGAAACTGGGTCCTGGGGATGTCCTATCCTGGCCTTTTCATTTCTGATGACCATATAAATTGTCTCACTGGGTTGGTTGGGCTTGCTTCCTGTTGCAACACAAATGCTCCTGGCTATTATGTTGAGGAGAAGGGAACTTGAGGCTGGCTTCTGGGCTCTGTCTGGGGAACCCCGAGAGGTCATGGCATGGACTTCTGCTCCAGCAATGATGAATGGCACCTGAGTTGCCCTGTGCCCCTGGCCTGCACATGCTATGCACAGTGCTGGCATCCAAGGTCTGGGGGAGTAGAATGAGAACCATCTGGACTGCTGGTGGAAGCCATCGCCCTGGGGTAGGGCTAGGTCTCTGGGGTGGACGTTGCACCCCAGGCCAAAGGTTTTTGAGGTGGGGTGTCAGGTTCCTTCCTGCTGGATGACTCCAAAGAACCTTATATTCTGAATCACTAGGCTATGGGTCAGGGGAGGGCATTCCTAGGGTTTTTTTTTTTTTCCCTAAGTGAGCAATCCCAGCCCGGATGTGGTCTGAAGGGGGTACCATTGAGTGCCCTGGGAGGGATGAGGGATGAGAACTAGAATGTTCCAGTGTATTCTTCTGTAATGGTGCCTTTGGGAAATGTTCCTGGCCTCATCTCCTGGACTCCTTGAAGGGCTGGAAAAAGTTGATGCCTAGGTAGAACATGCTGGGAAATGGGAATTACTTCCTGGGCCTGGGAGTTCTCACCCTGTATTTGGAGCTTTTGACATGGGCCTGGGTTGGGGCAAATGCTGAGAATGTCTGCTTACTTAGGAGCCGCTGGGCTGAGAGCTGGAGCCCAGGTGCAGGCCAGGCAGGGTAGCAGGCAGATGTCTGGTGTGGCTAGGAAGGGCCAGTGGGAGGATAGAGCAAGGAACCAAAATGGATAGAAGTCTGAAGAAAGAGTTCTCCTTGCCTCTGCTTGTGTCTCCCGGAGCACAGCAGTCCAGCCTTCTGCCCACCAGCTGCCACAAAGCTGAAGCAGTCTGCTTTGTGTTATCAGAGGAGCTGGTTCTTCTAACATATGGTCAGCAGGCCCTCAGACGCATGATCACCAAAAATGTCTTCTGTTGACCCCAGCTCTGGTCCAGCCCCTTCTTCCCCCTGGAGTTCTATCACAGGCCCAGGGTCCCCCATGGTTCTCTCTGCTGGATGTAAAAGCCCTAGATGTGTTTCAAGTACTGTCTCGTGTTACCCGTTGGCTGACTAAGGGGAGGGGTGCCTGAGAGGAATGGGTGGGGCAGCTGATCCTTTAAAGATGAAGAAATGAGACAGAATGAAATAGACAAAGTCTGAGTTTAGAAGAGAGATGGCTTGGGAGTGTCGTAAGGCATACAGGAAGTGAAGACTACAGACTAGGCCCAAGGATGCAGAGGACCCAGGCCCTTAGGGGTGTAAATAATTTTCGTTTGTCCTCTGAGACCCCCCCCCCAAGACTTGGAGTAAGTAGCTACTTTGAAGATCCAAATCCCTACCGCTCAGCCCTGTGCTGTAGTGACCCTGTGCGGTTGCCGCTGGCCATTTATGATCATTGGCATTGACACGTGGCTGGTCTAGGAAGTGCAGAAGAAGAAGAAAGACACATAGGAGCTGGGTGTGGTGAAGCAACCTTGATCCCAGCCAGCACTCGGGAGGCAGAATCAGGAAGATCTCTGTGGCTAAACCAGGGCTAGCCTGGTTTACATAGCAAGCTCCAGGACAGCCAGAATTACAGAGAGAAACCCTGTCTTATAAAACATCAAAAGAGAAAACAAAACAAAACAAATAAACAAACAGAAAAACAACAACAACAAAAACAGGATTGTGATACTTAGTAGGACAAAAACTATTCCAAATATTTCATTAACAAGTTTAAATGTGGACCACAGGTTGAGATGATATATTTCTGTCGATAAATATTCCATTGGCAGAGTCAGCTGTTTCTTTTATTTGTGAAAGGTGTCCACTAAAAAGCTTCCAAGTCCACATGTGTCACCTGTGTTTGGTGAGTATTGGGCAGAAGGGACTCAATGCTTAGTCTGTGTAAATGAACCTTATGTCAGCTCTATACTAGGTAAGATGCTAAGCTTGAAACAGTGAGACCAGAGCCTGCCTCTGGGTTCCTGGAATTTACAGTAATCGAATAATCACTCAGACGGGTGCCTAGCTGCAAAGACGGCTTAAGTAGTGTAAAGAAAAATAGGGGCCTGTGGGCTCTGAAGGTGGAATCGGGAAACTCGGTCTGGAGCTGGATATGGTGGCACACTCCTGTAATTCCAATGCTTGGAGTGAAGAGGCAAGAGGGTCAGAAGTTTAAGGCTCCTCTTGCTTATATAGAGCTGTTCAGACCAGTCTGGGTTATAAGAAACCCTGTCAGAAACAAAACAGATTAAACAAACAAACAAACAAACAACCCCCCCACAGAGATGGAGTGAGGGGGGCAGCTAATTTGGACCCAGGCAACCAGTCAGGATTCCCTAAAGACTCACTAGACTAAGGTAACTTGGTAAAGAATATTCTAGATAGAATGGTACACACAGAGGCCCTGTGGCTGAAGGAAATTACAAAGTTTCCAGAATTCTGAAACTGTTTTGGAGGTACACAGAGGGTAAGGTCAACTGCTCCATCTAGGCGGTGAGTCTGGGGGGACTCGGGAGGGACCTCACACAGCCCCGCAGGACCACAGCAAGCATGAGGAAGCTGAGGGTAAACGTTAACTCCTGAGGTGGAGACGAGAGGGATGGAGGAGGGCAGAGATCCACCAACCCTTTTCCCACAGTGTAGGGAAGGGGTGGGGAGGGTTTCAAGCCCCCCACAGCACTCAGTACATAGTCCAGACCACTTGAGCAGGCTCCACAGGAGCCCAGGCCCTTGTCTGACCCTCCCTGCCTCCCTCCCCTCCTTGCTTTCCCCCCTTCCTTTTCTGGACTCCAGGCTCCAGTCTTTCTCCAGGCTGGGCTCTGTTCTCACTCCTTCTGGGCCTGCTACCTCACGCACCCCTAAGGGCCAGCTTCCATGTCCCTTCCCTGACCTTTCTGGGGCTGGTTGGGCTTGACTAGGCCTCCCTTGCTTACACGCTATATACCAGCCAGGGCTGCCTGCTGCAGCTCTCTGAAGAATGCAGCCACTGACAAGAGGGCTGTTTCTTCCCACCAGACAGAATTTGGATTCCCCACCTTGAGGGTGAAGATGGTATTTACTTCAACAGAATGCAAAGTCCCTGAAGATAGCAGATATACTTCCGTCTTCACTATTCCTGCTATAGCATGGGTCCATAATAGGAAAATAAGCCCCCAAGACTGAGACTTTCTCCACCAGACAGGGACTGTCTCTGCCATTATTTTCCTAGTGCCAAGAGTTTCTCCTCTCCACCACAGTGTCATCCTCCTTGTCCATCCCATCAGTGGGGGTGAGAGACAAGAAGGCTCCTGTCTTCCTGGTGTCTGACTCTTTGGCTGGGCCCCACTGGCCCCACTCCCTTGGCCTGGGAGGCTGGAGGCTTGCTTGCTGTTCTTTCTAGAAGAGCAAATCCTTTTGCCTTCCAAAGTGACCACAAACCACTCCTACTAGAGGACCTGGATGACAGATCAGTAAGTAAGAGGACCAGTTCTGACCACCTGCCTCACCAGCCTCCGAAGGGGCACAGCTTATAGCCAGGGGTCCTAGAGGCTCTCGGGCCAGAGATACAAGAGCTCTGGTCTTCACAGAGTCTCAAGGGAAGGGCCTGCCTGACTCCTGGCCAGGCCAGTCAGTCTCCTGCTGGGCCATCTGGACCCAGATCCTGTGTGATCTTGTGTATGCTTCTGTGTCTTACAGGCCATGTGGGTGGCTGGGAGCTATGGGGTCATGACCTGGCCCTCCATCAAGCCTCTGGCTCCCCTGTGGTCAGTTTCACTTCTGACATCTGGTCCAGTTCACAGCTGGCTAGTTTCCTGCATGGCAGTTTTTTACTTTCCCTCTCTGAGATCTGGGAGCAAAAGGGCCCCGGCTCTTTTCTCCCACCCACTTCTTGACTGCACACACGAAGTTGCTAGATTCTTGTCAAAACTTCTAGAAAAAATGGACAGGAACTAAGATGGAAATTATAAAAGCTAGGGGTTCCGGGGGAAGGGGTGCTGATTTACATATTTAATCGCAACTAACAAAACATGATTATTTCCAGAGGGGGGGGAAAAAAGTCTCTTGGTACCATTTTTCATTTTTTCTTTTTTTGCTATTTAATGGTCATCACGTACGTTTTATGTGTAGGTTTCGGGAGGGCCCAAGAAGTGATTACACAGGATGCAAAGGAAAGGTGTCAGGGAGCATGAAGGGGTCTGGAGCTCATGTCACCAGCTGGAGGGCCAAAGAGTCCATCTTGGCCCAAAATAAGGCTGGAGAGACCCCAGAACCAAATACATGCTAAACCGTACCTGCAGCTCCCCCGACTCCCCAGCTTCTGGGGAGGAAAATAAATACACGAAAAATGTCCCACTTCCCAGGTGTCTGGGGAGGGCCAGCAGGTGGGATCCCTCTACCAATTGCAGATTGAGGTCCATAAAAATACCACCCGTGTACAATGCTCCTGGTCTCTTTACAGGGTTGGGTGGACCCTGGGTGGGGAAGGATGGTGGTTAGTCTGTGCATACCCTGCCTGGGGCTCCTTCATGCTAAATAGAGGGGGAGCCCACTCATTCCAACAGCAAGCAAAACAGAACAGGCCAAGAAGCCAGGTGAAAGCGCCACTGAGCCCTCGTGCCCCTTCCTGGCCGTGCTCAGGAAATCAGTCCTTTGGAGGGGCCTTGAACTGGAGGAGAAAGCTGTCTGCAGACTGCGGGCCAGCATCTGCTTTCCTTGTGTTCTCACTGCTTTTCTTCGCTGTAGTCTTCTGGGTGCAGCCGAAGTTGGACTTCAAGAAGGGGAGGAGTGTGAGCATTCCTCCACACACAGGCCATCAGAGACAGATGCAGCAATTCTCCGCCTGCCAGAGCCCAGAGTGAGGAAGACAGCCCCATGAAGCTCAGCTTGGTCCCCTCCGATCTTTCTCTGGCAGCAACTCCCAGCAGGATCTAGTCTCAGCCCAAAAAGAGCCAGCCATGGGGGAAAAGCAAGACGTGTGTGTGTGTGTGTGTGTGTGTGTGTGTGTGTGTGTGTGTGTGTAGTGTTAGATTGTGGGGTGGAAGTCCTTGGTCCCTGAACCCTAGGGCTGACTACAAGGGCCATTGTTGGCTTCAGACTTACGCCAAGAATGAGAGCACTGACAGATTCATCCCTCCACAAATGCCATGCGAATAAGCCTGACAGAGACAGAGGAAGGCAGCACCCCATTCTCAAAGCCCCTTAGCCCAACTCCATCAGGATAGGCCACTGGACCAGGTCTTAGATAAATAGTTCATCTGCACAAGGGTTGGGTAGGGGCCTGGAAGTGGTTGAGGGTGGAACAGATGTACCTTCCAGATATTTCCCTGAAAGTCACTCCATCCCTGCCAACAAGCACACTTGACGCCCTCATTCAGAAAGGAGTGTGTCAGCCTACATTTGGTCTCCCTGTTGTTGGGTGTCCTAGGTCAGTTCCTGCCTCTCTCTGGGCTTTACCATCCTATGTGTAAGAGGGGAGTGTGGACTGGGTTCCAAACCTGCTTTCAGCTCAGACAGGCCTGTAATCTTCTTCATCTTTGGCCAGAGGGGAGAGAAGAGGGGCTGAGGAAGGTCTAGCCTAGCACAATGCCCCCCTGTTCTCCGGTTCACAGTGTGGAGTCCATGGCTCTGGTTCTTCAGTTCCTCCTGAGTCTTGGGGGTGCCCCTGTTACCTTCTCTAGTGTCAAACCCCCAGATCTGACACAGATAATATGTAAAAAGAAAGGGAAGGCCTGAGATGGTCATGAGGCAAGACAGGCTCGGGGTGGTCCTATCTCTCGCCGGAGAGGGAGTGTGGTCAGAAGCAAGGGGCCCCTCAAGAGTAGCAACGGGGCTATGGTTTGGGGAGCGGGACACAGAGGCCCTGCACAGAGATGCTCCATTCTGACGGTTGGGCCACCCCAAGGGAGAGGGGGGCAGCTCTGTGGGGGCTGGCTAGAACATCAGTCATCGGAATGTGGGATAGGACAGGGGCTCCCGGTCTGTGAGCTCACACTGGGGACGTGGCCGTGGACTCGCTGCACAGGCTCTCCACAATGTCAGCTCTCTGGATACGTCGCAGGGCGGCTAGAAGGGCATCAAGCGTTGCACTGTCCTGGGCACCCCAGCTGGCCAGCAGGGCTCGGACTGGGCAGGCCTCATGGGTAAAGGAGTCTATATGCTCAGGCTGGTAGCCCAGCTCGCCTGCCAGATGTCGCCAAGTGTCACCATTGAGTAGCTTCTCCACCTCCTCACGCTTGGTCAGGGGCAGGCTACTGTAGAGGTTGCCATCACCCTTGAGGGCTGCAGAGAACGAAGGATTTCAGTCCCTAATGCTGAACTCCCGTTCCTTCAGGGCACCTAGCTAGCAGCTTGGGCCAAGACCCCAGAAGGGCCAAAGCACACACCTCTAAGTCTAGAGTCAGAGGCAGAGGGATAGCCAAGATGAAGGTCCTAGATGGGGCCCGGGTGAGAGGGACCTTGAGTCCTGCTGACACACTGTCCTCTCCACACCCTCGGCTCTGGCACCATCCTTTCCACGAGTGTCCCCTCCCCCCCGCAATCATCAAGGCCGAGGAGGGGACAGGGCACTTGAGCTCCAGACAACTGCAGCAAGTGTCCTACAGCCCGGCTATGGGCCACTAATTAAGGTACACACTTAACTACTTGTTTCCTAGAAGTCCAGGGCAGGAGGCTAATTGCAGCTACTTTGGGCAGTAATTAACCCCCAGGGGGGACAATTAGCCTGATGAGTCTGGATGCTCCAACTTGTAAAAGCCTGCATTTCCCAAGTCATCCCAGGAGAAAGCAAAAATCAAAACAAAAAGTTCCCTTTCCCATGTCCCCACCCCACTCAGCCTCTCCTACCCAGGTACCCAGCCAGACTCTCCTGTAGTGTACACATAACTGAACCCCCAGTCTTTTGCTTTCTCACTCACCCTGGCCTGAGGCAGTCTGTGTATGGGTCTGCTGGTCATGCAGGCTCTGGCTGTCCACAGAGATGCCACTGTCGCTGTGCAGTTTCTCGCCCTCCGGTGGGGGCGTCTGGTTCACCGGCCGGCTGTTGGCTCCTTGTTTATTTTGCTTGCAGCTGTTCCACCTGCGGCCCAGGGACAGGGGACAGGCCAGGCCTTGGGGTGAGGATTCTATCAGAGCAGCCAACATAGCTGTGCTGCCCATAGAGGCCAGGAGTGTGGCAAGTGCCCCCCTCCCCAAAGCGGCGAAGGAGCTTTTTTTTTTTTTTTTTTATGACCTTATCCAAAAGGCTGAGAAGTGATAAGATGCTCATTTCTGCATGTGAATGCACATGTATACGCAAGCACGCGCACAAACACACACACACACACACACACACACACACACACACATACACACACTGAAAGCTCTGTAAGGGTGGAGGAACTTGGTAAGCATTCAGTAAATGTTCTCAGAACAAACTACATAAATAAATGACTTCCTAGAAATCCCATATTCCCCAATCTACCCTTCTAAAATACTCCCATATGTGAGCAGCAATCACACACACACACACACACACACACACACACACACACACACACGTGCGTACACACATGCGCACACACAGATTTCCTTGGCAATCATAAGCAGCAGCAGCAGCAACAATAAAAACCCTGAAAATAAATGTCCATCGGAGAGGACTGACTGGCTAACTACGTTATGGTTCATGTCGCCTGCTGTAGAATAAAAGGCTGCACATGATCAGATAATCTGTGCTCTAAGGAAAACTCTCCTGAGGGGGATTCGAGGGGAAAGTATATTGTAGAAGGTGAATGGTGTCTTCACATCTACATGTGATTATAAAGCCTTCACGTGTGGGTGTTTATATATATAAAAAAGTACTCTCAACAGCTTAGAAAGTGGTATCCCAAAGAGATTTCCCACAAGATGTGTAGGATTTGAGGAGATAAAACGAGGCTTTTGCTTTTTGCTTGAGGAGATATTTAGAAGTTGTGGGACTGGGGCTATTTCTTAGTGCTAGTAAACTTGCTTGGCATGCCCAGAGATCTGGGTTCCATCTCTCAGCACCACAAAACAAATCCGGTCTTGTTTGCATTTGTGTTTAAAAAGCATGGATCACTTTGATGATTTAAAAACAAAATACCAAAGGAAAAGACAAGAAAAGAAAAAGAAAAACTGAACGGGACACACATTCGAAGCTGAAAATGCCTTCTGCGAGTTCCTTGATGTGGGTACCACAGGAGCCCAAGGGTAATGAGGGAGGTTGGGAGTGCCTTGAAAGTAAGGGCAATTTAGGAAGAGACACATGCAGAACTGGGCTGAGGGCAAGGAGGCAAGTAGTTAGACGTGGCGGCAGGGACTAAGAAACAAGGAGCAGCCTGGGAATTGGGAAGAGCTGGAGCAAGGACAGAAAAGGAAACCATGTTCTACTACATATACACTCACACAATACACACCACACACATACACTCACACACACCACACATATACACCACATATACACACCACACACACACACACACACTCACACACATACACCACATATACACACACCACACACACACACCACACACATACACTCACACACACCACACATATACACCACATATACACACCACACACACCACATACACCACACACATACACCACACATACACAACATATAGACTCACACACACACACACACATACACCACACCCACTCCCGCACACATGACAATACACTTATACAAGCACTCACACACACCATACGCATACACACCACACACACTCACCCCCCACATACACACATAACATTCACACACTCACATACACACTCACATAAACATACTCTCTCTCACACACCATACACATACATACCATGCATACACACCACACACACATACACTATGCAAGCATATACACCACACACACACACACACACACACACCACACATACACACTCACACATACACACTCACACACACATACATACACACACCACATACACACATATACCATACACATATACCACACATACACTCACACACGCTCACACACACACTATTCGAGCACACACACACCACACTCACACACACTTTGCAAGCACACACACAATGCAAACACACACACACACACACACACACACACATGCTCAGGCAGCCACACCCAAGAGTCTGGCATGAGATCGTGATGGAGGATGAGTTTAGGGTTGATTTAAGGGTATGCATGTTTTCATGGAACCAAGGTTGGAGCAAATGTCTCCTTTGTCTTCAGTGTTCCCCCTCTTACCTCTTGAAAGCAATATAGGCCACGAGGCCCACAACCACAGCAGCCAGGATGGAACAATAGACAGGAATGAGGTTGTCAGTGGTGCCTCGGGTCACTACCGGCTGGGAGCTGCCCATCACAGTGGTCACCATATCCGCCACTGTACTGGCTACGAGGTCTTGCTCTGGAGGTGCCTCAGGCTCCTGGGTGCTGGGCACTGTGATGTCAGAGCCCTCCGGGGGTGGAGACCTTGTGATCCATCGGCCAGGGATCTCTGCAGAACAGGGCCACAGGAGTCAGGACCTATCCAGGCCTTCCCCTTAACTCCAACTCTCCAGGGCTTCATCATGAGCCTCCCACGCCTGGGGCCAGGCACACGGGGCCAGGCTGTTATGCATGGGGTTGGGAGTTGGGACTGTGCACATGACTCAGCTTAGAAAAGAAGAGCAAGGGCTGTATGACTAGAGACTTATGTCAGTATGGGGCCTTGATTTCCCCATCTAGAGAACGGGCTTTCCGAAAAGAAATGTTCTCTGAACAACTTTTTTGGCTTAGGCCATGGAACCAGGATTCTAGTCTCTGCCAGCAACCAGGCATGAACACCAAGAAACCTGAGCTATAGAGACTCTTCAAGCTGGAGCAATGCCATAATTCCTTTGAGGAATATAATTCCTCTGGGCTAGTGACTGTGGCCTTGAGGAAGGATGGGCCACTTACATCTGATCAGAAGCCAGATCAGAAATGCTGCCCGGCAGGTGGCACTCAGCCCCTTCCTGTCTTAGATGCTCCAGTTCTAGGCTGGCACTAGATGTATAACTGGCTTGCTTCATCCCAGCCAGTCCTTGCACAGTAGCCAGCATGTTTCTTGTGACACCTGACCCCACCCCCAAACAGCCTAGCCCTGGCACCTAGAGGAGAGTGGGTTAGACAGCTGGCACCCTCGTTAGCAGGAAGCAGACGACTGGTAGAGGGAGGGTCTATAAAGTAGACCCTGCCTATTGCTTCAGAAGGAGCAATTCTGTGCTTGGCCACCCATCTAGGCCCGCTCATGCCATTTGGACATTGCCAGCCTTCCTGGCAGAGGCTCCAGCCCCTCTTGGCACTGGTGGGTGGGATTTTCCATTCTGCCACCCAGCCAGAGGCAGTACTAGAGGTTGTAGGCTCTGGATGGTGGCCTGGGGGATACTTGTCTGGGCAAAGCAGCCTGCCTCATCCATTCTCACTTCCCACGCTTGGGGCAGGGAGGGAAAGCAGACAGGGTATGCTAGTAAGGTTAAGGGGAGGACACTTTGCTACCCAGATCTGCCATGCCCAGTCTACAGTGTGCCCACCCAAGCTGGCGCTAAAGCTGCCCACTAGTCCTCTGGGTCTCCCCAGCTCGAGACAGAGATGCTTCAAAGGCCCCATTTTCAGCACCTTCTGAGGGGTAAGGCCCCCAGATGTGAGTCTGGAATACATCTGGCTGGCAGTGGGGAGAAGGTTGCCATCTGCTGCCCAGTCCCACCCCTCCCCCATCCCAGTACCAAGCAGGGCTGGAAGGAGCGGGGTGGGAAATGGAAGAGACAGTCCTGTCTGGGTGCACCCTAGAGGACCTTGTTGTGATCTGCTGGAGTAACAGGGAAGGTTTAAGCTGTAGTTTGAATCCAGAGGCTGCAGATGTGACTCAGTTTAGATTGACAATCCTGCCCCTGAGGTTGGTGTGGGTGGCTGAGGGATATAGAAATGAAGGAGCCTCAGAGAAGGGCTAAAGACAGTGTCGAGTGTTCAGGACACCTCCCCTCAGCCCCGCCCCCAGCCTCTCTGATAGGAGTTGGAGACGAGATCCAGATGTGGCTCTGCCCCATAGCGTTCCAACCCACTAAGCGCTTGGCAGGTCCTGACAGCCATTTCCGGAATGAGAGCTATCAGGAAGAAGAGGGAGCAGGTGACCCCTCCTAAACTTCAATGCGGTAAGGAAGCTGGGCGTCTGCCCCAAAGCTGGGTAAGTCACCATGTTGACACCTGAAATGTATATGCGGGCAAGTATGCTACATTGGACAAGAGTGGGCTGCCAACCCAAGAATCAAATTCCATTTCCTGAAAGGGATGCTTGGCCTCAGGGCCAACATTTAACCCTTCGGAGGTTGAAACCAAAAGAACAATACGGCTGGGGAAGCAAGATTGCATCTGGGAAGAAATGATTCCCTGCTCAACAGAGACTGCCCCTTTTCCAACCAGGTCCTCCCTTTCCTCTAATCATACCCCTGACCTTGCGCCCCACTGGCTGATCCAGACTTGTCCACAGAACTGTGCTTCCTGCTGCCTGGCTGCTGAATCTCTCTCCCTGCTCAGCCTAGCTTCTGAGGCCATTCGCCTGTCTTGGCCCACGGAAATCTTCACCACAGCCACCGTGGGACCTATGCCCCATCCCTCTCCTCTGATTCAGCAAAGAACTGCAAGCATATTTAGGGTCTCAGTGCAGCTTGCCAGCCTTCTCTGCTCTGCTACTAAAGCAAGCTCAAATCTGGGTATGGGAGAGGCCCTGGCTGGTTGTCAGGAACCCTCCCCAGCCCCAGGACAGGGGATCTGTATCTTCTACTCCACAAGAGGCTGATGGAAGGCAGAAACTGTTTTGTCTCCATCAGGGTAGGGTATCTCCAAAGCTGGGGCTGTCTTCTCCTCCAGTAACCACAGGCTGGGTTACCTAGCTCCCCTCACTGGGTCTGTGTCAAAGGTCATTCCCTCTCCAGGAAAATTAGGGACTTCCTGAAGGTGATGCTCTTGCCTGCTCAATTTGAGGGCAACCTGAGATTCAAATTTAAAGGAAAATAGATCCATGGGACGGCCACCCACTGAAGGGCAGAATGAAAAAGCAATACCAGGGCTGGAGAGATGGCTAAGAGCACAGACTGCTCTTCCAGAGGTCTTGAGTTCAATTCCCAGCAACCACATGGTGGCTCACAACCATCTGTAATGGGATCCAATGCCCTTTTCTGTGTGTCTGAAGAGAGTGACAGTGTACTCACATATATAAAATAAAAATAAAATCTTTAAAAAAAGAAAAATCAATACCAACTTTCTTGGCCCCTTGGAGATAAACACTACCAGTGACCGTGGTGGCTGTGCCCTGGCTCCCAGCTGCCTCCACCTGTCCCAAGATCTCTCTATCTCTTTCAGGTGAGCTGGATAAGGCAGGCCCGTAGCCTTATCTTGTCTACAGCCCTCGGTAGATGAAAGCCCTCCAAGCACACCCCACTTTATCCTATCCCTCCCCCAGCCTAGGCTTGCCATTCCTCTCCTGTTCCCTAGAACCAGTTCCTTCATTACCTAGTCATTTTCTTCAAACAACTCCATTTCATTAAATGGCCACAATGTTTTAACCTCATCTCCAGACACCAGGAGGGGAACGTGTCACCCACCCCAACAACCTTATGGTGGCCCTATGGCCATCACTTAGGTCCAGAGACGGGAGTGATCCCCTGATGTCACTGGGGGCTAATTTAATTTGGGTTGCTATAGCCGTCATCACTACCCACATTTGGCCTCATAGCTGAAGGGCCCTCACTCCTGTGAGTCCCCAGCCCCACTCCAGACCAGAAAACCTGCTCTAAGCTGGAAGGAGGCCTGCTTCAGACTCTGGCATCTATGGTGCCTTCCGGATGCTGTTTGCGGCCCATATAATCGCTGAGAAAGTAGTTAGGATGATTCCTTCCAGTGAACAGTAAGCTGGGCCTTCTCAATGTCAGTCCAAAGAAGGAATTAGTGGAAAATATTTTGCTGTGAGGTTGAATCTAGAATCACCACCTCAGTGCACTTATCAAGAATGTTACTAGGCCTCAAAGAGGATGCTTGCTGGATGAAGGCCAGCCTAGGCCCTTACGACCTCTAGAGGGCGCCCTTCCTCACAAATCTAGCTCTGCATCCCCACCCCACCCCACCCCTACACACACACACACACCACCGACCCAGCCTGGAACCACGCTCACCCTCGCATTCGGCATCGGCCCAGGGCGTGCACTCTCGTAACTGGCGCTCAGTGTCCTCGCACACCGTGCAGGGTAGGCATGGGTCCACGTGGTTGGCTTCGTCTGAGTATGTGCCCTCTGGGCACTCTTCACACACTGTGTTCTGTTTGTCCTGGCAGGAGAGCACGAGTCCTGAGCCCACTTCGCACACGCTGCAAGCCTCGCAGCGGCCAGTCTCCTCATCCTGGTAGTAGCCATAGGAGCAACGGCACACTGCATCATCTGCCTCCACACAGGGAGCTGACATGCTCTGCAGGCCCAGGCACTCGGTGCACGGCTTGCACGGCTCAGTGGCGCTCACCACGTCAGAGAACGTAACACCTGTGGACACACACACACAGGAAAGCATCAGCGTCAGAACATAGTCACTTGGACTGTGTTTGAGCATGGGCATATGAATATAGGACTGGAGTCCCTCTGTCCCCATCCCCAGCTAGGACTATTGCCTCTGACTCAACTTCACCTTCTTATTGACTCCCACTGTCTTTTCTGAAGTCCCTCAGCCTATGAGAGCTGGTTTGACAACTGACTGGGAAGGAGACCCATTCTCTAGGCCCTAAAAGAGCTGGTCCTAAGGCCTCCTGAGGTCCCAACTGTTTAGGTAGATTCCTTGGCAAATCTCAGAGAGTTGCCAGACCTGTACCCTAGTTCCCAGCACAACTAAAATATAATATGAATGGTTCTGTTCAGCTTCACACACTGGCCAGAGGTTAACTATGTCCCCGAGAGCCTGTACCTGAGTACAGGCTTTTTTTTTTTTTTTTGTCCTTTTGTCCCTCTTCCCAGGGGGTGGGAGAGGGCAGCTCATGTAGGCCTGAAATGGGAATGACAGCAGAATGTCATAATGCCATACTATACTGTCTGCTCCTAACCATGGCGTGCATGACTCTAAAGAGCAGACCAGTTGTCCAAGGAAGATGGCGCAGGTACAGGAAGAAAGACAGGAGAGACTTGCACGTACAGTTCCCTGGTCCTTTCAGTATAAAGGACCAAGCCTTCCATCTAAAGGCACCAAGGGTCATATCCTGGGAAGTGTGTGTGTTGTGTGGACTCAAAGAACAGAATGAAAGCGGTCAAAACGGGGACAGGAGAGAAAACAGAGGGGAGGGGCCTGGGTACCAACCAGGTCTGTTTCCAGGTGGTTTGTTCAGGTACCTTGCTTTAAAACTCACTTCCGTGACTCATTAGCTCTGTGATTTGACCTCTCTGAGCATCTTCCTTTCTCTGTGAAATAACATCCAGATACTGTGGTGCACAGGAGGACTGTGAATTCAAGGCCAGTCTGCTTTACAAAGCGATTTTGAGGCTAGGCTGGGCTACAGTGAATGAGAACTTATGAGACTACGTAAAGAGCAGCTGCTGGTGGTGACGCCTTTAATCCAGCACTCTGGAGGCAGAGGCAGGCGGATCTCTGAGTTAGAGGCCAGCCTGGTCTACAGATCAAGATCCAGGACAGCCAGGGCTACCTATACACAGGGAAACTCTATCTCAAAAAAAAAATCATATAAGCAAACAAACAAATTAAACAATTAAAAAGCCCCAAACAAACAAACAACAACAAAAGCTAACTAAATTACACACCCACAGGGTTGTGATGAAGAATGTGATGAACAGTAATAAAGATTGTTGATGGTTAAGTTACAGTCGGACAATCTCTCCAAATGAGAGGGTGCTATATGGGGGTGAGGGTGGGGACTAATCACATAGGATGGAAAGAACAAGCTGGCTCCTGGGATAATACAGAACTGAGTCAGCAGACTCCTGGGAGTAGGTTTTGGATGGTGTGAAAACTGTGGTCTTTTTTGGCAGAGCATGAAGGCAGGAGCTTAACAGGCTTCCTAGTGGAAACGGTTTTTTTTTTTTTTTTTTTTTTTTTTTTTTGAGGATGGAGGGAAAGTCCCCGTAAACTAGGCTTGTAAAAGCAGCCTGTTAACACAGCTGGAGGGGAGTGTGGCAGAGGGAGCACAAGGGGGAAGGGAAGAGGCAAGGCTGTCTCCACCCCTCCCCGAGCTGCCCTGACTCCTGTTGTGTCCACTTTTCTAATTTCCTGGCATGGCTTTCCCTGAGTCCCCAGCTCAACAGTTGCTGAAGAAGGGTACACAGGACAGAGGGGTGTGGCCTAGGACATAGACATCCAGGCAATGGGAGGCAGCACTCAGTGGCTGATGTTGACTCTGCCTTGGGACAGAGACTCTGTGAATCTGAGGCAGGTAAGGTGCCACCTTCCAAGAAGACAGAGCCTTCCCATCCAGCCCAGGTGTCTCACTGCTAGGGACAGAAGTCACAAGCACAGAGATAGAAATGCACGTGTTTGAGAACACTAAGGAGTTGGGTTACCTGAAGGTTGGATGGACTCAGGAGGGAGCATACAGAGGTAAGAGAGGTCTGACTGATTGGCTCAGAGCTCCCAGCTCCTTATCCCGTTACCAGCAACCCCCTCCTGGGGGGACTAAATGCCTGGTAGATGCAGGATCTTCCTGGCAGCAGAAAGAGAAAGAGCTCTGCCTTGGGGGCCTGAGGCGGCAGCAGAGCAATGAGACGTCTAGCAGAAAAGACTGAGACTCCTGGTCCCACAGGGCACAGAACTCACACGGGGATGAGAACAGAGCTGTCATCTGGCCTCTCCCTCCACCACTCCTGGAAGATGAGCCTCTTTATGTCTGAAGGAAATGCCAGGTAGCTCCGTTCTGCTCTTCCTGCACCACGTCATCCCATAGTAAGGACACCCTTGTGCTGCAGCCCCTGTCCCTCTTGGCATCAGAAAGTTACAGAACAGTGGCCTGGAGGAGAGGCAGCCACACCCTCCTAGGATCCCCCAAGGTCAGTTTCCAGGGCAGCCAGGACTTGATCCTCCTTCCCTTCCCCCCAAAGCCACAGAGGGTAGGTTGCAACCATTGATCTTGCAGCACAGAAGGTATTTTTAGCTGGCCTGAGCATCAGTTTCTTCCCCCTGCCTAGCTACTCTTCTACCAGCTCTCTGCTTGAGGGGCTAGGAAGGGGGGGCCCCTCTGGGAATCCCCCACCAAGTCCACTCCTCCTTCTGCACACCCCCTTATCTATATTCAGTCCCTCCCTGTTCTTACGTTATATCCCACTCACTTCCGGTGACCATGAAGAGGTTGGCAGGGGACCTGCCAGGAAGCAAAACACTTTCAAGTTCAGCTCTGTGCATGCCAACCCTTCCCTCCGTTTGCCACCCTCACAGACTCACTGTCCAGGCAGGGTTCACACACAGTCTGGTTGGCTCCGCAAGGCTGCGTCACACCTTCACCCAAGTTGCAGGCTTTGCAGCACTCTCCGCTGTGGGTGTACATGCCTGTGGAACATGTTTCCTTGGCACCTCCAAAGGACACCTAGGTGGAAGGAGATCACAGGGTCAGCCTGGCAGGAGAAAAGGGGGTGTCTTCCAAGGGATCAAACGCCTCCCTCTTAATACTTTCTATTAGAACCACCTGGGTTGGGATGAGCTCACCCGGGAGGCATTAGGAGGATCAAAGCTGGCAGGAAGGAAGGCTGTGGGGGGGACAGCAGAGGCCCTTGACTGCTGCTGGGGTGTGAGGTCACAGCCTCAGTGGCTAACCTTCTGCAGAGTTCACCTTAGGGTTACAGCCTCTCCTAGAGTCCTGAGGATGCACCACATGAGGAGGCCAGCCTGAGAGCGACATCCAGAATGGCTGGACAGGTTGCAGCTTGCACGGGGCTCCTAGCCAAGGGGGCCAGTGGAGCTGAAATCTGGCCCAAACTCCATTTGCTAAGCCTCACACCTGCAGGGCTGCAGTTACCCAGAGGCAGGGATGTTTCCTAACAAAGGGGAACAGGGCCCTTCTCCAGGTCTCATTCCACATATTAAATATCAAAAGGGAGTTGTCTATGCCCAAGAGCAGAAGGCAGAGAGGTCTTGGGTTCAAATCTTGACTTTGTACTGGAGGTTGCTGGCCTGCCCTGGGTTTCCTTTAGGCGTTTTCACCTCTCTGCAGACAAATACAGGGACACCTTGGTGCCAGGGCAAAGACTGATGGGCAAGTCTGGAGCCAAGACAGAGAGAAAGGGATGCCTGTTATCAGTGGCCACTCTTACTATTTAGAAACTCTGTTCTCCCAGTGTTGACTTCCCATCACTAGCCCGACTCCATCCCCTCCCCTCTCCTCCCATGTGGCCCCTGGGAACAGAGCTGGATCAGGGGGAAAGGGGAATCAGATTCCTGCCACTAAAGCATCTTTGCTCATGGATGGAACGACTTAGCACTAGATTCCCCAGAGGGAGGGGCCGTTGGAGGCTCACTTTGTTTCTGTTCCTTAAAGAACAATCTTAACGTCTAATAAAAACTCCAAAGCCTTCTCTGCAGGCTCCAGACCTTGTGTGCACACACACACCCCCAATTTGATTCGGAGCAATTTGGGCTCTTGTCCTGAGACCAGGGAGCTTTACAAGGTTGTTCAGGCATTCCTCTCCTGCTTCCATGCTGGACCAATCTTTACCAAGACACATACCAAACAAACAAAAACTCCACTGTGGTTTTACCAGAGTTTGATAGAAAAGGAAACAGGCATGGGGGTGGGGGGGGGCAAACACTGGATGATGCCCTAGGGGCAGAGTGGTCTCCATAAGGCCAGCAGAGAGAGTGCAGGAAGCACAGGAAGCTGCCACCATCTCCTCCCAGGTACTGGCAGCAGGAGGGCTGGCTGGCAACATCTGCAGACCAGGAGCCCTGAGGCACCCGAACAGGCTTCTCCCAGGAGCTGAGATTTCAGAAGGGTCTGTTCTGATTTCCTTTCATCACCTAGGGCTTGGCTTAAATATTACTTCCTCAAGGAAGTGTTCCTATCACCCCCACCCCTCCCAGATTAGACAGGCAGAGCTATGGACTGAGGTATCTTAGGTATCCATAGATACTGAGGTATCTATGGACTGGTATCTCCTGCCCTATCTGGCACATAGTAGGAGCAAATGTACATAATTGTTAATTTAAGAACAGGAAACTGCCATATGCCTTCAGTTACCTAGAAGTCTGGAAGACTGACTCTGGATAGCTATGTGTCCTTGGGGACAAAAGTGTACTGTTGTCATCCAGTGCACTTCTCCTTTGCTCAGGGGTGGGAGGTGAGGGTGGGGGGGCGTTGCCCTCCTTCACCTCTCAGTTTCTCCATCGCTGGGGCACCGGCTGTTACCACCAGCAATTACCCAGGGCTGCAATGCCGCAGTGTTCTCATGTTCTCGATCCCAGATGAGCACATTTTTGTCATTTTGTCAGCTTTTTGATAGTTTTCCTGTCCCTTCTCTTCCTGTCAGGGTATCAGTTGTCACTTCTTGCTCCTATCGCAGTATGACCGGAAGAGTCCCTCTCCCAGAACCATAAAGTGTCAGTTCTAATGGAACCTTTAAAAAACAATGCCACTGGACCAGGCAAAAAGCTGGCTGGGAGCCAGGTGCACACATGCCTGTGATCCCAGCATAAGGGAGGTCAAGAGAGGAGGATCTGAGTTCAAGGCCAGCCAGGATTACACAAAGAGAAATGGAGATGGGGGTTGGGGGGGTAGAGACAGACAGACAGACAGAGGTGAGTAGAAGCTGACGTGGAGGGAAGAAGTGCCCCAAGTCAAACATTTGGGCATAATCACAGCCCCTTTCACTTTTTCATCTGATTCCCTCATCACTTAGGGCCAGACTGACAGACAGGTTTTAATTTCTCTGTGTGTCTGCTTCCTACCAGTAAGTAGTCACACAGCACCTGCCTCAAACTACTGTTTTTAAATGAGTGGGTGAGTGTGGGGTAAAGGTACTTTACAACTTTTCTTTTCTGTCCTCCACTGCGTGTTGTTCCCTTTTTGGACCTGGGGTGTGTGTGCACCACTGCTCCTCTTAACCAAGGTCAGCAGAGAGTTAGAGGGTGTGTGTCGAGGGGCTGCCAGGCATTGTACATAGGATCCTTGTCAGAGACATAGTAGCTTTGGGCAAGCACCTCTGCCAAGAACCTGTTCACCCCCACTCCTCCCCACTCCTCCCCACTCCTCCTCATTCTTCCTCTCTCCTCCCTGCTCCTCCCCTCTCCTCCCCACTCCTCCTCTCTCCTCCCCTCTCATCTCCTCTCCACTCCTCCCCACTCCTCCTCTCTCCTCCCCTCTCATCTTCTCTCCACTCCTCCCTCTTCTCTCCACTCCCCCCTCTTCTCTCCACTCCTCCATTCTCCTCCCCGCTCCTCCTCTCTCCTCCCTGCTCCTCCCATCTCCTCCCCACTCCTCAGGCCTCCTCACTTCTTTTAGGATTTACATATAGAGTTGGAGGCACATAATCAGTATTCACATCTGTACTTGGTTTGTGTTCCCTGTCATAAAATCCTAGATTTGCTGCTAAGTAGTCTGTGATTTTGAGCATCTTATTCTTCCCGAATCTCAGTTTTCCCATCTAAAACACTTAGCACGGCTCCTGCACTGGGTTGCTGTGAGAATTGACTGGATTCATGTATGCACATCCATCAGTAGCTCAGTCAATGGTCGCTGTTGAGGAGGCAGTGAGACTTAGGGAGTATGAGCTGCTGCCTGGGGAAGATGGAGCAGAAGGGAGGCGTCAGCCAAGCAGGAACGTGTGACTGGAGTTCAGGCTAATTGCTCCAAACTCCGATCCAAATTGATCAATTTATCAAAGTGACAGACCCATTTGCCTGTAGTTAGATCTACTGCATTTATTCATTTCAAAGTTGATAGCATGACTTCTCCATTTTTCAAAATGTTCACGATCTATTTATGTCATTGCAGGGCTGGCTTTCAGTGCTCCGATGAATTGGCTTTTTTTTTTTTTAATTGGATAAAACAGACAAAAAAAAAAAAAAAAAAAAAAAAGCCCGCCAGGGTTTGCAAGCATATGGATGCTCGCATGGTCTCAATCCTGATCATTCCCACCAGTTTCAGAGAAGGCTCCTCAGAGAATAGAGCCTGTCACAGCCATATGGGGTAGGGGGTCCACTATCTGGAGAGCTTTAGCCAGGGATAGGCATTGATTACTGGCCCACTCCTCGCCCCTTTAGAAAGCCACCGAGTCACGAGTAGGAGGCTGGTGTCAATTTCTTAGGAAGCTGCCTTGTGCGGACTTGAAGAGAGGCTGGGGCACTGCACGCGGAACAGGGGAGTGGTTAGGTTCAGAGCCACAGGGCAGCGGCTAATTTACTCAGCCAGTGGCAGTTCAGGACCACACCCCCTCTCATGATCTCTTAAGTTCGTGGGAAGCTGAAAAGGAACTGCGCATGAGTAGGAAAGACTAAGGTAATGATCCCCCACCCCACCCCACCCTACCCCCACTTCCAACATGCCACCGCTGCTTTCTACGTTGGGGAGCCTGATGCCCTGCCTAAATTTCCTGGGGGTCAGCTTCCTAGCCTGTAAAATAAGAATCACTAAATTTACCTTGCTGGGTCCTAAGGTGTATATAACGTAAAAAGTACCTAAGACAGTCCAGGTCACATAGTAGGCACTTCAGATTTTAGTGTGTCCTCCCTTCCAACTCATTCCTCTAGGGAGGAGCCAGGTGCTACAGTCAGACTGGGCTGACCAGGTAGAGTGGAGGCTTTTCCCTCCTGGAACCGTTTCACCACCCACCCTCCACGGCAGCACCGACGCTCGCGCTGCCCATTTGCTGCCTACGCTGCTGCAGCCCTATTAGGAGCATTAGCCAGCCTGGCGGCTCCGGTTACAGACGTCTGAATGACAAAGTGCCTCCATTACCGGCGCGGCCCGCCAGCAGACTCGCCGGGTTGCGCTCTGGTTTCAGCACTCTCGCAGCGGCGCAGGAAGAGGCTCGGACCGCGGCGGAACGCAGAACCGGCTCTAACTGAACAGCCCTGGGGGAGAGCAGAGGTGAAAAGCAGAGCCATAGGGGGCTCAGCTCCAATGGTTCTGTCAAGGTTCAGAGGCCACGCCCTCACCCCTCCAGGATCAGAACCACACAGCGCCCCAGGCCCTCTTCCCCAGCCAACCTTAAGGACGACCAAGAAGCATCTCTAAACAGAGGCGTTAGTTAGCAAACAAACACTCTTGCAGTCACTCCCAAGTCCCCGAGGACGCTACAAGTACTGACAGCTCCGGGGAACCATATTTGAGCTTGAGAAGATACTCCATCCGCTCGCCTCCATATCCCACCTCCTGCCTATCCTTTAGGATGGTGTCACCCACATCCCTGCGGTGAAACGAAGCGGACCAGCTGCCGCGCCCCCTCCTGACCTGCGCGCGCCCCAGCGGCGCCCTTGAATGGAGGGAATTCAAAGCTGGAACGAGGTGACCATCTAGCCACACGGGACCCTGGCTTGTGGGATCCTGACCAACCAGTTTAAACTCCGAAGTCCCTGCCTCCTTATCAGTTCATGGAGATTTGGTACAGTGCTCGGATGAAGGAGAGGGTGGAGGGAAGAGTTGTTAGTTGTCAGCCTTGCTTAAGATCTGATCACAAATACCCAGAGTACTCAGGTTCACAGAAGGAGGACCCAAATGGCCTTAGCCGGAGTTGGTGACTCTGAACAGTCGGACAAAATCCCGGGCATCCTGTCTCATTTGAGAAGGGTTCATTGACTTTTACCGAAAGCCTGGCCAGGTGTGGGCGGGATGATGATCCTGTTACCTTCAGGACCGGAAGGAGGGCAGAGGGCGCAGGGCCGGTGGCTGCTTAACTTAGAAGGGGCGCAGTGCGCAGCCCTAGGCGCGCACGCAGCTCTGAACAGTAAACCCTCACCCGCAGTGCCCCCTGCGGGTCGCCTGGGGTTTTTGCGTCCCCTAGCTGTGCGCTGCCGGAATCATCACCGCCTTGAGAGTCCCAGCGCTCCGCATCCCAAGAGCTGACCCGCGGCGTCTGACAGGGTAGGGGGATGCCCCGGCTCTGTTTCTCCGGGTCCACTGCCTTGCTTCAAACCGCGTGAAAGGTTTGCCAAGGAACTACCCTGGAAGCGGATTTGCCACAGTGAAGTGGGCGCTCCCTTCCCAGCCTGGGATGCCCAGACGCAATTCCCGGACTGGGCGAGGCTACTAGAAAGAGCGCTAGAACCCACGCGGGAAACGTCTGTGACTCGGCTCTCCTCATTGCACCGTCCTTGAGTTGTCAGGCGGGCCCCGAGCACTTTAGGGTTTGCACCCGCTTTCCATCCCTCTACCTCTTTTGTGGCTGTCTCTTTTCTGCCCTCCATAAAGCCCACTTCTCCCTCTTCAACCTCTCTGCCACTCCCGAATCGCTCCTTTCAACGCCCCTCCCCCCCATTGTCTGGCCGGTCCCCATTGTCCATACCGGGTCCCCTCTGCCTCCAGTCCCTCCAGCTGCCTCCCCCATTGTTCCGTCTCTAACCCCTCACATCTCTAACGCGGATCTCGTTCCTTCCTTCTCTTGCCCCGATTCTGTTCTACAACTCCCCAGGGACTAAGATGCTAAAGGGAAAACTCCCCTCAGGATCCCAGAATTCACATTCTGTCGTCAAAAGAACCCAGGCGCTCGAGATTCCCGAACCTCCCTCCACCCCACCCGAGATGGCTCCTAGTCCCCTACACCGCACCCATCGTAGTGCCCAAGGACCACCACCAGCAGCAGCAGCACCAAGAACCAGCATCGTTACAACAGTCCTGTCTGCATCTCTATCCTGGGACTGGGTCGCCTCTGCACTCTGAAAGTCCTAGAAGCTAGGACCGCCCCTGTGGGTCACGGCCTCGCAGCTCCTCTGCTACCGGTTCCCAGCATCTGGGACCTTGACGTCCTATTCTGTTCCCTGGGTGGTGGCACTCAGATCCCCTCGGGATTCAGCTCTTTGAAGAGGTTAACAGGAGTCCCTCCTGCTAACCACTTACCCCTAGAAGCAGCAGCAGCAGCAGCAGCAGCGGGCGCAGCTGGTCCATGGCGCTGCAGGCAGCACCTGCCCTCCTCATTGCCCGCCTCCGGCGACAGCGCTCCGCTTTCTAGCTCAGTCTGCTCTGCGGACCGATGGAGCTGCGCTGAGCTGAGCTGCGCTGCGCTCCAATGCCTGCTGCCCGCTGGAGCTGGCGGAGGCTCCACTCGCTCTGGCTGCGGGCGGGCGGGAGCAGCTGGGTGAAGGCAATGCAGCAGCCCCGCCTCCTCCCCGCCCAGCCCGCCCAACTCTCCCCCACCCCCACCCCTCCGGAACCGCGCCCGCCCGGCTGCCTGGGGTAAGGAGTTCGGAGCAGCTAAGTGAGGCGTGCGGGGAGCCGCACCCGTGTGCCCCGTTGCGGCTTCTCTGTGGGCTGTCCCATGTACCCAGTGCACCGCCAGTTATGCCGAGCATCAGTCCCCGATGCTGAGGATCCAGCTGGGGCCGTTGCTCTCCCACTGATGAGGCCTGCCTCGGGGTTCACTCTCTTAAGCATCTTCGGTTCCTATCTAGCCCTTATTCCGAAAATGAGGCTGCCCTCCTTTCACGGTTAGGTATACACCTTATTCCATCCTCTCTCCGCTGCTGCTTCCCACTTGCGGAGATATGTGTTCCTTGGGGCATTTAAGGTGAAATCTATCCCAATATCATAATTTGGGATTTCTGTCTGTCTCTGTCTGTCTTTCTGTCTCTCTGTCTCTGTTTCTCTGTCCCTGTCTCTCTGTTTCTCTCTCTTTCTACACACACACACACACACACACACACACACACACACAGCCTTTCACAAACTTGAAGGAATCACAGATGTGTACGTAAAACCCAGGAATACACAAACACACTCTCGAGTGTATCTGTACCTGTGCTCATGTACCGACATCTGCCCATACCATCCTCAGACATTCATATAAATCCACTCATCCTACAAGGGTTCCTAATTCAGACCAGACATGCACCAGCACACATAGGATGACATTCACATACAAACCCCTACACATTCACATGTGTACAGTGCACGGTGATATTCACACAAGCCCACGTCTGTATTTAGCCCTCAAGTGCACACACACACACACACACACACACACACACTCATGAGTATACATGATTACAAACATGATTACACCAGCTTCTGAGCTTCCTACAGGCAGGGACAGTAGTGTCTTCTCTTCTCTGACCACCCAAGTGTTCAGTCATGCTCTGTGGGGGGGATTTAAGGGGAGAGTTGTTGAATAGACTCAACATTCAGATTCGTCCATGAGCTGTGTAGGCCTTCTGGGGACCACACTGGTCATATTCTAGAGACTTGGCACATCAAATCACCTGTATACCAGGGAATATGCAGTCAGTCGTTCAGAAGAAACATCACCCTGCCCTTTTCTGGCTCCCAGACAGCCAAGGCCTTGGTACAAAACTGTGTGGGGACAGTCTATCCCAGCACCAGATGTTAGCTATATCTGGACTTCAGTTTCCTCTTCAAGAATATAGTCCCAAATAATAGAAACAAGGGACAGAGCAAAAACACTTATAAAGAAGGCCTGCTCATGAGTAGTGATTTCCTAGGTCACTTAAACTTAATTCATCCATTCACTGCAGAAAGAAAAACAAAACTATACTATGTAACCAATAAAGTTCAGCAGACAGTCCCCAGGAAGGACAGGTGGACATCACTGTGGCTTTGAGAATTCATGTTCATGAGCCACCATGGCTAGAGTCTAGGCAGCAAGCAGGACCTCAGAGGTCCCTGGGGAGTCCTACCTCCTGGACAGAGATTACTTCTAAGATGTCCCCTCCCCCAAAGCTTTTACAGATCTGCCTCACTCACTGCTGAATTCATGGGAGGCAGGAAGGAGAAGCATTAGAACTTCCAGAAGCATTGAGCTGCTTACTACCAGGCTACTGACAGTGTGGCATTAATTTAAATACTCCCGTTATTAATAATTTATGATCCCAGTTACTATTATTGCCAAGGTTATCCATCTCAACACAATTTAATATGACCCACACCACCATGGCTGGGCCTGGGTTATTAATAATTTCCATGGTCTTGATCATTTAAGCCTTACTCCAACAATTACAAACAGCAATTGTTACTATTATTAGCGGAATTTCTATGATTAAGCTGAAGCACGGGCCTGAGATGTATTGCTGAGTGCTGACGGGGAGTGTAACTGCAGAGCGTGTGGAAGAAGTGTTGCATTGTGGGAAGTTAGGCCTGAGTGCGAATGCTTGCCCCCTGCCCCATTGCCTCTTCCTTATTACCTTAGGAAGGCTACAACCGTCTTGCTTGGCCTTTGTTTTCTTATCTGTAGAATGGGGCTTTACAGGAAGGAAGCAAGGATCAAATAGAGGAACACGATGTTCATCACAGAAGAGACCCAGTCTTCTCTTGTTCACTCAGTGCGGATTTGGGAGCCCCTGCTATACGGCCCACACACTTCTAGGTACTGGGGATTCAGCAGTGGACAAGGCAACTCTGTGGAGCTAACAGTCTCCAGCAGCAGTTCTCAGCCTTGCACATCATGGCCTTTTGGGGGAGTCGAACAACCCTTTCATCTAAGACCATCAGAAAAATCATATATTTGCATTATGATTCATAACAGTAGCAAGCTTACAGTTATTAAGTAGTAACAAAAATGATGTTATGGTTGGGGGTCACCACAACATGAGGTCACACAGCATTAGAAAGGTTGAGAGTCACTGGTCTAGATAAAGTATCAGTCATTTCATATGAGGGTTATTTTATAATGTGACACCTTAGCTTGACCACACTATAGATAGCACGGCTATGATCAGAATAGTCCTTTGTCGAGATACCCACGTCACCATGACCACAACCACTGACCTCCAAACCAGTGCACACCACTGTGACCACCACCATCTCCATCGCCGCCCCGGTTCACACCACAGCAGCTGTCTCAGCGAACCCTAGACTGCTGTTCTCTCCCCACCCCACATCCCCCCAAAATCATCATGACCCTGACATGACCCTGGAGGTGTGTTACTAGGGGGCGGGGTCTAAGGGCTTCCGAAGCCTCCTACCATCCCAGGAGGTGTGACTTCCCAGCCTCCAGCTTGAGGGTCTGAAATGTGAGCTCTGCTACCAACACCCTGCCCACCTGCTGCCTACCTGCCTGCTGCCATGCTCCCCACGGAGATGGTGATAGACTTCTATTTCTCTGAAACTGTAAGCCCTGGATAAACCCTGTTGCCCGGGGCATGGTGTCTAAATCACAGCAATAGAGAAGTAATTAAGACATGTGCCTTCCAGATTGGATGTGTGTTTGAATAGAGAAGTAAAATAAACTTTACTTCCTTTTTTTTTTAAAGACTTATTTATTTTTTTCATTTATATGAGTACACTGTCACTGTCTTCAGACACACCAGAAGAGGGCGTCAGATCCCAGTACAGATGGTTGTGAGTCACCATGTGGTTGCTGGGAATTGACCTCTGGAAGAGCAGTCAATCTGACCATGACCACCCACGCTCTCCATGACCACCGTCATAAAAACCCTAATAATACGACCACGACCATGGCCATCTTACCCACTTCTACTCATCCCTTAGAGCCACTGGCTGCCCCAGCCAAACTCCTTTGTGACTGGAACTCCTGGCCCCAAACCAAGTAGTCTTCAACTTGGTCCTATCCTTCAAGTGGTCCTATCCCAGACTCCACGAGACACCTTCTTCTCAGCCCTCTTTTTTCCTGACCACTGAGAGATGGGATGAGGAGGGAGACTGAAAAGATTGGCAGCACCCAGGCGGCAACAGTTTTCCTGAAGGGATTTTAGAACTGTCTCCTGTGATAAAGCTGCACTTAGAGATACTCTCTCTCTCTTTCTCTCTCTCTCTCCATACCTACACACACACAACACACACACATACACACACACACTACACCACACACACACACCACACTACACACACTACACCACACACACACACACACACACACA
>JANHMN010000002.1:25605918-25618477 GCA_030674055.1 Rhabdomys pumilio | reverse complement strand
ACACCACACTACACACACTACACCACACACACACACACACACACACACACACACACACACACACACCACACATACCACCGCCCAGACCCCCTCACAGGCTTCCTAGACTACAGCAACTTCAAGGCAAAAGGATGGAAATATAGATATAGTTCAGCACGGGGCTAGGAGGGGTAGGGATTGGAAAGATGCATTACCGGGAGTCCATATAGGAGGGGCAAGTCCCCCTCCCATTCACCTCACCACTTCACCTTCACCCTCCAGGAAGATGTCCCTTAATGTCCTCTCCTTGTCTTCTCATTCTATTTGTCACCCCACCTGGACCTCTCCCAGGGCCTTCAAAGGACTCAGCACCTACAAGGCTGACAGATCCATGTGCCCATATTTTCCTGGCTGCAACTATGAACCATCCTGAAGCTGCAAACCCCTTCCTTGCAGACAATGAAAATACCCACTTCCAGAGCCTTTCTATAGGCTGGGAGATGCACACGGCTGTCTCCCACAGACTGGGAAATGCACACGGCTGTCTCTCACATTCCCATTGCAGTCCTGGGAAGGTGATGCTGTAACTACTTTGTAGGTGAGGTGTCTGGGACTTGAAGAGGTGAAGCCACTTGGCTCAGTAACAAATAGTGGCACCCATTACCAATGGTTCTGCTCTGCACAAAGCACCAAGCATTCACACCTCTCCCCGCTAATGCCCTGATCCAAGGTACTCCCCCACACCCTTCCACCGCAGCTCCTCAGCCTTCTCCCTCTAGACAGCTGCTATGAGGCTGGAGAGAAAGGACCTCCTCCACCTGAGAGGGGCTCAGTCCTGTCTCCAGATCCCTGGCTGCTCCCTCTTAGTGGACAAGGCACAATACAGGCTAAGTGGGCTGTGCAGAGAGGCACACCATGCCAGAGAGGAGGGGTGAACTCTGCCAGCTCCCACCTTTCTTGCCCCAAGAGAATTACTTCTGTTCCTCCAGTTCCATGACTAACCAGAGGCAGGGTGGCAGAGGTTAGACCTGAGGAGAGGGAAGAGGCAGTGCTAGGCCTTTTCAGCTGTATCCCATCTGCCCCGGGCAGGCAGCCAGGCAAGGTAAGCGAAACTCACCCCTCCCCTTTAGGAGCTGGCCTGGTGGCTTTGAAGTAAGATGTCCTGATTGCCTCTAAGCTGACACCTGCTGAGAAATAAAGGTAGAGCCTATTCCATAAGGGGACAGTGGATGTATGGTGGAGCCCAGAAATTAGTTTGGGGTTCTTGAATTTTCATTCTGGAGCTGAATCAGTAGTAAGGGGAGTGGGTAGAATTAGCAACTTTGGAGTCCAGTTAGATTAATTCAAGCATCAAAATGGTTTTTTTTTTCACAGTGCCCCCCCACCCCATCCCCTGCTTTTACCACTTGCTCCAGTATGGCCGCTACTGCTGCCTCCCTGCCTCCACTCTGCTCTGTAGAAGCCCCATGTAATCCACATTCACCAGCCTTTTCCACTCGTGAGCCCAACACAGGGTATGCCCCGGGAGCGCTGCTTGTTCTTCCTCTACAGGGTTGGTAGCATTGGGCAAAGGCTTCTGGGTTGAGGTCTGTTCCAGTGTAGGTCTAAGCCATACCCATTTGGCTGTCCAGGAATCTCAAGGCTTGACCGGTTTGTTCAGACACAGATCATAGAGACATGTCTTCCTGAGATTTTGTGATTTGGTGAATGAAGGTGAGGGATGAGTGCTGGGACCTGCAGTACAGGCACATGGGACAGATGCCAGGGCGTTGGGGGCTCGGAGCAGCCAACTCCTCCATGACTTCAGGGGCTGCCATGCAGTGGCCCAGCCTCTCTCCACTCTGAGTGCCTTCCACTAGGATACTCCTTTCAACTTTCCACGGTAATCCATCCTTTTACTTCCCAGGGGCCTTGGGACTGCCCCACTTTAAAAACTGAATTTTTGTAGTCACTGTTTTCAAATATTTTTTTATTTTAGAAATATTTTTATATGTGTAAGTGTTTGTCTGCGTAGGTGTATGTGGACCATGTCTGGTACCTAAATAAGCCAGGAGAGGGTACGGAGTTCCATGGAACTGAAGTTAAAGACTGTTATAAACTGCCACATAGGTGCTAGAAACTGGACCCAAACCCTCTGCAAAACCAGCAAATACTCTGAACCACTGAGCCATCTCTCTAGCCCTTTGTCTGTCTGTCTGAGGAATCTCGGCTGCCCCTGAGCTTTATCTCTAAGTGAAGATGACCTCCAGCTTCTGATCCTCCTGCCTACCTCCCAAGTGCTAAGATCTGCAGCATCATGGCCAGTTTATGGGATACTGGGGGATGAACCCAGGGTTTGGGCATGCTGGGTTTACCAACTGAACTACATCTCCAGCCGTGACTTGATTCTTTTTGTTTTGCTTATTTATTTGAAACAAGGTTAGACTTTGGGCATCCTGTGTAGCTAGGATGATCCTGGACTGGTTTTCTCACTCTGACTCCACAGGCTGAGATTACAGATGTGTACCACTATGTCCAGCTAGATTCAGTCCCCTCTTCCTATTCTATGTCCCAGGGCATGCAAAATGTTTTAAAGAAAAACAAAGGCTAGAACATCATGAAATCAGTGTGGGGGAAAAGAAAACGAAGCATCCGAGGCCTAAGTGCCTGTCTGTTGACTTGATGGGTGGTGGTCAGTCCCCCCCCCTCTCTCTTGCTCTGATCCTCAGTGTCCTTCTTCCTAACACAGACATAAGATGAGAAAGAGCCTTACAGAATGAGTAGTCAAGAAAAGAGTGAGGGTAAGTGTGCTCTGAAAGGCAGGGAGGGCCGGAAAGATGTCAATTAGTCTCCTATTTGATGCTGCTATTGATGGTGGTTTCTAGCTAGAAACCGGATGAGGGGAAAGATGACATTTCAACACTGGGGACTGGGCCCAGGGTCCTTCCTGCTGTAGATAAGAGCCAGAGTTGTGACAGGCCTCTGGCTTCAGGGAAATTCCCACGGGAATTAGTGGAGGAGGAGCTGTCCCAGGCCCAGCCTTATCTTCACTCTGCTCTGCTCACCACCACCCCCCACCCCCCACCCCCCACAAACGCCTCCATGTCTGGGGAGTCGGGTCAAGTACAATTGTCTCAGTTGGTTTCCAGCAGGGGAGGGCAAAGGGCACCAATGTAGAGTCTGGACAAAGTCATGTTCCCTGTGCCTGTCCCTCAGAGAGGAGACTCCCTCTGATGGCCAGAAAAGCAAATGTTGCTGAAAGGAGGATTGCTTCTCAGCCCCATCCATCAGGAGATGGGCTCTGTTCAAATGCACAGATCTCAAACCAGAATGAAGGGAGGGGGGCTTTGGGGGACAGAAGAGCAGATGTTCCTACAGTGCCTGTCTCTTATGTAGCAACTGACCTCCTTCCTGAGAAGAGGGGCAGACGGCAGATTATCCAATGTCTTATTCTTGGGATAGATACAGTCTCTGGGTCCTTGGGAGTATTATAGGTGGTCCAGACAGTGGAAGGGAACTTCCTTCTGCTGCTGCTGTCCCCTCTATGGGGCAGGGACACAGCCATGGGCCTTGGTGATCTTCTCATCTTAGAGGTTTCCCCCAATTAAACAGCGGTGTATACCTGGGATGGTAACAGGGTGTTCATTCACACACTGGAAACTGGTAGACAGATTTCAGGGAAGTGAAAAGTTAACCCAGAAGTTAACTGGGGAAGTTGAGGCCTGGTGACAGGTTCTAAATCTTTCGGTGAGATGGTTATAGAATAGGGAGGGATAGTGAGGTTTCCATAGTCTCCGAGGAGGCCTTGTCCAGTTTCCTGTGTGACCAGAAGGACCCTGGCCCCTCCAGGTCTGCTTTTCTACTTGTGACAAGAGGATAGACCCCTCCCCACAGTGTCTTTGCTCCTGTGCTTTAAAGCCAGGTTGTAGTCCAGTCTGCTGGGTGCCTAGGGGGAGGGGAGGAGAGGAGGAGGAAGGTAGTGGTGGGGGGAAGGGACCTTGGAGGAGCCACCAGATGAGGAAGTGCTGAGTTGACACTTTTAGCCCAGCCACCTGGCTGGGTAAGTTTATTCATCCCTAGCCCTCCCCTCCAGGCCCGCCTGAGCTCAGAAATGCCTTCACAGCCCATCCCAGAGCTCCCCCACTCAGCTGGAAACTCTTAAGCAAAAAGGTCGTCAAGATGATTAAATGCGAACAGATTTTCAGCTCTTTTTCCACTTTAATTAAAAATGTGCTCTCAGTTCTGAGGAAGCTGGAGACGAAGGAGTGAAGGAGCGGCTCCCCAAAGGCCATTGGGCTGAAAAGTGAAGGAAAAACACTCAGGTGTCTGAGGTTGGCCTTCAGTGCCATGAGGGTCAGGGGACTAGCCTACAGCTGTCATGTGCCCATTGGCCCTGCACAGAGAGGCCAGCCTGGAGGCCACATGGAGGACATGAAACATTGCCATAACACACTCTAGGACTAGTGTAAGCTGGTGTGGGGAACAGAGGCATTTATATACATGCAATACCCAGCGGTTGCCAGCGTAGGGAAAGGGGATCAGACACTGGAGTCTGTCAGAAAATTCAGTAATGAAAGTGAATCATTAACTAACTCCCCACAAGCATAGGGGTGGCCAAGCACACAGTGCCTGGAGACACATCAGAAGATTTAGGATGCCTGTGGAGAAAGGCAGGTGCTTGGGGGGGGGAGGAGGGGGGAGGCCTGCTAGGCAGGTGGGTGAGGCTATGGACAAGGGTTTGGTGTGCAGCCACGGTGGTTTTGTTAATGGGCTAAGGTGACAGGAAGCTGGAAGAATCCAGTGGAGGATGAGACCTCCACCATTGTCTTCTCTCTCATTCTCTGCAGCCCGAAGAGAAGGGGGAGAGGGAGAGGTGGGAAGGGATTTGTGGGGACACCTGAGACCATCTGCAGGGGAGGAGGGAAGACAGGGCAGGGAACTGGCACAGGCTTCAGGAACAGCATAGCCTATGACCCTTGGACACAGATCCTGTTTCCGGTCTGGCTTCAGTCCTTGGCAGGGCCTGGAGTGGAGTTTCCCTCTGAGAGAAGAAGACAGAATGATAACCTTTGAAGTTGCTATTATGTTCTGATCCTCCCCCCCCCCCCCCCCCCCCCCCCCCCCCCCCGTGCTATGCAAAACAAAGAACTCCCACTATTTCCTGGCCCTGTACGGGGTGGGGGTGGTCCCACCTGCCCCCTCTTGGGATGGGGAGCCTGTCCTTGTCACTGCTGTGTTGGTGACCCATGATGGTGTTCTTGTATTCCATTCATCATGACCCAGCTCCCAGGCAGGAAAACATCGGAAGGGACCACACTCCGCAGAGGGGGTGTGGTTAGAGCCTCCGGTGCTTGGCATCTTTTCACATCCATCTTGGTCTGATATCATTTGAAAATTCTACCATCCAAACTTAGGGGCCACCAAGAGAGCAAGGCCACCAACTCAGCAGCGGTCAGAAGAAGTAGCTGGATGCTCTGCCTGTAGGTAGCATGGGTTTCCTGGCAGAGGGAGACCATTTGAATCTTTAACAAGGAACAAGGGTACAGAGACAGGAACATCTAGACATGTGAGGAGTCAGTTTAGGGATAGCCCGAGAGAGAATGAAGGAGCAATGGGTAGACACACTAGGGACAGATTCTAAGTCCTGTCCCTTGCAGGTGATGAGGAGTATTCTCCCTCTTGGAAGGCCATTTTTGGCCTAAGTCAAAGCCTTCTGCTTCCCTAAGCAGGGGTAGCTGGTAGCCCTTCGCTCAGCTGCGTAATTCCCGTCTCTGTTTTGGAGGAGGGGAAGGGAACATCGTGTTTAGATCTGGGGTGAAGCTTCCCTAGCCCTGCACCTGCCTTGGCCTGGTATTAGGGTGGACCTGTCACCTAAAATAGGGACTCCTGGCAACCTGAGTCCCCAGTGGCCTCCCTGCCCTTGGCCTTCCCTCATTTCGTCGTTCCACTTTTAGAGAACCCCGGGACTCCTCAGCAGGCGGCAGCCTATTTTGCCAGGATCCACATAGAGCAGCGCCTGGCACAGTAGCGGTGAAGCGGGAAGTGGGTCTCTGTTGGCGGGCACCACAGTGCCCGGAACTCGCTATTCCTCCCCAGTGTTAATTATCAAAATTAACCGAACACTATAAATAACCCAACTCAGAGACTCAAAGTGCCTCGCTTCTAATTAATTCATTCCAATCAAGACACTACGCCCCCCTACCCTAGCATCCAAGGGACGGGAACCTCATTGTGCAGCTTTTTAAAATATCGACCCCCGATAAACCGTCCCCCTCACCGTGCCTGAGAGCCAAGAGAAGAGGGAGAGGGGAAAAAAAATCAGCCTGCTTTCTTGGAAGGGGGGAGCCTATAAATAACCACATATTGGTGCGTTTGATGGACGACATTCTCATGGAGATTGGCTTTTGCTGGGATGAGGAGACGTGGGGGGTGGGGGTGGGGTGGCTGAGACTTCCATCTGCCGCCTCGTTTACTGGGCAATAAATTTTAAAGCAAGACTGTGAGTACCGTCCAAGGCCTTCGTGCTGGCTAGAGCTTGGGGAGACTGATCGATAGAGGGGTGGGGGCCTAGATAAAGCAAGCTCTAGGATAAATGTGGGGGAGGGGACCAGAGTTGAGGGAGGACGAAGGGAGAGAGGAAGAGAGAAGGGGACATCAAGGAAGGAAGAGTGACAGAGAAGAGGAGGGTGTGTTTCTGGTCTCACCTTGCCAGGCGGCCCAATAACTGCTTTAGGACAGTCTATCCTGACTTGTATCCAGTTGTTTCCTCTACAGCACCTCCATGGATTTTGGGTGCCCTTTGAGAGACTGTCTGTGGATGTAAGGTCAGACTAGGCTGCAATAAGGAGGAGGAGAAGGAAGAGGAAGAGGAAAAGAGAGAGAAGGAAGAGGAGGAGGTGGAGACCTTGGGATAAGCCTCAGTAGATAAAGCACTTGGTCCTACAATCATGAGGACTGGGGTTCATAACCCCCAAACTGGCAAAAGCAGAGCAGGTGGCATCTGCTCTCGGGAGACAGAGACAAGGGATCCCAGCCAGGCTGGTTAGACTAGACTAGCTGGAATTGGTGAAAGACCCTGGCTCAATAAATAAAGTGGAGAACAACAGAGGAAGGCATCTAATATTTGATGTCAACTTCTGGCTTTCACATGCATATGCACACATGTAAACATGCATACACACGAGAACACCCATATGCACATGTGAATGCCTGCATTGCACGCGCCTGCACACACACACGCACGCACGCATGCACGCACGCAAGCATGCACGCAAGCACGCACGCACACACACTGATTGCTACCACAATCACCAGGAGCAGGGCCATGTCACAGCTGTGCCTCT
Source organism: Rhabdomys pumilio (assembly GCA_030674055.1). Lineage (NCBI taxonomy): Eukaryota > Metazoa > Chordata > Mammalia > Rodentia > Muridae > Rhabdomys > Rhabdomys pumilio. Next base: position 25,611,176 of record JANHMN010000002.1, on the reverse strand, counting down.
CTGGGCAGCATACTGTCTTCTCTGTCTCACCTCTCATTGTGCTCCAAGTGGGAGCCAGGAGAACCTTAGTTTGGTCATCTGGGTAGGTCACTAGCTAGGAGCTCTCCCAAGACAAGGTTTTGTCCCCCGAGGACAGGGTAGGTGTCTATCAAGTGGGGAATCCCTCTTAGGTTGATGTCAGTGAATACTCATTCTAACCCTTCTCAGACCACAGTGTTCCCTTCATGGGACAGATTTCTAAGGGGCTAAGAGAACACTTGAAGACCCCGGGGCCTGAGACATCAACTCCAACCCTAGCTCTCAGCCTGTCTTATCCCTCCTTCATCCCAGCTATAGATGGCCCAGGTAGAGAGAGTGAGTGGCTGTTTCCCATGCGCGTCCTGTCTTGGACTTAGCTGTGAGTGGTTCAGCATGACAGGGCTGAGGCAGGGGGCTGCCAGGAGCCAGCCCCTGGGCAATCTGATCTCCATTAATCCTATTCTGCCTTACATTACTGCAACCAGGAGGCTTCAGAACATAACACTTCCTCCGGCTTTTCTCTACTTTTCTGGAGGACCTTGTCCAATACCTGGTTTCCTTGGAGACCCCCTGCCTCCTCTGGAAGGCCAACACTGGTCATATGAAGCCACCAAGCACTGGGGCTGACAGTATGCACTGCAGTCTCAACCCAATTCAGTCTTTGGGTAAAGCACACAATTTTGCTACTAAACACAAACAACCCTTCCTCTCTCACCCCGTCTTTCATGGGTATCCTTCTTTATGCTCTGAGGTCTGTGAGGAAGAGCTGATGGTTGCCCCCCTTCTCCCCATCTTCTCCAAAGAGTCCTGTGGGGGCTCTGCAGCATCCAGCTCTGTACCTTGCACTGAGGGCATCAGACAGGAATGAATGGGCTATCGTAAGCATCAAACATAGGCATGAATGAAGACAAGGACGGGGTGAAACCGGAGAAGTCAGCTAAGGAAGTGAGTGGTAGCCGCTGTCCAGAGTTGCTCTGGACAGAGCTGCTCTCCAGCCTCACCACTTGCCACGCCCCTCTTCCCCGACTGCCTCTTCCCTCACATCTGCCCCTCACCACACCACAGAAGTGTCACATCCTCCAGGAAGCTCACCTTGCTCCAATCCTGGAACCCATGCTAACAGGGTCATTCGTATCCATCATTCTCTGCTTGGTGCTGAGCGCCACAGGAGTGCCTGTGTCTGTTCCTTATAGTGTTTTTCCTGCATGGTACAGAGTGCTCAGTGATACAGAGAGAGAACTCATAGATACAGGAGGGGCTAGACTGGGAACAGCTTAATTGGCCTTTGATAGTGGGGGGGGGCAGGAAAGAAGGAGGCCCTCTATAAAGCCATCACAAAACACCACTAGGAAGCCAGGTGTCTTAGTTAGGATCTTACTGCTGTGAAAAGACACCATGACCAATGCAAGTCTTATAAAAGACTGGCTTACAGGTTTGGAGGTTCAGTCCAGTATCATCAAGGCAGGGACATGGCAGCAACCAGGCAGGCATGGTGCAGGAGAAGCTGAGAGTTCTACATCTTCATCTGAAGGCTGCTAGTGGAAGACTGACTTCCAGGCAGCTAGAATGAGGGTCTTAAGCCCACACCCACAGTGACATATCTACTCCATCAAGGTCATATATCCTAATAGGACCACTCCCTGGGCCAAGCATAATCAAACCATCACACCAGGGATAGAAATAGGCTGGAAAACTAGGGCTTCGAACTTTCTAAACTCATGCCACTCATTTAAGGCCCAGGAGGGGCAGGTCTTCTTTTAAGGTCAGATAGTGATGTTTACAATTGGCAAGTGGCTTTAAAGGACTTTCTTCATGCTGGGAGGGGAGGGGAGACATGTAGGATGAGTGGGAGAGGTGGTGGGTAGGGTCCCTTCTCACCTCCTCCTCACATCCCCAGATCCTCTGCATTCCCACTCTCTTCTAAGGCTGCAGTGACCTGGGATACTCCTGGGAAAGCTTACAGGAGAAGGCAGCCACAGAGCCCAAACAACCTTCATTAATGTCTAAACAGACAGGTCTGGGTAGTGCCCAGATGGAGGGTGGCAGACATTATCCCTGCCCTCTGGGCCTTCCAAGAGGATCCAGACACACAGATGGGGACAGCCATAGATGAGCAGCCAGGAATGACAATAAATAGTATAAAATCACTCTGTGTGTGTGTGTGTGTGTGTGTGTGTGTGTGTGTGTGTGTGTGTGTGTTATAACATGAACTATTATTCCAATTCGATCCAATTTGGGTAACAAGTTATTCACATAATCTGTTGCCTGGTACCACACTGCCATATGGGAAACCTAACTTTTCTGTGGAGACCATATACTTTCCATCTTCACCTTTCTGCCCACCCCAGGAGTAGCCATGTGACCAAAGCTTTGCTATCAGGAGACAGACATATCTTTAAGCCCACCCATTTGGAGTCCCCTGGGCTTTCCTCTTGCTGAGGGTGCAGTGCTGGGATGTTGTAAGCCTCCTTAGGGACAGCATGATGGACAGCCAAGAGACGCTCAGCTGGATTATCATCCCTACTTTAGTTTTGCCATGGTCAACTGAACCATAAAGAAGTCATTCTCTCTCTCTCTCTCTCTCTCTCTCTCTCCTTCTCTCTCTCTCTCTCTCTCTCTCTCTCTCTATCTATCTCTCTCTCTGCCTTTCTGCTACTAAGAGCCCATAGCTCTTAACTGCCACAAGATTAACTGACCATACTCATACCTTTCTCCTGCTTCCTGTTGGACCCAGCACAGGGTTCCATGGTCTACAGAGGAACATCTATGCCCTCACAGAACTCAGGTTCCTGAGCCCTGTCCTCTGGGCAAGTCTCCCCCCCCCCCCCCCCCAAAAAAAAACCATCTGCCCCCAGAAGTTTGTTCACACTATTCATTTGATAGATGCCCTGGCTACCTACTACATGCCAGGCTTGATGGTTGTTCCCATTGTTATAGACCCTGCCTGCTTCTGCCCTTAGACCACCGACTCTCTGGAGATGGGCACCATGTTGGTGAGTCTCTGTGACTAGGCTAGTGGCTGGCATGTGCCGTTTTCTGGTGTTTGCTGAATGAATGAATGTCTGTGTGTATGTCTGTTTGTTTGTACATGTTGGAGTTAGGGAGTAGACATCCGAGAAAAAGGGTAATATTATGTAGCACTTCTAGTTGAAAAGAGGGTCCTAGAAGGTTCTAGAGCCTGCTAGAGCTCTACCAGCAAAACCAGACCATTGTTCCAGTCAATTCAATGAGCCCTTCTGAAGACTCATTCTTTGGGTTGGCTTAGCAAGTATTGCTGTCTCTGCTCATTCCCAGAGATTCCTCCTGACTCCTGCCCTTCTCCAAGTCCCATGTGTCAGATAGATGTCAATGTGTCACCTCCCCCTGCCTGTACCTGAGAGTAAGGACAGTGTAACCTTCCCCTTTGGGACTAATTAGCCTCTCTCCATACAGTACTCTCTCTCCAATTTGAGTGGGGCTCTTGGGGAAAGAGGGGGACTCTTCTCTTTTCTGGATTAAGAGTTAAGCCTGGGAAAGTTCTGCCTTCTTAGAGATAAGCATCAGCCACCACCACCACCCCCAATGTGGTAACCTCCAAGGGTGTGGCAAGGAAGAGGAGGAGGACACCAATTCCTATGCCGCCATCACTAACCTGTGATGGCCCTAGAAGTACCATCTATGTCCTTCTTGTGCCCAATTCTCATCCGTAGACTGAGAGCTGCTGAGGGCTGGCCCCAGGCTCCAGCTCTCACAGTGGCCCCCTGGGCAATGGGTGGGCGGAGCCATGCTTCCTACTTCACCATGCAGGATGCAGCCTGCAAAGTTGCAAATTTGAGGTGTGCAGGAGAGTCATACCCTTCCTTCTATGGCTGCAGCCAGCCTGAGGCCGTAGAGATAAGCTGTCCTTCTACCCTCCCTGCCCCCCCAACCCCTAGTCCATGGCAGTAATCCCAGTTAACTCAACAGATCTCCATGATCTGAGCCACAGAACCTGAGCCCGATGTGTGGCCACTCTACGGGGCAATACAGTCCCGCTGCCTCCCAGAGTTTCCTTCCTCCACCGACCACCCTGCGTCCTGCCCTCTCCCCTTCCATTCTGTCTACTCTTGCTCCTTCTTATCCCTCCCCACTTCCAAACACCTTCCTTCTTCTTTCCCATCTTGACGCCCGCCCTTCCCCTCTCCTCTGCTCCTTGCTCTTCCCAACCTTCCCTCTTCACCCCCCTCAATCTTCTGAGCTCCCATCTTCCCACTGGGTCAGTCTTCCCAGTCCTCGTCTGCAGCTGGGTAAATTTCTATAAACAATCAAATTTGTAATACATTCAACTGTATTACATCCTTATTAGGAGCTTATAGCATTTGGGAAGAGGGACTCCGGCGGCTAAGAGGCGGAGAGCCCTGCCAGCCGAGTGCCCGGAAGTGGATGCTCCCGAAAGTGGAAGTGGATGCTCCGGTTTTCAGTTTAACTAGAGCACCATGTATTTCATTATCTTCCCACATTTCCCAGGTGAAACGATACTAAGCATCTTTCTTCCCTTCCTCTCTGCCTGAGAGTCTCTCTTCTACCTTTCTGCAGTCTCAGGAAAACTACTACCACATCAGGAAGGATATAGAACACGCAGCAAGAAGAACTTCCCAGCTCATGGTGCCTTGGACAAAGTAGAGGCTGAGAGGAGATGCAGGTCGCCATCAGAAGAGAGCTGTGACTGTGAATGGGAACAAGAGGATGCCAACCCCCTCAGTCCCAAAACTGGGTGTCTGAGACCCACAGAACGGCTGGCAGAGGTCTCCAAGTCCAAGCCTCTCTGCATGGGAACTGGGAGAAACAGCTGTACACATCTGGAAGAGGCTTGCCAGGCTCCATCAACCCAGGCACCAGCCTGTGCTTTTGATGTTTGATCTTGCCCTGGGCGAAGGGAGATGTCAGAGACACCCCCTGCCACCAGCCAAGCCTTTCCCTAGATCCCCTGACAGCCCTAGCCAACTTCCAAGGCATAAATGAAATGCCAGAAAACCCCGGAACACCGACACCCCCACCATCAGCACTGTGGAGCCAAAGCCAATTTCCTGGGGGGTTGGGGGTGGGGCAGGGTGCTGGAGCCTCTCCTCTCTACCCTTTTTTTTTTTTTTTTTTTTTTTTTCCGGGGCCTGGGGGGGGGGGGGGGGGCCGAGCCCCCCCCCCTCTCCCCTTTTTTTTTTTTTTTTTTTGTCTTTCCCAGACCCTGGGAGAGGGGCAGAGTGCCAGACCACAGTCATGCCTCA
>JANHMN010000002.1:25585005-25604590 GCA_030674055.1 Rhabdomys pumilio | reverse complement strand
TCTGTCTATACAGCAGTGTGTCTGTCTATACAGCAGTGTGTCTGTCTATACTGCACTGCGTCTGTCTATACAGCACTGTGTCTGTCTATACAGCAGTGTCTGTCTATACAGCAGTGTGTCTGTCTATACAGCAGTGTGTCTGTCTATACAGCAGTATGTCTGTCTATACTGCACTGCGTCTGTCTATACAGAATGTCACAGTTGGTCAGCTACTTTGCAAAGTCACAGTCTCGCTGAGTCCTTGTCACAAACCAAGCAGATTTTTTTTTTTTTTTTTTTTTTTTTTTTTTGCGACAGAATCTCACGTAGGCCAGGCTGGCCTCCAACTCATTATCTAGCCAAGGATAACTTTGAACTTCTGAAGGCTGGCAAAGGGATTGGCTGCATCCATCTGCCAGGCTCAAGGAATAAAAGTGAGCAATAGTGGGCCAAGCTGAGGCTGCCAGAGCTGAGGGAGAGGCTCCAGATCCAGTCCTGGGCAACACTTGATAGACAGCCGTGGCAGGTTTACATGGATGTTTTCAAGACCAGCCTGGTCTATAGAGAGAGTTTCAAGACAGCCAGAGTTACACAGAAAGACCTGGTCTTGAAAAATCAAAATAAAAAAAAAATTTTAACATCTGGTTTATTGTGTGTGTGCGCATGTGCACATGACACACCCTGTACATGGAGTTCAGAGTACATAACACAGGGGTCGTTTCTCTCCTTCTACCACGTGGGTCTCAGGGATCAAAGCTGGGTTGTCAAATTGAAGGCAGGTATCTTTAGGCAGTGAGCTATCTCTCTGGCCCTTGTTTATTTACTTTGAGACAGATTCTCATGTACACCAGACTGGTCTTGAACTCACCAAGTAGCAGAGGGTGACCTTCAACTTTGGATCCCCTTTCCTCCATCTCCTAGTGCTGGGGTTGCAAGCATATGCCACCAAACCTGGGGGTCAAGCCCAGGGCTTCACAGGAGGACAAGAGGCTTGTTCCAGTGCTGGACAAGCACTCTGCCCACTGAGCTGTGCCCCTGACCCTGCGTGCTTACAAACATTTTCTGACTGCTGTGTGCTGGAGGCTTTGGAAGAATTTCTGCTAAAGCTAACGTTTTCCAGAATCGCATTTCATGAGACAGGCTAGGCAGCTCAGACTCTCTAGGGGGTACTAGGGTGTAACTGAGTTAAGGCAAATGTGAGGCGCTCTGACAGGTGAAAAAAGCGAAGGAGAGATGGCTCTAGAATGGAGAAGTGACAAAATGGGACGTAGAGGGTGGGGCAAGGCCCATATTTAGGAGGACAGCTGCTGAGGTGGTCCAAGCCAGAGGGATTAGGGACTGTTGGGGTCTATTAGTCACCTTTTACTGGAGGACAAATTGCACCCAGATTTGGAGGCCTAAAGAATTTTAACCATTCATCCCTGGGCATTGTTTCTATGGGGTCAGGAACAGCTTAGCTAGGCTAAGCTGGGTGGGAGATCAGGAAAGAGATTTCAGGGAAACTGAGCCTGGTGGCTCTGGCCTGTAACCCCAGCAAATCAGGAAGTTCAGATTGGACTGGAAATCTAAGGCCAGCCTTGGCTACACGGTGAATTCAAAGTTAATAGGAACTACTTAGTAAGACTCTGTCTCAAAATAAAACGTAGTGAGAGTGTGCTTGCTGGTTCATACCTTTAGTCCCAGCGCTCTGGGATTAAAGCAGAAGCAGATAGGTCTGCTCTGCATAGAGAGTTCAGGCTAGCCCAGGCTACAGAGTGAGACTCTGCCTCAAAAATAAGTGAACAAGTTAAGTGACCAGTGCTGATGAAGTGGGGATGTAACTCAGCCGTGGGGTGATTGTCTGGCATTCATGAGGGCCTGGGTTCAGTTCTACTGCTGAGAAAAGACATTGCAGAGGAATGTCACCCTGGGCTGTTGTCACCTGTGGGTGAGGTAGGGGAGGATTCCAGATCCTGGCTGTGACTAGATTAGTGGTTCTCAACCTTCTTAATGCGTGGACCCTTTAATACAGCTCCTCATGTTGTGGTGACACCCCCAACCAGACAATTACTTTTGTTGCTACTTCCTAACTGTAATTTTGCCACTGTTGTGAATCGTAATGTAGATATCTGATATACAGGATGGTCTAAGGCAACCCATGTGAAAAGGTCATTTGACGCCCCCTAAAGAGTCACCACCCACATGTTGAGATCCACTGGGCTAGAGGCTTCGGTCCCTCAACCCAGAGGCCATTTCAGCATCCTTACAACATGCCAGCTGGGTTCCCCCAGAAGATTTAGCCTAGGATTGAACAAGAAGGAAGCCATATCGTTCAGATCAGACCTCAGATGTCACTTATCATTTCTGTAATGTATTACTATTAGTTATGCACATTAGTTCTCTATACTGGGGACACAGGGCATGGAAACCAAGACTCATCACAGACTGTTGGTGGTTGTTTGCCACAGAAGGAGAGCTGGCATCTCCATCTTACAGACAGAACAACTGAGGCGCCCTAGTTAGTCCAGGTAACCCAAAGTTCATTCTAAAACTCTGATCTCTCTCTACCCCAGTTCTGTAAGTCTTCACTACCCTCAACTCCTGGGAGGGGGGAACAAAACCTCTGGTAGAAACCCCAGGCTAATGACCCCAGCAGGGAGGAGGTTGACGATCCCAGGCCTGTGAAATAAATATAATCACATGTTTGCCTTGCAGAAATCAAGCATTGTGGTGGGTTCTGGAGTGGGGGAGGGGAGGGGCATCCAAAGCAGGCCCCGCCCTCACTGGCTTGTGTTTCCCATTTAAAACCACAATCAGATGGCTGAGAAAATACGCCTGATCCCACTACAGTTTTTGGAAATTCAACCTGCTGGGTTTCAAACCCCTTCTCCGGTGTCCCTGAGAACAGGCTCACCGTGCCCACCACAAACTTTAGCCCACTCCCAGGGTGGTCCCAGCCCCTGATCACTCTCTGTACCCTAGGAGCTGGGGGGCCACGGCCAAGTCTCCAGGGGCTGGTGAACGCTGCTAATGTCGGTTGACTCTGGGAAAGGGTATCCTTAGGTCTCAGAGACCTGATTTCAACAGGGTCTGAGGACAAGGCAAGCATCCCCTACTTATCTGTGGTGTGTGGTGTGTGCATTTGTGTATGTTTGTGTGCATGTGTGTATGTGTGTGTCTGTGTGTGTGTATAGTGTGTGTGGTGTGTGTGCATGTGTTTGTGTGTGTGCGGTGTGTGTATGGTGTGTGTAGTGTGGTGTGTGTTTGTGTGTGGTGTATGTCTATATAGCCTATGGGTTTGTCCCTCTAGAGAACCTTGATGCAAATAAGGAGGGTCACAGCGATAAAGGATGAGAGCCTGGAATGGTCCTCAGCCTTCGATTTGCTTCCACCCTGGACAAACACACACATGGGCGCACATACACACACCACATGTGTGTGTGTGTGCCGTTTATAGCTAAATTAACGTTACAGAACAAAAAGTTCAAAACTAACAGGGACCCTGGCTCATTATTCAAATGGGGAAACTGAGTCTCAGAGAGGAAACAACATTTGCACCAAGGAACCCACCAAACTGGCTATGGCAGTGAGCTGCGGTCCTCACGTGTGGACTTCTGACTAAGCCACCATCCATGTCACAGACACCTCACTCAGGAAACCCAACCATCCAGGATGGAGGAGCAAATGGGAGAGGAGAGGGAGCTTGGGGTGCCTCAGGATCACAATATGAAGGAATCTGTAGTAGTAACCACGGAAACTGGATATCTGGGATGGGGAACTTAGTCTCCTGGTGCCTTTGCCCAGGTGGACTTCTCTCCAGGTTTTGAGTTTGCCTTCCAGAACATGAAATTCATCCTTCACTCTGCACGCCTCTCCCTCTGACCCCTACTGCCAGTTGTAGCTCAGAGTCTTTTCCTGTAGCCCCTGGCCTTGGAGCATCCAGAACATGAACTTGGCCTCCTCCCCCAACTCCTGACCCCCCCAGCTTCCTCTGAGGTAGGGAAGCAGGAAGAGAAATAAATCCTATGAGGGCATTAGGATCACTGAGGTCACCTGAGAGCTCAGATGGCAGCTGAGTGGATGGATGCTGGGTGAGAGGGGCTTCCTGACTTGTCAGGGAGGGGTGTCCATGGAATAACTAGAAGAGAATCCTCTCTCCTGGGGGGGGGCCCCTCTGGCTACTCTCCCTGGGTCAGAGCTTGTGGAAGGCCCTGTGCTCTGACACAGTCAGGAGGCTCACCCTAAAACTACAAGAAGGGCATTAGAGGAGACAGAATTTCCCTGCAAAAGAGAAATAGAGTCCATTAAAGCAATGCCAACTTTTGGATGCTGGCAGAAGCCTAGACACCCCCAAACAGCTGCTTGAACAAAGAGGTTCAGGAGACAGGGCCATAAGAAGGTAGAATCAGATGTTTAACTAAAGAATTCAGAGTCAGTGGTGTGGGACACACCTATGATCTTGGCACTCAAGAGGCTGAGGTGAAAGGATTACTGCAAATGTAAGGCTATCCTGTGCTACATAGTAAATCTGAGAGCCGCCCAGACTACATATGAGACCTTTCCTTAAAGAAACAACATCATCGAAATGAACGAGAATGTATCAGATAGTTGGAAGGGCTTGCAGACAATAAAGCAGGCTGTGACCATGAGGACAGAAAGGACATCTCTCATGAGGTGACATGTGAAGTCCGAGAAGAATTTGGCTAGGTATAGAACAGGGGGCAAAGCATTCTGGGAAGAGAAGATCATGGATGTACAGCCTGGAATCAGACCCTGAAACATTTGCTGGCAGATTTAGACTTGGAGCAGGGTGATGGGAGATGAGCTGGAGGTGGCTCATGGAGACGGTCAGAGACTCGACATGTAAGGGTGAGGGGAAGCAAGAGAGTTAGATGTTCTGCTAACAGTGGGATTTAAAGCTGTAGGGGAGTTTTGAATGGAGGCATAAAGAGACCTGATTTATGTCTCCAAATGGCCTGATTGCTGAGTGGAGAGTGGGCTGTAAGTGTTCGGGTGGTGCCGGGAGGGGGAATCAGCTCGGGTGGTTGTAGTGTCCAGCTACCAGTGCTGGTGGCAGCTGAGCTGAGGCCGTCTCTGGATTTGGTTTCAAATTCAAGCTGGCAAGCAACACGGACAACTGCATAAGGCTGAGGGTGAAAGAGGCGTGGAAATGACAGCCGAACCTTGGTGGCGCTGCCAAGAAGCTGGCGTGCTCTCCATTCATCAACTGCCACCACAAGCCAAGGCTTCCTCTGTCAAGGCTGCAGGATACTTGTCCATTCATGGATTCCAGTAGAACATATTTCTCCAGCTTCAGCCCGACCCCTTGCACACCTTGGTGTATCCTGGCCAGTCCTTGTCCCCGTATCTGCCGGATTTCTGAAAGAGGAGTGGAAAAGCCCACCTACCTGGCTCCAGCCGGGTGGGCGTGGTCTCATATACTCATTCCAATGTGAAGGAAGACACTGGGGGCTTGAGAAACTTCAAAATTAATTGAGGTGGTCTGGAGAAGACTGCAGATCTTACCCATCCCTGTACCTGGGGGTAGAGGTGGGGGGGCTGGGCAGGTTGGTGCCAGCGGGCATCTTTTGTCATTATGGGATGAAACGAATGAGACAACCCCAGAGGACCTAGGCATTGTCAAGCGATGGCTATCAGGAGTGCTTGTGCCTGAGATTGACTGTCTTCTCCTGCAGACGCTGTGACTGGAAGGCTCAGACTAAACAAGCAGCTTATACAAGGTCACACAGCAAACTGTCTCAAACAAAACCTTAGGTCTCTTACCAGCAGTATGAGTTGGCTCTGCTGTTCGACAGATCCATGACAGAGTACTATGGAGGCATCTCTTGGTCCCAGAGTCACCTTACCTCTCCCCGGCACATGGGCTTCTGTATCTAAGTCTTTACCCAACCCGTCTCCTGTTTCCAAGGCCCCTCCTGTATTTTCATCTGCAACCCAACTACCATTAAAATCATCACTCATGCCTACCTTTTTCCCTAGGAACCTCCATAGCACCCAGCCAAGGCTCCAGCTACCTTGGCTTAGGTACCTAGTTGGGGTCCACAGCATCAGATGGCAGCCCTGAACCGGCATCCCTCCCCCACCCTAGAGCTCCAGTCTGTCAGCAGTGATGGATGCTGGGCAGTGGTCCCTTGGAATGGATCCTGGATCTAAAAGCCTCACGCAGCAGCCATTCTGGACAGGAGGCTGGGAGGAGTGGGGGAAGGGACAGAGGGGTCCCCCAGAGCCCGGCTCCTTGCCATGAATCAGTAGGCCAGCAGAGCCAATTAGTATAGACAAGAGCTGGGCAATGAATCATGGGCCCATTAGTTCCCTGGCTTGTACCCTCCCTCAAAGTGGGGTCCTGGCCCTGGTGGGGGTGCTGCTTCTCTCTAGATGGACTCTCCTCTCCAGAGCCCCTCCTGCTCAGAACTGCTGAAAAGACCCTCCTCTTGCAGAGCAAGCTGCTGTAAGAGCAGTACGCTGGGTCATTTGCATATAATTTGTATATTATTTGCATGGGACACTCCTTGATGTGGACCCTCCCACCTTTCCTGCGGATTCACCGTGCCAGAGTACTGGTTCAACTGGAGAAAACATTGTTCGGAGGTCCCCTTAGCCACGCCTAGGGCAGACCTGGTAGTACTTGCCTCACTCAGTCTTCCGGTGGAGAGCTAGGCTTGGCTCCTTAGATCACCAGAAACATGAGTCCTGAGTGGGGCTTCAGGCAAGGCCTAAACACTGACAGAGAGTCTTGTTAGAGATCTAGTTCATCCCGGGAGTGGGTGTGTTATCACAGCCTGTCAGCTGGCCAGAGCCTGGAGCAAACACCTCCTAGAGTCCTTGACGGAGTCTCTGCCTTGTAACCTGCTGCAGGTGGAAGCCCTCAGCCTCTTTAGTTAGTGGTGAGCACTCGGGCCAGCAGTAGCAGGGAAGGAAGTGCTTTAGATCTTAGGTGACAAACGTTTTCCAAAGTCTGCCCCATCTTCCTATGACTTCTTCCTCCTCCTCTTGTTTCATAGATGAGATGAGGAGAGGCAGAGGGACTTGTCCGAGGTCACAGCTAAGACACAGTCTGACTTCAGCTTGTGAGTGGGTGAGTTCTGAGCCACGCAGCCCTCATTCCCTCCTGAACTCAGCCTCATTCTTCCAACCTCATGCTACCTCATGCTACCAACCTGACATTCCAACCAGATGTCCCAGGGGACCTCTAACAAGGTGTTGAAATCTGAGTTGGTTATTCCCTGCTCCCAGCTGTCTCCTGGCTCCCGGCTCCTCTGCAAAAAGTTAGCTGAAGACTGCCCAAGCCAGCAACATGGGGATCATCTATCTCGAACTCTTCCTCCTCTGTGTGGGCCAGGCACAGTGTGAGTGTGTGGTTTCTTCATAAACTGGCCCTTTGTTGGGCTCTCAGTGTCTCGCCATGTGTTGGCTTGGGCTCTGAGCTTCATTTTCTTAGAAGACTCCTACAGTCTCCTACCAGGTCTGGGGTCTCCTCATTTCCTGCATTTTATACATCTTTTGCTTATCATCTTTGCAACCTTCTTAAGCAGGGAGACCCTTTACTACTATTAAAAGACCCTCAAGATAGGCCTAAATTTCTAGACTCTGGTCCTCCCTGTCAAAGTCCAGTAAGCTACTGGACTTATGAGATTCCTTGCCTTGCCTAGAATGTACTATACAGGATTTTACCCTTGCTGTTAGCCCCGATGTTCTCCCTTCCCCCCCCCCCCCCCCCCCCCCACCTAGCAAACCATCTTGTCTTTCCACGATCAGCTAAGATCAGTTAAATGGCATCTCCTCCGGGAAGCTGGTCCTGCCCTCTCCGGCAGGATGGGGATGGATGACACGGTCCAGCCCTGGGCTCAGACTGCTAGCTTAGCATTTTCACACTTCCCAGCAGTTAGCAGCTGGCCCATCCAGCACTTTGCTAAGAAGCCTGGGACAGGGTCCAGGACATGCTGACCTCTGCTTCTGTGACCTGACACATTTATGATCAGCAAAGGACTTAGGAGAACTAACCTCCCCAGTTGAAACCACCAGAGACAGGCGGCTCACTAAGCTCTTCCGGAAGTTGGCTGTGATCTCTGTGGCCTCTGGGCTCACGTCTGTCTGATCTGGATGTCAGATAGACTGTCACATGGGTGAAAGAATAGAGTCAGGGGATCAGACTCTGGACCGAAGTGGGAGGGACTATAGATGAGTTTCTGTTGTTCAGTTGGTCTCTGCTTCCTTATGTTTACCTGTTAAATGGAGTGACAAGCCCTGCTGAGATTCCCGCAGCTCTGGGGCTTACAAGTTTATTATGGCTTGGGGATTGTGCGACTAGGGCTGGCTGGCACTGTAACTCCTGCCCTGAAGGTGAGTGAAGATAGACTCTGAAACTCAACTGTCCAGGGCAGACATGAGCTCTCCCAAGAGTTGTCTCCCTAGAGAATGAGGGATGACTTGGGGAGGGGGTCAGGGTAGTCACACTAGGAGGGGGTGGCTCTTTCAGAGTCAGTAATTGTGAAAATCAATGGTGCGGCCGGAGGCAGGAGACCGAGGAAAAGCCTGGGGGACTAGACTCCCAGGAAATGTATGGGGGGTGGGGTGGGAATGCAGTATCTTTTCTGCATCCTTCCTCGGGACTCAGGGGGAAAACAAGAAATGCAAAGCAAGGGTCAAGCATTAGAATCTTGGGAAGAAGGGCAAGGAGAAAATGTGCATGTATGCAAATTCAAGAGAATCCCATTGTCTGGGTTTAGACGGACATGGAGGTCCTGAAGACAGCCCCTCCCTCCCAAGCCCAGGCTGAAGTTCTGCCACTGACTCGGCATGCTGTTCTCACCTGTGAAATGATGACTTGTCCTTGAACACCTCTAGGAGTCACAGGCCTCCCTCCAGTACCCCCATGGAGACGCAGGATTATTTCTGACCCCTCTACTGCTGGGCCCCGGGTTCCTCCTATGCTAGCTCTCCTCAGGTTCTCCCCCTCCATATGGCCCCTGCCTCTCTACTTCATGGCTTTCCACAGTGCAGTCCTCCAGCCTCTCTGTAAGGTCCCGGTTTGACAATTCAGAGTGGTGGGAGCAGACTGTGGGAGGCCAGGCCAGACCTCCCACCCTTTCTCCTTCCTCGTCACCCAGTGACTCCACCGAGCCCATAACCAATCCATAGGAGGAAAACAGCAGACACTGGGGGTCCTGAGGAGGGAAGAGAGACAGACCCTGTGTGGGGTCTGAAGGGGTGCTGAGTGGGGGTTGGGGAGAGGAGGAAGAAGGAGGTGAAACAAACTATTACTCTCCAGCAGGAGCTGCTGCTGGGGCCGGAGGTGCCAGTGCTGACCCAGAGCTGGAAGGTACTTTTGTCTGGTCCACTCCTTTGATCATCCCTGGCCAGCCCCCTAGGAGGCTGTTAACATCCTTCTTTATGAGCTGGGGTTGAGCCAAGCCTCTCACCTCATCTGAGGCTCCTTGGCGGCTGCCTTTGGTCTTCTCACCATGCCCGGCGCCTGTACTGGGGACCTGTGGCTCTCTTCCACACGCCAGCTCAGGCCTGGTGAGGGATCCAGTGGAGGGGCCAGTCTCTATTCTCATGTGCTCCTAGGTGGATGACAAACAGGGAGGGTACTATGGGCCATCAGTCTAGAGCCGTGGTTCTCAGTCTTCCTAATGCTGCGACTCTTTAGTACAGTTCCTCATGCTGTTGTGATGTCTCACCATAAAATGATTTTCTTGCTACTTCATAACTGGAAATTGCCACTGTTATGAATTGTAATGTAAATATCTGATCTGCAGAACATCCGATACGCAACCCCCTGTAAAAGAGTCATGCGACCCCTGAAAGAGTCATGACCCAGGTTGCGAGCCATTGGTCTAAAGAGCCAAACAGTCCAACAGAATAGTGTTAAATGAGGACCTCAATGGGCTTCCTGGAAGAGGCAAGGAGAGGACAGAAGATGTAAGAAAAAAGAGGGAGGGAAGTGGATCAAGCATGGGATGGAGGTGAGGAGGCAGGCCATCTCAGAAGCAGAAATGATGCCACCCCTGAGGCTCAATTGGTTTGCCTGTAAAATGGGCCAACACTTGCTTCCCTAGGATCAGTCAATACCTGAAGGCCTTAGTTAGAGATCACTCTGCCTCCGCCCTCATTTCCTGTACTGTTTTCTTTTCTGCGACTCTTCCAAGTCCAAAGGAGCCAGCCCCTTCCCTGGACCTCAGTATCCAGCTGTATCCAGAAACATCTGCCTCTCTTGTAAGAAGTCCCCGCAAGGCTCTGGAGGAGGGGGGACAGCAGTGGGGGGCAGGGCGGGAACAGAGGCTGAATGAAAAGAGCAAGGTGCATCTTCCCACAGCTCTCCCCCGGGCCTTGCTGGACACAGAAGTCCATCATTGTCTTCCAGCTGCCCTGGAACACACCTGCTTTCCCTCTCAGCTCCTCCGGGTGGCCCCTGCTGGGCCTCCAGGATGAGCCTCCACTTCCTCCCGGCTTCCTTCACTGGCTGCCCGGCAATGGATTCTCCAGTCTTGTTTCCAAAATTCTAGCCAAGTTTTGTCCTCCAGAACACCCTGTGTCATTTCTGCACGAAGACATCTTCTCTCTGGTCAAACTGCTACACTTCTTTTTTTAGGTTTTTGAGATAGGGTTTCCTCTGTGTAGCCCTGGCCGTCCTAGAACGTGCTTTGTAGACCAGGCTAGCCTTGAACTCAAAGACCTGTCTGCCTCTGCCTTTTGAGTACTGGGATCAAAGGTATGCACCACCATGCCTAGCTAACTTGCCACACTTCTTTGAGTGTTTATCCCTCATCTTTACTAAAATACCCCACGAAAACGTGAGGTGTCCCTGTAACCCTAATGAACCATACTGTCATGGTTCTGGGGTACCCATAACTCTTTGTCCTGCTCTCATGAAGAAGCCTCAGTCTCCAGGATGCAGAGAGGACTGCAAGAGGGCCAAGGAGACTTCTGGGACAGTTGAGCTAACAATGAGAGTGGAGTAAGCAGGTGTCACCCACAGCAAAAGGAGATGGTCCTCTTGTGGTCTGACCCATTCCCTGACGCTTCAGGGGTAGATCTTGGAATCACAGACTGTCCCCAGAGAGGACTTCAGGATTCTTGCAGTTTTCTCTCTTCCTGACAATGGACAGATGAAGAAACTGTGAGCAGGCAAAGGACTCACTTCCTTTTTCCAAAGTGCTTCTATTCTCAGTATCCAGGTTATGATGTGCAGAATAAGGATTCCTTGAAAATGCCCACATCCTGGTACCTAGAAACTGTGATCAGAACAGATACGGTAACTGTGATGAAGTTAAGGGGCTCAAGCCTAGGAGCTTGGCCTGGGACATCCATGGATGCCATGCTATTAGTTGCCCAGCCAGGAAAAGAGAAAGATAAGGCTGGAAACCACAGAAGCAGACATGGGACTGTTGTGTCATAGGAGTCATGAGCCAAGGTGGGCAGGCAAACTCCAGACAAGCAAGGCAAGCAATGGTCCCTCCATTTCTCATTTACCACAGGCCTCTAACCTGTGAGCTCACTTGGGAAACTGAGTTTCACTGCACTTGTGACAATTTGTTTTAGATTCCCTAGGTAACTCATTTTGTGTTTTGTTTTGTTCTCGAGACAGGATCTCACTGTGTGGCTTTGGCTATCCTGAAACTTACTATATAGACCAGGCTGGCCTCAGACTCACAGAAATCCATCTGCCTCTGCCTTAGTGCTGAGATTAAAGGCATGAGCTGCTAAGCTTAGCTCATGGCTAGTTCTTTGTTTTAAAGATTTATTTTATTTATTTATTTCATATATGTGAGTACACGGTCGCTGTCTTCAGACACACCAGAAGAGGGCATCAGATCCCATTACAGATGGTTGTAAGCCACCGTGTGGTTGCTGGGAATTGAACTCAGGACCTCTGGAAGAGCAGACAGTGCTCTCAACCACTGAGCCATCTCTCCAGCCCCTTTTTCTTTTTTGTTTGTTTGTTTTAAAGATTTATTTATTTATTACATGGCTAATTCTTAACTCATCACTCACCACACAGGCTTTAGAGTGAGAAGCTTTATAGCTTTATATAGGGACCCCATGAGATTTTCTTCTGCATTCTTTCACCCAGTGTTAAGTGCACACCTAGTATGGGACAGGTAGATACCAGGTGACTTGTTACAGCCCCTGCATTTAAGGAAGGCAGTCTACATGGACCATGGACATGCCCAGCAGGAGCACCATGTAGCAAGGGAGACTTCAAGCTATAAACTGAATGGCTGCAGCAGTCACAAGGAGATGACTACTGGGCTCTGGAGACAGGAGGAAAGGAGTCCCTTCTGATTGCCTATTTGTGTGACCTGGGCAACTATTCATTCATGTTAAGTGTCAGCTTCTGCACCTGCCCTGTGGTAAGAGCCATCACATCTCCCTGCTAAGCTTTTGGGAGTCAAATAATGTTGTCTGGAGAGAGTTTGAGATCCTGTTCCCGGTACAATGAAGACAGAATACAAGGTAGGCCTTTACAGGAGAGATGCGAGTTGACTTAAAGACCACACAGGAACGTGATAGATAAATAACCAGGATAGAGCATTTCCTGGCAGAAAACCCAGCTTGGGCAAGGCATTGTGGGCTGAAATATTCATGACCTTTGGAGGTAAAAATGAACGCAATGACATTGAGGATCTGAGTCTGAAGTAGCTGAGAATCAAGAGATTCTTGCCTGGTGAGGATACCGAGATCACCAAGGACTCTTCTGCCATCCCAAGACCATTTTATGCTGAAATCAAGAGGGCGCTGCTGAAGGCTGTTAAAAAACCAAAATGATCCAATCAGATCATACATTGGGAAACAAGTCTTTTTCTTAAGTTGGTACCAATAATAAAAGAGAGAGAGGGGAGAGAGAGAGAGAGAGAGAGAGAGAGAGAGAGAGAGAGAGAGACTTTCGAGGGCTAGAGGAAAGGATTCATTCTAATTTACCTTGGTGGGAGATAGGAACAGGGAGAATCACCTAGAACTCTTGAGAGAAGACCTACAAGGAGGTGAGGGAGTCTTCACACAGCAATCAGAGAACAGGACCCAGTGTCCATACAAAGAAATGGTGAACTCAGAACGGGTCATCATGGCAAGACCTGGTCCTTGGTTTTTTTGGATTCCTGGTCCACTGTTTGATCCAAGGCATCCTGGCAGCCACCATGACTGGAACAGGAATCCACTGAACCCTAATGGTGTCTACAGAGCCGGTCCTCTTCTACACCAGCTCTGGAGAGTGCTGGTACGATCCCTGTTCTTGTCAGCTTTTCTGAGAACCCGATGATTGTCTGATCTGCAGAGAGGTAAAAGGAGTGGGAATGAGGGATAAGATGATGGTTTATCTCCCAGTGACATGGAGCTAAAGAGTGGGGGAGTGGAACGTCAGAAGCAGGGAAATGGGGGTTGTAAGAGAAAGGGGGCCCTGCTTCCAGCTTTAGAACTTCAGCTTCCTAAGTGCAAGGATCTGGTCCTCTACTGATATAACAGACTGAAAAGCGAGCTAGTCGTGCTGCCTGGAATCCAGAGACAAGTCCTTTCACGTGCCTCACAAGACCCCCAGTGAGACAGCAGGCCGACTCTGCTCTCAGGAAACCAGTGCTGAGATCTTCAAGTCCATCTATGAGGGTTAAAGAAGCAAAGATGCACCATCTGACTGTGTCTCAAACTGTGTGTTAACTCCTGGAAAGAAGCAAAAGGAAGCTAAACCAGCCGCAGTGCCTGTGGAATCAGCTACCCAGGTCTGTTAGAACAGGAGCGCAGCGAGCCACAGATGGCTTCCTTGCTATGGAGCGTCCCTGGTGAGTTCCCACTCCCACCCATCCTTACCATCTCCCATGTGACTGACTACAAGCTCATAAGGACAGAGACCCTGTCCTAAGACGCTGGCCAGGATCTCAGACTCCTTAAGTGCCGATGGGACTCTTCCCAGCTGCAGAAGTCTTTTCATAGTGTGTGTCTTGGGGCTCACCAGTGCCAAGAGATGCTCCAGAAGAAACAGTCTGAGGCCAGATAAAGTTGGAAAATGCTCTTTCCTGAAATTCCTTGGGGATTCATATTGTACATGAGCAAAAGAAAGGCTCTGAAAGATCCTGCAAGTTGGCATGTTGCCAGATTCGTTTTCTGACACAGCTCTCCCAAACTTAGTTTTCCACACACTGCCCCTTCTGAAAGTTACCTGCTAGTAGCACAAGACTGGGTCCCACAGAAACAGTACATTGAATGGCGAAGCTGAAGAGCAGCTGAGGACAGGATGGACAGCTATGGCATGCCGAGTGCCTCACTGCAGAAGTGTGCATATTGGGGAGCACTACTAATGGGGGATGGTAGCTGTTTGAACACCACCAAGGTCTGCAGGTCCAGAGAATCCCATCACCCCTGTGACCTCGATTCAGTCACCACACCTAAATGTGTGTGTTAGTTGTTAGACCCCCACACATCCTGAGTGACCCTTGGCCTCTCACTAGACCCAGAAGCACCTGACTAGGGAGTCATTAAGAAACTGTGCAAGCAGGAGATCCTCCCCTCAAAAGAATGTTCCAGATTGCTTGATAAAGAGGCCAGTGTCCTATCAAGTCACCTACTATAGGAGCTCCTGTGTGGGAAGACACAGGCTTCAGAGAGAAGCTTGGGGAAGGGGGGGGGGGGTTGAGCTTAATGCCATCACTCTCTCTTCAGATGCTGGGGGCCTCCACTACGTCACTCATTCTCCCAGAGCATGCTTCTTCATCTGAAAATGAGGGAAGAAATGCCTTCAGGATTGCCAAGGGAGTCGACACCCATTCAAGCCCTTGCTGCTTCCAATGTTATGAGATAAGTCTTATAATCTCCAAAGTTGGAGAAGTCCCTCCAGGGTTAAATTTTACTGTTCATGTATTATTCATTCATTCATTCATTCATTCATTCATTCATTCATTTCAAATATTTATCATGGGCCAGCAACTAGAAAAGCAATACTGAGGTGAAACAAGCTGGTTTCTATCTGCTCAGAGCTCATAGTCTGGTGGAGTCATTAATTCATTCATTCATTCATTCTTTTCTTTCTTTCTATACTGGATGGCCACTGCTGGCCAGTCACCATGATAACCAAGCTCATGCCTCTGGTACAGTGCCTGTGACATGTATCCATCATTATCAGTTGTTTGGGAAGATGGTATGGAAAGCTCACTGGAGATCCACTACTTGTTGTGGTTGCTTGTGGATCCGACAGCCATTTGTCTAGCCTCATGTTGACTAGTTCTGCTTTTGCCCTCAGCCTCTGGGCCTCCCTCTTCAAGCAAGCCCTCAGTTGTAACCTTCCACACAACATGGCACACAGGAATGGATGTCTACGATCACCCACACAACCCTGAAACCATTTCTGCTGCTTGAATCGACGTATCTTAAAGGACAAAGCTGCCCCTCCCCCGCCCTCACCCATGGGCCTTCCTTGGGTGGAGAAGTGGTCAGGGGGCCTAAGAGGATCTGGTCCTCCCGTGGGTACCAGCCAATCATGTGATTGCTGCAGCTTGGCAGGACCTTGTGGGGCGGGGAGCAGAATGGGAATGACATTCAAAACCAGTGAGACCAGAGGCTGGACTGAAAAGGAAGAGGAACCAGGGGGTCAGTGATTTGGTGCCCACAATCTTTTTGTTGTTGTTCTGGTGACTGGAAACTGACAGTAAGATCCTGGAGGGAGGTGCTGTGTGGGGAGGGTGGCATCACCCAAGCTGTCAGCTTAGATGCATCCCTGTCACAGAGAGGAGCAACTGACACAGCATCCCCTAAAGCTACTCTCAATACTGGCTGCTGCCTCTTCCTCCTCCTTTCCTAGGAAGGACTTTCAGCCCCTCTACCCTAGTACTCCCTGTGTGTGTGGCTGCTCCACCTCTCTGGTGAGCTTGCTCTTCCACAGAGCATGGTTCTGTGCATAGTGGCCGTAGAGACCCTCATGCAGGCTCAGTGTGGCTTCAGTCTTCCCTGAAGACCCCCAACCTGGGGTATCCTATTTCCTGAGCCACACTTGCTCTCTGTAGCCTCAACAGCTTCACAAAGTGTGTACAATTGAGTTTCAGACACGGCACCCTCCACAGACCCTGTCCCCTCTTCCATCCCCAGTTCTTGGTTTTGCTGACATTCCTCCAGGCCTGCTGGCAGCAAGCCCTATGATCTCAGCCACACTGACGGGTGCATGTGTTTTGACTGTAAGGGTTATATGTATGAAAGATTTGAGGTAGAATCATAGTGGAACTGCCTGGCTAGAGTGGGTGAGCAGCTTGGTCAGCTGCTTCTAAAATCTGGGGGAGGGGATCTCCATGAATTCATTTGTGGCCAGGAGAAAGTGGAGTGGCTCTCCTCTTCGAGGTGAGTCACATTCTGGGACAACCCAGCTCTCTGCTCCTCCTGATTCAAGCCAAGGATTAAAGTCAGCTCTCACCTGGATCCCTGCCTTGGCCCCCTAGTGATCTCCTCACTTTCTGACCCTGCTGAGCAGACTCTGCTCCTACACTGGGAATTCAACAGAACCCAGAAGAGCTTGTCCAGCCAGTTCCCGACCGACCAACCCTCTCTTTGCTGGTGCCCCTTGCTCTCTGATTCCAGCCTCATCTTCTCCCAACAGCTTGTACTTACTCCTCTCTGCTTTAGCACCCTTGAAGACGCCATCCCCTCTGCCTGCCAGTTCTCCCATCTCCTCAGGTCTCATCTTATGCATCCATTTCTTGGATGAGGCTCCCAGCCTCCCCATGCTGGTCAGATCTGAGTGTTTACACAGCGTCTTCTTGTTTTCTTTGCACCAATCCAGGCTGTCATGCTGACTCCAGCTGTGGACCTATTTGATTGACATCTGCTTGCCTCTGAGCTGCAGGCTGTTTATGGGTAGAAGCCAAATTTGTGTTGCTCTCTCAGTGCCCCCAGGCTGGCACAATTTCTGGCATGCAGAGTTCGCTCAGCGAATAAGTGTTTGAATGAGCAAAACTCAAGTGAATGATGTGCTTACTGTAAAGTCACCCAGTTAGGTCTTTGAAGTCTTGGGCTCCTATGGGAAGGGAGAGGTTAGCGCAAAAGAAATAGCTGCGGAAGAAGAATTCCAGTGTTGTCTTAGGCCAGCCATTGGCTACTACTACTCAAAGACAGGGTTCCCAAGTTCCCAGGTTCCCAGGGCTGTTAGTACCCTGAATCCCACCATAGCTGTCCTGCGGTGAATCCTTCTAAGCATCTAGGTACTGGGAGCTCGATACTTCTTTGCTTTTGGACTTTGAAATGGTCCTACCCCAGCACATCCTGGAGCCCAGATTCAGGGTGTGGAGACTGTATAGGAAAGAGGGAGAGGGGGGAAGGGACGACAGCATCTTTGAGAAACTTTGGGTGGAAGGAAGAAGGCTTGTGGGAGACAAGATGTTGCTTGGGTGAGGAGGAATGTAGTCAGCCCCATTTTTTGCTCTGGGAAAGGAAGAGAAAAAGAAAAGGATGCCTACTGTCCAGACACAGCCAGACTGGTTCCTCAGAGCAGTCCCAGGAGACTTCCTGGAGTAGGTGAACTTTTTAGAAGCCTCAAGTGAGACTGGGAGGGAAACGGTCCATGCCCAGGGACACATTCAAGAGTGGCTGAGAAACAGGAGGCAGGAGGGAAAAGAAAGGCAGTGTGACCAGGGTAGAAATGAGTGTGATGCAGGCAGGACTTACCCTGCACATTAACATGTCTGGCTGAGGTCACTCAGCTCAGCACCCTCTAGGCCAGCAGTGACCTCACTGTGCTCACATAGTGACCTCCCCCAACCATAAAATTATTTTCACTGCTACTTCACTGCTGTAACTCTGCTACTGTCATGAATCATAATGTAAATATCTGTGTTTTCTTGGGTGACCCCTGCGAAACCGTGCATTTGACCCCAAGGGGGTCGCGACCCACAGATTGAGAACCACTTTTTAAGGGCACCATCTTACTCGAAGAAATTAGTAATCATCCTCCCTGTTCCCATTTCCACCATCACTCTCTCACCCAATGACTGGAGCCCATAGGATTCCGATGCACCTGAGGCCATCTCATCTAGAGAAAGCCTAGAAAGGCTTCCTTATAAGCTTTCTCTTCGTCCCCTGAAGACTTCTTTGTGAGCCTCCGTTTCTGCCATGTAATGTTGCATGTCAGCGACTCCATCTCTCCTCATTCCCTTTGCCTGCCTGGCCTTTCTGCCACAGAAGCACCCTTCTAGAACATTCTATAACCCCCTCAAGAAAGAAGTAGAAAATGTCAGCTGGCATCCCAACAGTACTCCGGACAGTGCCTGGCCCAGGTAGGCGCTCAGACACTAAAGGGTTAAAGACAGAAGGTAGCTGGGAGCCTGGGACTGGAGAGAGAGATCATGACTTTCTAGCAGGTTCCCTGTTCAGCTGGAAGGAAACAGACTCACAAGGATGGTAACCCTAACTCTGCCCCATACATTAGGAACACAGTTGGATCCCTGGCTGTCTGTTCAATCGAGGCTCACCCTCCTCCCTTCCTTCCTCCCTCCTTCACTCTGGAGTCCTCCTAGGGTGAGGGTGCTCCCAGCATCTGGCATCCATCAGCCCCTTCCAGAAGTCCTCATGAAACAAGGGGGGAGGGGTGTGTGTGACTAAAGCGATCCCAGATTGGGGCAGGCCAAGAATGCCTGTGAGCTGCCCCTGTCCCAGAGCCTCTCCCACCCCAGCCCTGCCCAGGGCTACCCATCTACCCCTCTCCCCTCTTCTCTTTCCTCGGGCCTGGGGGAGGTTGTGGCCAGCCACATTGGACTGCTGGCTCCAGATGTGAGGGGATGTGGAGGAGAGCTGGCAGGAGGGATGGGGCAAGCAAATGGGACCTGACAGGGGCCGGGCACCTCGGGCAAAGAATGTAAATAAAAAAATCAGTAAATATTTAGGGGAAATGGAGCGGGAAGTGGGAGAAGGCGGTGGGGAGGGGAATGTGTTAGATTTCCAGCAACATCTGGAGGGCAGTCCCTTCCCCTACCTTCTCCACACTCATGGGGAAAGTCCACCCATGGGGACTTTCAGTTCAGTATGGTGACTCTTGGGAGTGCTGGCTATTGGACCTGAGGTATTTGTCATCATTAAAGCACCCTGCCCCCATCCCACAAGGCCTTGCTGGAGCTAGGCAATGAGGTTCTCAGATGGAAAATAGGGTCCCTGCTCTTAGAAACTTCTTAGAGAAAAGATGTTGGCAACACCTAAGGAGGGCCTTGACAGAGGGCTGGAACAGTGACTTCAAGAGCAGGGGGAGGGACAGCTTCCTGGGGGAGGGCCTAGGGAGATGTGGGGGGGTGAGGATCATTTTTAGAGACAAGTGGGAGACAGGACACCTGTGAGCAAAGTGGGTGAGGGAGGAGATGAAAGAGGCATAGAAAGCTGCAGCTATGAACAAGGGATGGGCAGGCCTGTGGCAGTCTCGGGCTCACACCTCTCTCCCACCATCACACCCCAAAGAGATTCCACTCTTCTGAGAGAGTTCATCTGAAGGGTCCTCTCACATCTCTCTCAGGGACTAGAAGGATAGGGAAAGCCCTACCCCAGGCCAATGTTGTAAACAGAAAAAAGCAGCAGGCAGAGAGGCCCCTGCACCCCTGCACCCCTGCACCCCTGGACCCCTGGACCCCTGGACCCCTGGACCCCTGGACCCCTG
>JANHMN010000002.1:25564979-25584995 GCA_030674055.1 Rhabdomys pumilio | reverse complement strand
ACCCCTGGACCCCTGGACCCCTGGACCCCTGGACCCCTGGACCCCTGGACCCCCACTACTGGGCAGTGTGCTCACTGTCCATATTGAGGTTAGACCCAGGAGAGCCCCCAATGGTCTTCCGGCTTTTCTCATGTCTTATCCTGATGGAATGGTGGCTTCCCTCAGCTGGGCCTCCCAGATTCAGGCTGTACTGTGTAGAGCAGGGCTCTAAAGAGGGTCACAGGCCTACAGTGTCATCTCTGCCTCCTGCTTCCAGGCCAGAGAACAACCAGCCTTTTGTCCAGCAGAGGATGCCCAAGGGGTGAGGTCACCCCCAATATGGCTCTCTTTTGTCCCCTAACCAGTGAAACGTCAAGGCTGAGTCCAGGCCGTCTGCCTGCATTCTCTGTCCTCAAGTCCGGGCTACCTCCCATGGGCTTCCTCCGGGTCACAGGGAGATACCCTCACAGGAAAGGTGGCTACTATGGCAGGTGCTAGGAGAGGTGAAGAGAGTACAGATAGATCCACAGTGGGACTGAGAAATGGTCCCCAGTAAGTGGGCAGCCCTTCCACACAAGGAGCTTCAGGCACAAATTCGGCTTGGCCAAAAAAGCGCCTCAGAACTCAACAGGAAAAAGCAAATGGTGTGAAAACAGAGGTTCTGGCTGTTGCTCTAACTTTAGACCAAGGGCTCCTCAGAAAACTAGTAAACCCCAGTTACACCAGAGAGAAAAGAGCTTTAAACAGATCTCCAAGGTCCCTTCTCCATGAAGGCAAAAACCCCTCCCTCCAAAGGCACTGGGACCTAACTGAACAGAGAGGCCCTGGAGTGGAAGGATGAGGCCTGGAGAAAAGCCAGGGCAGGGTCTTTTAAATGCAGTGGTGATGTCCCCAGATGAGCCCTCAGACCTCAGTCTGCCCTTCCTCAAACTTAGGCCCAGGGCAAGTTTACCAGTCTGGATCAGCTGTCTAGGCAAATGCTAAAATTTACCAAGGGACAGAAAGCCAGGGTTAGAGGATCCTAGTCACTCAGTGGGACACGGCAAGACCCAGAAGGGCAGGAAGTGGAAAAGCGGCCTATGGGGAGGGAGCATATCCCTGTGTGGCCCTGACTGGCTCTCCATGCCATTGAAAGGATTTACTGCTGTACAAAGACTGAGGGGCCTGTGGAGGGTTGGATCCACCCAAGGAGCTGAATGAATCAAGAAAAGTCAGAGAGGATGATGGGAACATGGGTTAGTGACAGGGCATGATCTGACCAGGTCATCCTCTAGCTGTGGATTCTCAGGCTGCAGTTTCTTCTGTCCCCTACTCTGCCTACCCCCGCCCCACCCTGTTCACTCTGGACCAGGCTCCACCCGATCTGGGTAGAATGTTATGGGAGCCAAGAATAGCCTTTGCTGGGGTCAAGGAAGGGAGGGACACTGGGGACTAATTGCCCTAAATAAATGAGCAATTAAGGCTGTTAGAAGAAATAGTTAGATGCCCCCACCACCACCCTGAATTATCACCATGGCAACCACAGCCAGCTCCTCCCCAGAAAAGGCTGAGCCACTTGTTTGGCCCACATAACTGTCATTCAGACTGAAGGTTGGGTAGAATGACCTCTTTCTGGAGAACCAGAAAGGGTAAAGAAGAAGACTGTATGGATGGGAGGCAGAGGGACAACTGGGATGACCTGCTGCTTACGACTCTCAGTGATGGCTTGAAGTCAGACAGTAGGGCAAAGGGGAATAAGTACCACCTCATGACCCCATGGCTCCCACCTCCACTCCCAACAGCACTGCAGCCAGTGTGGTAGGTGTTTAGGAGTAGACGTTGCCAGGAGTAGACCTTGCCAGGTCCCCATCTCCTCTCAGCACCTCACCCCACCCCCCACACTTCCTGTAATGGCGTCTCCAATGGGGAGCCCATTAGTCCTTCTCAGGGTAGCGCCTAAGTACTGTGGCTGATAAATATAACATGAGCTCATCGATTAGAACCCTCCTAGTCCTGCACAGCATGACTCCCTAATGGCTCCCCCTCCCCTCAGCCCAGACTCCCACCCACCCCCACCCAGGGCCGTTTTACTGTCTTACTTGGAACGTGGAGGCAGTTATTGCTGTAGTAGAGGTAAGGAGACGGGGGGGGGGGGGGGGGGGGGGGGGTCGCAGGCAATTCCCAGGGCCCAGTCGGAAAGACTCCCTGCTTCAAGACCTACTTGGGCACATCTGGATCCCAAGGTGGCCTGGAAGACGCTCCTCTGTCAGTCAGGGAAGCAGAAGACTCGACAGCTGGCTGTCCCAGCTCAGAGAGGACCTCTGCCTCTATGAGGTGCAGAAGTCAAAGGGGCCCCGCCAACCAAGCCTCTGAGGGCTCTTATGGTTACTCTTATTAGAGAAGTCTGCAGCGCCACCACCAACTTTGACCTTGTCACCAGACCCTTTTGGAATCCTGAGCATCGAGTAGCCTTCCTGTACCTGCCCTAGAGCACCAAGCCCTCCTGCCTTCCCCCAACTTCCCCCAACTCTGACACTGACTCTTTTCTGTCTTGCTTTAGCCAACTGTGGACTACCACACTCATCAGATTAGAGTCCCAGAGGAGAAAGAGGAACCATCTGCCTCATGGTGGGGGCTAGAAGGCATGAGCTATCTTCCAAAATCGAGCAGGGAACTTCAGTGGGTGGGACCTGGCCCCCGTAAGGTAATCAAACCAATTAGACCTTGTTAGCCACTAGTGCTGGGATCTGAGGTCCCTCTGCATCCATTCCCACAGTCTGCATAAGCCCTCTTGCCACCGGAGCCCACTGCTGGAGACAGCTGCATGGAAGGGCTTTAACAGAGAAGTCAACAATAGCTCTTGCCTGGGTGCCAGAGGGGGCTTAGTGGGTGGATGGTGGCCCAGGCCTGGGAGGGGGCTGTGGTTTTATAACACTGTGGCTCTGGGTG
The DNA here is from genome assembly GCA_030674055.1 of Rhabdomys pumilio. Classification (NCBI taxonomy): domain Eukaryota; kingdom Metazoa; phylum Chordata; class Mammalia; order Rodentia; family Muridae; genus Rhabdomys; species Rhabdomys pumilio. Next base: position 25,582,088 of record JANHMN010000002.1, on the reverse strand, counting down.
GAGGCTGCCCACAGAATCCTCTAACAGGAAGGCTGAGCCAGGCTGGCTGCAGCCAGGAAGTTAATCTTAATGTGCCTCTGGCCTTGCCGCTATACAAACTCACCGCTTAAACAGGCGGGGTGGGGACCAGCCACAGAGCTTACATTCCTCGGGGTGGGGCTTGGTGCCATAGCAAGTTGTGTACTAAGGATGCTGTGGGGTTGTGTATGCTCCAGGGGTAGCTGTCTGCTGGAGAAGCTTGCTGTAAGAGGGTGGGTATGCAAGAGGCCATGGGTGGGTCTGGCCTATTCTCTCTTGTGTGCCCTGCCCTCACCCTGTGCCTCCCTTAAACTTCTAGTAGGCACCCCATCAAAGATAAGGGCTTTGTGTGTGTGTGTGTGTGTGTGTGTGTGTGTGTGTGTGTGTGTGATGTGTACACATGTGCGATGTGTACACATGTGCATAGGGTATGTATGCGTGTGGTGAATCAGGCTTGGGGCCAACACCAGAGCTCAGTCACTTTCCTCCTTATTTTTAAAATAATATTTTTCACTAATTCTCTGAGCATTTCATACGGGTATAGGGTGTGCTTTGATTATATTCACCTCAACTCCTCTTAGCTCCTCCCACACCTACCCTACCCCTTCCCCATTCCCTTCCTGATGTTGTTAGTGAGTATGTGTGTATGGGGGTGGGGGGACAGTATTCTGAGACAGGGTTTCTCACTGTAGCCCTGGTTGTCATGGAACTTGCTCTGTAGACCAGACTGGCCAAGAACTCAGAGATCCACTTGCCTCCGGGTGCTGGGATTAAAGGTGTGTACCTCCATGCCTGACTACTTGTCTTTTGTTTTCCCCATTCCCCTGCTTATGTCCAGTTGGGCCTGGAAAGGTTGGCTAAGACTCAGAGAGAACATCCAGCATCTCTCCAGTAGCATCTTTCCTCTTGTGACCTTATTTGACCTGACTTCCCGCTTAAAGGCCCTTCTGCTAATCTAGTCAGGTTGCAGGTCAGGGCTTTAACGGTTCAACTGCAGCACCAGACCAACTCTGCCCTTTCCATATTGCACCGAAGCTGTCAAGATGAGCTATCTGGGAGTTCCCTTTCAGCTGACCAAGCAAACTGACCGCTGTCCTTCTCCCCACCACCACCACTGCCCCCACCACTCCTTCCTCCCTTGCCCCCAGCTCTCCCATTGCTAGAATTCTCGGGTGGGTCAGGAGCATCCAGAGGCCTCAATAGCCTGAATTCAGCCCCCAGCCCGGGATATATTTAGCGAGCACTTCAGACACTAGACAAAGCCACTTCCAAGGGTCTGGTGGGAACAGAGTTGGGGCTGGGGGTTTGCCCTTCCTGCTCCTTCCCCTTCCTGATATGGGGACCCCTCAGTTGCCCTTCTGGGGTTACTGGGAATGCCATTCTCAGGGCAAGAGCCTGAATGTGGGTGAATTGCTCTCTATTTCTAGACCATCTGCTGAGGTCTGCCCCTGCCTGAATAGGCACATTCTGGAGTTTTCTTTCAAATATTCACTACCCAGTCCAGTAACCAAGGGAGCTTTGAAAGAGATTTAACTGGTCTTTAGTGAGACTCTGGTATTCATCTATCTGTATGACCATATGTATGTCCATCCACCTACCTACTCACCTACCCATCCATTTTTTCCCTCTCTGTTTGTGTATCTGTCTCTCTCTGCCTCTCTGCCTCTCTGTCTCTCTCCTTCCTTTCTCTCCTCATTTCTCTCTCTCTCTCCCCTTCCTTTCTCTCCCCATTTTTGTCTCTGTCTCTCTTCTTTTTCTTTCTTTAAAAGTCTATGTTGACTGTGTACTACAGATAGTTGTAGGATCCTGGGCCCACAGGCAGAAGCACAAAGGAAGAGGGGCTTGCTGGATTCTTAGGTCCTGCTCAGCCAGCCATGAATCAGAATCTCTCAAGAATCTCTCAACAAACTTCCCCAGGAGATTCCCATGTAAGCTACAATTTAAGAATCACTATTCTAGGGCTGAAGAGATGGCTCAGCAGAGGTCTTGAGTTCAAGTCCCAGCAACCACAGGGTGACTCACAACCATCTATAATGGGATCTGATGCTCTTTTCTGGCATGTAGGTATACATGCAGATAGAGTACTTGTATACATAAAATAAATAAATCTTAGAAAAGAGAAGAGAAAAATCACTATCCCGAGGTTTTCTGTTGTAATGGGCAGAACTCCAGACCTGGGCTTCCCAGGGCTAGGAAAGTCATGAAGCCAACTACCCATCCCCCTCCCACCCCCAAACACACACACACACACACACACACACACACACACACACACACACACACCTTTTTAACACAATTCAGGGCTCTGGTTTATTTTTCTCAATGTCTTTTTATTTGTTTTGGGGGCACATGTGTCACCACCAGAGGGTGACTTATGAAGTCAGTTTTCCCTCTTCCTTTAGAGTTCCAGGGATCAAACTCAGGACTTCAGGCTTGCTCAGTAAGAATCTAATACCGGGTCATTCTACAGGCCCAAGGGCTCTGACATCTTAAGACCCCACTATGCTTGCCCCACTAGTAGGTCCAGCTGTGGGTTCAGGGTCATATCTAGGTCCCCTACGTATGTTCACACACACATTCAGTTCTCAGTCCCTGTCTCCAAATGAGCAGATCCACACTCATCAGAAACCACACAGAGAAGTCTGGTAGGTATCTTGGGTCCATAACTGGACTCCCCTGTCTGCAGCAACTCAGTTTCACCCAGAGCGCCACTATTTTTCTCCATCAGCTGATTCCTCATGAAATCTGAAGAGCCGCCATCATGGAACATCTCAGGACTCAGCTAATATCGTCAGGGTCCACTTCTGGGATGTCTTAGACAGAGCCTATGGTTCTCAGTCCTCCCCAGTTCTTTGCTGGTTATTCGCTGTCTCTAATAACATACAAAGTTCTCAGTGGAGCATGGAGGCCCTGCTGTGCACGAGCTTGCTCAGACCACTTTGCTGCCCCACTCCTGGTACCAAAGCCAGACCCAGCCTCCCCTAGTCCCCTGGGGATTCCTACTCCCTGTCCTCTGTACTTAACCACTCTCCTCTGTTGCTCCCTCAGCTGGGGATGTGTTTACCTGCTTCCTTTCCTGAATGTTAATAATCTCCTTTTTATTCTTCAGGTCCTAGATAAAGTCCCTCTCCCTGAGATGCTTCTGGCACTGTGAATGTACCCATGGCTATGTTTATATGAATCTCTCCTGCTTTGACATTGTGTCTGATGGTGTCCATCTCCTTCTGAGTCCACTCAAGCACGGTGGCTTGACTTGCTCCTCTTTGGAGTCTGACAGTCGTAGCCCAGCGCCCGCTAAGCTGTTGAAGTCTTAATAACAGCTAACAATACTGAAGAAATACGATTTTTCACAAGGCTTCACATAAGTCATTCTCTATGTAATGTAGCATGCGTTCTCCACAATGCTAAAAGATAGAGCCTTTTCTTATCCCCGCTTTATGAGTGCCTGGTACTCAGAGAGACGAAGCAACTTTCCCGAGGTCACACAGTGAATGGTGGCAGAGCTGGGACTTGAATTCAGTCCATAAAATTGCAGAGCTCATGTTCTCTGCAGAGAACTTTTTGGATAGATAATAGGATACATAAACAAACAACTTAATAACCTTTGCACAGGAGCTTCCTAGTCACCTCGTCATCAGCACACTCTTCGTTGTGACTAATCCCATCTTCCTCTCCTTGCCAAGTTCACCAGCACCCTTCACTAGGAGCTAAGCATCTAATTGGGCCTGGCACATGTGGCCATCACGGGGCTTAGGATGTTGTTTCTGGCCTTCTGCTTTGAGTGAAATGAATCTTGGAAGTCCAACTTGGATCCAGACCCTCCGTCTGTCCTTTGCTGCCTATGTTACCTTGGACTAGGCCTCTGTACCGTCTCAGCCATTGAGCACTCTGCCTAACTGCTTTAAGCTTCCACATGTTCCCCCTCTATAGGGTTAATAATATTATTTACTCCTAATGTTTACAGATGCAAACCTTAAGTGAGGTAGTGTACGTGAAGGCCTAGACCACAGTGAAGTCTTGGGTGACATCCACTGTTAGTACTCCTCCAGCCCTGAGTGAAGACCACATTGTATTTGGGAGGAGGGAGCTGGATGATTACCTGCTCAGGCCTTCATCTTCATCTTCCCAGAAGGTCAGAAGTGGCCACACCTATGGATCTTGGTTTCCACTAGAAGAATGGGTATGGAGAGGTGCTGGAATCCTTTCCCCACACTCTGTGAAGCTGAGTGAAGTCTCCCTTAATTTGAGGTAAATCCAGGAATTGTTCCTGAGGGGCAAGAAGAACAGGGGAAGGCCTGAGATGTCCCAGAGCAGCTAGGAGGTCCACAGATTGAGGGTACTAGAAGGAGTCTGAGGCACAGGGCCTGCCTACAGGGCCTCACAAGCTCCAGCACTTTCCCCAGATGGATGTCAGACTCACCACATCCAGCGGCTCCCAGAGGAGACCTCCCTCAAGCCCCAGCCTCACGCCTCCCTCCTGGTCCTTGAGGCAGACCTAGGTTGGCATCACTTCCTAAGTGCGCACTAAAACATACAGAAGCTTCAAGAGGAGGATTTTATCTGAAACCAGCAACAAGTGACTCTTGGGTCAGGGTTGGAGGCCAGGGGGCCAGTCCTCTGCCTGGACTCTTCTGCCCTCCCTGCTCCATGAGGAATGTGTCTTCATAGATTCACCAGCTGAGCAGCTGGCTATGGTTCACAGAGGGGCTGTGTCCTGACCTCAGGGTCCCTCTGAAGCTCCCATTGTCAGGCATGGTGTAAAGGCAGACTGGGAACTGTTGTGGTAATTTCTTACCCCCCCCCCCCCAAAAGCCGGGCAGTGGTGGCGCATGCCTTTAATCCCAGCACTTGGGAGGCAGAGGAAGGTAGATTTCTGAGTTCGAGGCTAGCCTGGTCTACAGAGTGAGTTCCAGGACAGCCAAGGCTACACAGAGAAACCCTGTCTCAAAAAACAAACAAACAAACAAAAACACCGCCCCCCCCAAAAAAAAACCACAGAGGCAGGAAGGGCAGGGGCACACTGGAAGAATGAGACCGTGGGGTACCTGTGTCTTTTTCTCTATCACTCAGCTCTGAGCCTTTGTTAGTCAGAAAGAGAGGTCTCCAGAAAGTGGGACAGTTCTAGGAACGTCTACATTTTCCTGCCTTGAACCACCTTTTTCCCACAGCAGGGCAGGTGGACAAGAGAGAATTCAGAAAACAAAAGCCAAACAACAATGAAAAAAAAAAAAAAACTCAGATGACTAAAGTAATATAAGCTGATTGCCCAGGCTTCAGGGGCCCTGGATGTTCCCAACTTGAGAAGATCTTTGCCATGGAGCTGGGGGGTTGGGGGGGAAGTCCAATTACCAGGAGCCCAGCATGGTGTCCTGGACTTGGCAACTGTCATAGCCCACCTTTAGGTCCAGAGATTGTCATTTCATGGCAGGCTTGGTGATCCACTTCTTTTACACAGAAGAGAGGGCTTGTGTCTCCAAAGAGCATGAAAGCAGGACGTTGTGACGTGTATGGGGAAGATTAAAGGAGAAGATGCAGCCAAACCTGCAAGGAAGCCCTGGTCTCTAACATACCTAAAACCTTCTCTCAGCATCCTCCCTTAATGGAGTCTCCAACCCTTACTTCTCGGATCTTTAGTCTTAGGCACACACACTTAAGGGCACAGGCAAGTCCAAAGCTCATCTGCCCACTGCTCCCTACTTTCAGCAGCTCTTCCTGAGGCCCCTTCTGGGGTAGCAGGGGATGGGGAGGATGCTCGGCTCCTCCTCTCCCCCGTGGGGCACCAGGCCAGCGCTGCTGGAGGAAATAAAGGCCAGAAAGGAAAACACAAGATGTCACTGATGGTTTCGATGAAAGCAGCAGGCCTTGCTTGTCTCACCACACACTGTGCTCTCCCAAGCAATCTTCCCGAAGCCCCCACCAGTGGGAAGTGCCTTGTCTGGACCAGTCTTAGAGCTGTCACTCACACGCCTGGCTCTCCCAGCAATGCTCTTCTCAAGTTGGGAATATCCAGGGACCCCTGGAACCCAACGTTTTGAGAGCAAGGTAAGTATCTGAGCAGGCAAGCACCGCAGCACACACGCTCACAGCAATGGATCAGGGATTTGTCAATCCCATCCTGCAAGGCTGAAGTGACAGAGGAGGTGGCTTAGCCATAACCAAGGGATTGAGGATGTTTTCTGTCGAGCAGGGAGAATAAGACCCACCCTAGAACAGCCTAGGGAAATGTGTAAGACACATTTGGGACCTCCTGGGGCGAGGCGGGAGGCTTACCCTCCAGGGAGGCTCTGGTACAGTTGCTAACTGTACTCCAGCATATGGGAGTAGGGTTTACAGAACCCTAGCTAACTTTCTGGAGGAAGTAGGCTCATTCTGGAATTAGAAGGACGGGTAGAGGGGGCTGGGGAGATGGCTCAGAGGGTAAGAGTTCTAAGCATGAGGATGTGAGTTCAAATCCAAGCCCCCACATAAAAGATAGGATGCCCGTGCCGACATCCACATGTAAACCCAGCATAAGAGGAAAGGTCAGGGACAGGAGGACCACTGGGGCTTTCTGGGTACGAAATGACAGCTGTGCCTCCGATAAGAACCTGATGGCTGAGTCTCAAAAAGCGGAGAGATGGATGAGATGCCTGCTTCCCCCACCCCCACCCCCAGCAGGATTAGCAAGGGAAGAGGTAGCCTCTGTGGCTGTCTTATGAAGTCTTTACTCAGTGCCTGATATAATCGTCCTGGGGAGGGAAGGGGGAGTGGAGGGGTAGGAGGTGGGAGAGCAGGGACAGGGGGCAAGGGTGAGAAGGCTGATGGGGGAGGGGAGCAGGGTGGGTAGCGCCTCTTATCATCACAGGTTCTCCAGAGGAGGGAGGGGTCTTGCATAACTCATCCCTCGCTCATCCCTCTTCTCAGCCTCCAACCCAGAGGCATCAACTGTCTGCAGTCCTGGCTCCTCCCCTCGGCAATCCTCATCTTCCACAAGCAGGATAGATTGTGTATAAACCCCCCCTAAAAAAAAGCCTTCCGTAGCTCCTACTGCCTGAAGGAAGAAGCCCACCTCCTCAGTCTGGCACCCAAAGCTAGCCCTCCATTCAGCAGCCCCTTCCCACCACCCACATTGCCAGGCCCTGGAGTAGCACTGAAGAGAGTCACTTTCAGAACCCAGACAGCCTCTATAAGGGCACTGCTTGTCTCTGTCTAGAATGTCCCCTTTTCCTTTTCTGAGAGCTAAATCCTCTATAACCTTTAATACCAGAAAGATATCTCCTCCAGGGAGCCCTTCCAGATTCTCCTCCTCAGCAGGGGCTGTTGGCTTATGGCTGCCTTTTAATTTAAAATTAAAAATTATTCTATGTATATGTGTGCATGGCGTGAGTGGGGGACGTCATGTGGAAGTCAGAGGACAACTTTGTGGAGTTGGTTCTCTCACCTTTATAGTTCCAGCAGTCAAATTCAGGTTGCCAGCCTTGAGTGCCCCATGCCTGCCTTGGCCCACTCTTGGCTATCTCTTTTTTTGTAACTGGGTGGTGTGGAATCATCAGTGAAAACTGGGGGCCACAGGAGGCTGCTGCCAAAGACTCCTGGGGACCGCCCATCCTCAAGGCTGACATTGGTGCTGTAGATCACAGCACCCCTGGAAGAGAGAGTAGGGTGGGGCCACAGAAGCCTCTACTGAGCCTGGCACAGACGGATGCCAGCAGCCCCGGATAGAGCCCAGGCACTGAGTTGGCATGGCTCTGCTGCCGGAGATGAGGGTGAGACAAACAGCAATTAGTGGAGCCCAGGCTTGGGCTCTTAAGGCTAATTACCAATTAGATGGGGCTGGGCGATTAGCAACATGAAAGAGACAGTCAGCAAATAGTCAGTGCCTGGCAAAGTGGAAGGTGGGAGTGGCCAGTGGCTGGGTCTCCTAGTGGTTAGTACGATCCAAGAGCCAGCAAGGATCCCCAAGTCCTCAAGGGCAGATTCCTCTTTTTTTTTTTTTTTTTTTTTTTTTTTTGATTCCCAGGATTAGCTTCAGACTGGAGCTGGGTGGCCTGACTTGTTGATGGCTCTGGGGTGGTAGCAGTGAGTACTTTGCCACACTTGGCCAGGTGATCTCTGCAGGACAGAGCCTTTAGGAGCCTTCATGGCAGACGCCCAATCGGCCAATCGGATGCATTTGTGTCTGGAAGGGTGCCGGCAAGGCTGGAGGGATGAAGGGAGGGAGGGAGAGAGGGAAGGAGGGAGGCCAAGGCTGATGGCTTCCTTCCTCCTACTCCTGGCTCAGCACTTCTTCACTGTTGTTCTCCCCTCACCCCCTCCCTTCACCTCCCCCTCCTGCTATCTCCTCTCCTCTCCCTCCCTCTCACCCCCACATCTCTTCACTGCTGGCTTTGCTGGCTTTTCCATCCCAGGCTCTCGCTCTTGGGTCTGTCTCCTTTCCTGACTCCCACTGTCCCTGCTGTCACTTGGGGTGGGAAGTAGGCTGCAACAGGAAGACCTGAGGCTGGACACAGATACAACCATCTTCTGATAGCAGGAGTGGGCCAGGCCTGGAGAGGGAAAGATGGCCATGGGGACCACCTCTCCCTGCCAGATACGGTGGGAATGTGTGTATATGACCCCACAGAGGACTCCCGTAGGTTCCAGGCAGCATAGACCAGGACCAAATCAGGTTCTGCTGGAGCATGGTCACAAGTCTACCCCTGACACATCTCCCTTCTCACAAGTGTCTGGTAGAACCCTGGCCAGTCCTGTAGGAACAAGAGGCTGAAGGGATCCCATCCTCTGAAATGGCTTCCTTTTCAACCTTCCCTAGGCTAGCCTAGGAAATGACTGGCTGCAGGGTCTGGGGGTTATGATGGTCGGTTGGGGCATCTCTGTGTATGTGCGTGTGGGTGTGCATGTGCATGACAGAGAGAGAGAGAGAAAGAGAGAGAGAGAGAGAGAGAGAGAGAGAGAGAGAGAGAGAGAGGATATGTTTGGCACAACCTGTCTCAGCCACTGTCTATGCCTCTATGTCCTTTGGGTCCACAGAGGAGGAAAGGATGCTTCTGTCCTTAGGGGACACTCCGTGGAGAACAGAGGAATAGGAGGAGGGGGGAAATTGGGGGAGTTAGCAAAGGCCACCAGGGGAGGCCTGTGTGGAGGAGGAAGCCTCAGACCAGAAGACAAGCTTAGCAGTGGGCGTGGCCTAAAGATCTGCTTGGCTCATCTCCTTGTCTTGGCAGCTTTGACCATAAATGTGCTGCTCAGGAGATCAAAGCATGCTGGGCTCCTGCCCCAGTGTCGGTGGGGTTGTGGGGACTGCCCCGGGGGGGCCCTAGGGACAGGTGTTACTCCCCCAGCTTCCCCTCCAAGTGGCTGCACTGGAATCCTCCCAGCTATAGTGGGGAGACTGACCTCGATAGGGGAAGGGAAGAGAAGCATCTGCCAGCAGGAATGTGGAAGGAGAGGAAGGGCCATCTCCAGGGATGGGGGCGGGGGAGTGCTGGGGCCCCTGTTGGGGCTTTTAGTTCTGTGTGCTTTGTACTGCCACCCCTACAGTGGGTGTTTTCCTGGGCCATAGCCCTGCTGTGGTCAGAAAACTATGACCAAGCCAGTGGTCTTCTGGCCTCTGAACTCACCCCTCAGCTATGCCCCCCGGACAATGGGGTTCTTTCTGCACAAGATGGGCACGAGGGGACCCGTCATGGACTTGTGACCTGAGGGACAGGCCTGCCCCAGGCCATGGTTAGCCTTGCTCACACTTGTGGTCACTAGCTGGCCTTAGGCCAGGGTGGACTAAGGAGAAAGTGGAGCTCTCCTCACTCTCTGGCAAACCAATGCCAGGGATTGGGCTTGAAGCAGCTCTACCGGGCATAGCTGGAGCCTGAAGGCACATGCCAGGGTTGACCTGTTTCTGACGCTGACACTAGGAGCCTACCGACCAGATACCCAGAGCCAGGCTAAGAGGATGGAGAGGGAGAGAGGGGGGGGGGAGAGAGAGAGAGAGAGAGAGAGAGAGAGAGAGAGGCTACCCAGCACACCTGGACCAGGCTTCAGGAAGGAGGGAGAAGTGCTCAAAACACACTGTCACTGGTCCCTCAGGAAGAAGGTTCAGTCTGAGGAAAAGGTGCTCACCAAACAGATGCCCCAAAAACTCAGAGAGGCAAAAGCAAGAGACAGAAGGGCCGTTATTGAGGATAAAAGGCTCAGAGAAAAAGCCTATCTCATCAAGAGACAAACAGAAGGCTTCTGAAGGGACTCGGGGGTGGAGGTGGGGGGCTTGCTCTGGCAGGCATGGCTTGGACCTGGAAAGCAGCTTACCCAAGAGAGAATGTGCAGAAAAGAGAACAGAGAGGTCAATCTCAGCTGTAACCGTAACACAGCACAGGGTGGGGGGAGGCCCAGGTTTCTGTCTGGAGCCCAAAGCCCTGTCCTGCCCTCTTAGAAGTTCTCTTGCAGCCCACACCCTTGGGCAGTGGAGAGATGGGTGGGGGGCAGGAAGCGCGGTCCCAGCCGCCCCTCGCCCTCGGTGGCCGGACAGCTGTTCTGCGCAGCTGCTGGGGGCTCTGGGGGCTGCGGCGGATTTGATTTGATTCAGGCCCCAAAATAGCTAGTGTAGCAGGAAGCGGCCCCTTCCCCCATCCCCTCCAGGACACTCCATCCGGGGGCTGAGTTGACACCTTAGAGGTTCTACCCCTTCCCTGCCTCGCCCCTGATCTCCCGAGCCCCGGTCCTTTCTTCCTCAGCTCAGCCCAGCCAGCAGCGCTTCACCTGCGGGTGGGTGCTGAGCTCCCAGCTTCCCTGCTCCACACCCCTTCCTCCAGGAAGCCCGCCGGGTCCAGGCTGCCAGCGCTGGCTCTGCCCACACACAATCCCAGCTCCGCCTGCAGCCCTGAGCATCGCAGCCGGGGCCTGTGGCCAGGCACGGGCGGGTTGCGGAGGGCACACAAAGACGCGGGCTGCCCCAGCCTTTGATGAGTAATGGCTATTCCCTGGAGCCACGATTCCACTCGGCTGCTTCGGCGCCCCCTGCCCCTCCCCACTCCAGCTCCTCAAATAAGACTCGTTTTTGTTCGCAGGACACAATGCGAGAAAATGTCACCCAGGGGGCGTGCCCCCTGGCCCCTATCCCTGACAACCGGAGCTCTTAATCACTGGGCCTCCTTCCTCCCCAGCCTCCCTCCCCGGCAGCTGGGGGAGCTGGGGGAGCTGGGGGAGCGGGCAGCAGTCAGGGTTGGGGTGGCCAGTTACCACCTTCTTGCTCTGAGCTCTCTTCCAGCCATAGGTTCTGCCCCCTCCCCACACACACACACCATCTCCTGTGCTCAGCTGATTCTCTCTCTCCATCAAAACCTGTCAAGACCTCTGTACCAGAGAGCTGGGAAGAGTCTCGGAGAAAGCTCTGGAAAGTGTTGCATCAGAAAACTGTATGGAAGCTTTGAAAAGTGCTTAACAAAAGAAAAAAGCAAGCCCATCAAGAGCGGTAGTGAGTGAGCACCCATGTCTATCTTCTCTACAGTCACTGTGTCCAAGCTGGCCTGCCCGAGGTGACTTTCAGGCTCAGATCCCACCAAAGAGGTCTCTCTTGTTTGGACAGATTTAGGGCAAGTTTTTCCATGTAAAGGCTTTGTGGCCAATGGTGGCATTACGGCTGAGAGCCAGATGTGGTGACACCTTTAATCCCAGCACTCAGGAGGCAGAGGCAAGTGGATCTCTCTGAGTTCTAGGCCAGCCTGGTTTACAGATGGGGTTCCAGGACATCCAGGGCTACCCAGAGAAACCCTGTCTTGGAAAAACAAAAGGACTGGCTCATAGAGACAGAACTGTGCCCTTCCCCAGTTATCTCCCTAAGAACCTGTTCATTTCCACCACCATGTAAGTCAGTGGTCTACGTGAGGACTGTGTGTCTTGCTTTGCAAACCTGGCCTCTCTGGCTCAACCCGCTCTTAACTTCTGTATATACTTCTGGAACCTTCTCTGCTGAGGTCTCAGTTATCAATCACATCATCACTCCCTCTAAAACCTGTGTCCACCAGCTCATTTTCCTCCATCTCTTCAGTCTCTCTGTCTCTCTGTCTTTCTCTATCTCTTTCTGTATCTCTCTCTCTCTCTCTGTGTGTGTGTGTGTGTGTGTGTGTGTGTGTGTGTGTGTGTGTGTGTCAAAACCTCTATACCAGAGAGCTGGGAAAGGACTCTCCGTCTCTCTCTGTCTCTCTGTCTCTCTGACTCTCTGGCTCTCTTGCTCTCTGGCCCTGTGTCTCTCTGTCTATCTCTCTGGCTCTCTCTGTTTTTGTCTCTCTGTCTTTCTCTGTCTCTGTCTCTCTTTTCTCTGTGTCTCTATCTCCTCTCTCCTCTCTCTCTCCTCTGTGCCACCTCCCTCTGCCCCTCCCTGCTTCCACTCTGCCCCCCTACAGTACATTTGCCACACAGCAGACAGAGCAATCTTTATAAAATGGAAATCAAATCATGTCACTTCCTCACTTAAAAGCCTCCATGGACTTCTCATTGCCCTGAGACTGAAAGGAAAAGTCTGCTGTCAGTGAGGTGCGGAGGGAGGAAGGCTGGACAAGAAGAAAGTGCTTTGACTTTTCCTGTGTGAGGAGGGACACCCTGCCCCACAGTCAGGTGATAATGACTATGCAGAGACCTATGCCCTCCTTTGAAGAATATGCTTGGACTTATAAAACTTATGTGCCCGAGGTCCCACAACGACAACCACACTACTTGCCTATGTCTCCCACCTCATCTCCTGCCCATCTTCCTGTTCCCTGACTCCACGGGATTCAGCAGAGACAAGGGAAGATTACAACCCAGCGTGTGACTTCCCGAACCATTTGTGCAAGCGTTTAATCACTCAGCACATGTACTGAATCCCTCCACAGAATCAAATACTGGTTAGGCACGGCAATACATAAATAGGGATTATGGCCTATCGGGGAAGCAGACAGATTACAGAGAAATATAAGATGTGTAACGGGAAGCCTGTCTGGAAATTTGGGGGGTGTAACATAGGGAGGACGCAAAGAAGACAAATGTTTGTCCTTGACCTCAGCCTTCGCAGAGGAGTCCGAGTTCACCAGGCAGATGTCCAGGCTAGAATTCTTGGCAGAGAGGCCAAGTCCAGGACCCCCTGAAAGAACACAGGCTGGATGATCAGAGCATGGAGAGAAGTGTGGTACAGACAGGTCAAGAAGTATGCTGGGAAATGAGCTTGGGCCGGCAAAGCAAGGGTCAGACCATGAATGGACTCGGAAGCCTCATTAGGACTTGGCTTCATCTTCAGACCACAAGGCTACAGTGGGGATGTTAGAACAGAAATGTGCATAATCAGATTTGTGCTTCAGAGAGCATTCTGGCAGCAGAGAGATATGATAGACCGGAGAGGGGACAGGCTGGAGTCAGGGAGACGGACTGTTCCGGAAGAAATGGTGACAGTGGGGGTGGGGACATTTTCAGGGAAAGCCTGCCCAGACCTCATGAACACGTACGTAGTGGGACACGTGAAACAAGAGAGTTCATGTGAACACCTGGATTGCAAACTTAGGTGACTGGGAAGAGGGAAGCCCAGGGCTTGTTGGGGAGCAGATAACCTGAGGCAGAGACACCTGGAAACCTAATCTAGACTTAGAAATGAAATGTGCCCCGGGCAAAGGGCCCAGAGGGTCATATCAAGAGCGTGGAGTGACCCAAGAAGGTTGGTGCATCTCACGACTCCCAGAGAACTATCCTCACACTGGAAGATGAAGTCAGGCCAGGAACTGGTGCTCACCTGCAGAAACCAACACCGGCCAGGAGTTATATGGCGGTGCTGGGGATGGGTGAACTTCAACCCACCTCCCATGATTGTGCCTTAGAAAACATCTGACTAAACAAATCCTCATGTTTTTCAGATGCAGAAATGGAGACTGGTCTTCCCAGCCCACCCCCAAAAAAGATTACATTGGGGTGAGGACGGGGAATCTGCATTTACCTGTGAACGATGCACATTCTATTTTTATGAAACCTGTGTGTGGTAGAGAGGTATCTGGAAGAGACCTGGAGACCCCGGAATTGACAACCCTTTCCCATGGTAGAGGGCTCCCAATCCCCAGAGAACGCCACCCTGTACTCAAGGACACTAGCTCCTCCTAGTGGCTACATGGGGCATTGCTTTTGGTCCCCCATTGGCTTGAAGCTGAAGTCCCTAGAGCATCAATTTCCCTCCATCCATCTCCAAATTGAGCCTAGTCCCAGTGACCTTCACCCTGGACAGACATTCCTCCTCACAGAGGACATGGTCACTCTCAACAAGGCTGTGAGCTGACTCGCAGCTGCTCTCTTCCTCTGGGACTGACCAGAAATGTTTCCATGACTTACAGCAAGGAGCAGGAGACTTAGAGACTCAATCCATTTTTGTGCCTCTCACAGCCCACCTGGACCAGAGGCACCCTGCTGTCACCTCCAGGATGGACATAGTGCTTGCAATGCTGGTGTTAGGTGTCCATGGGAATTATAAGCCCATACCACTCGTCCATCCCTTGCTCCTGGTTGGAATACCCACACCATTGAGTCTCTGCTGTTCAGTTCAGCTTGACATTAGTAACTTATTTAGGTGTTAGAGTTTAGCATGTGCTAACATGTCTACACAAGGGGTCTATGCCGAGCCACATGCCCAATCATTGTCATACAGACCTTTAAATAAAACAGTTTTCAGGACCTGGGGCAATGGCTCAATTGGTAAAATTCTTGCCACTCAACCATGAGATCTGGGTGAAAAGCTGTAAATGCCTGTAATCTAATACCAGGAAGGAGACAAGAGGATCCCAAGGGCTTGCTGGTCTGTCAGTCTATCTGAATCAGTGAGCTCTAGGCTGGGGTTTGGGGGAAGAGCTTGACACAAAATAAGATGGCAGAGCGTGGTGACACATACCTTTCATCTCAGCACTTGGAAGGCAGAGGCAGGCCTGCCTCTATGAGTTCAAGGTTGGTCTGGTCTACATAGTGAGAGTCTGTTTCAAGAAACAAGAACAAAGACAAAAATAAGGTAGAGGTGTGATTGAAGAAGACACCCAAGGTCAACCTCTGGCTTCCAGATGTTAGGAGCATGTGTAAGCACACATGTGCTTGCCAGTACACACAGCACGGGGAAGGACGGGAAGGGAGGGAGGGGGAAAAGAGAGAGGGAAGCTGACTCCAGGCTCCTCTGGTGACAACAGTGGTTATGCAGCCCCTCTCTGGGCTACAACAAGTTCTCAGTTCTCTACTGGGGTCTGCAGGTGGCCCCCAGCTTCTTTGCTGATCCTTCCTTTGGAGGGCAGTAAGCAGCAGCCACACCTTGACAGGCTTTCTAACACAGCCCCCCTCCCCGCTGCGTCCAGGAGCTTACGGTTTTTCATGCTTGGCAGCCCTGGGGAAGAGGTGGGTTATGCCATTTCTGAGACTTTTTCCCAGGACCTTAGGCAGTGTATCTCCTCTTGTGCAGCTGGGGCTGCACCTCTGAGATAACAAAAAGAAAGATGTCTTCAGTAGGGAGGGCAGCCCGTGCTGAAACAGCCCTTGGATATGATCCCAGCACTAGCTGGCATTCACTCGAGCCCTGAGGTGCATCTATGCATCACTTTGGGGGTGCTCTATCACCCCCATTTTGCAGAAGAGGAAACAGATAAGCCCGCAGTTTGTAGTCACAGAACTGTCAAGTGTGACATGGCTTCCTGACTAGAGCTCAGAGTCCTTTCCCATAGCTGCGCCCCCTGTGCAGCCCGAGACCTCTGAGAGACCTGCTTGTCGATGGTCTCAGGATTGGCGATCTGGAGAGGTGAATTCTCAGGGCTGACTCAGACACAGAACCACCTCCTTCTCCTTCCTTCCTTTCTTTCTTTTTCCAGCCTGTATGTTAGGATCAGACTAAAGGTCAGGAGACCCTGGAAAGTAAAAGTTTGGCTTCTGTCACTTCTGAATTAGCCCCAGCACGGGACCTGGCAGAGCACAGCTGGACAGTAGCTTTGCTGGGAGAAGGGTAGAGCCAACATTTGAGGCCGATGAGCTGATTCATTCTTAAGGAGCCCTCTGTGGAGCTGGGCCAAGCTTCCGTGCCCTGGAGTGATCTTCATGGCATTTTGCTCTCTGTGAGTACTGAGTAGTGGTGGCCAGGGTAGAGTAATGTCACAGTGTCCCTTGAGAGCTAGCAATGTGCAGGTGGTGACCCTGTAGATGGGCAAGTGTGCCACAGCAAGAAACCCAGCCCAGAGCAAGGACAATGGGAGGAAGTCCTCCAGCTACCACTGACCCAACCTTCATGGCAGAAGCTGGTGAGGTCTCTCTCTCTCTCTCTCTCTCTCTCTCTCTCTCTCTCTCTTCCCCCACCCCATCACTGTCCTCTCTGCTCACAGGGCAGGACTGAAAGAACATGTGTGTGTGTGGTTGAGATTGATCAAGAGGAAGCTGGGTATAGTGGTGCACACCCCTATAATCCTAGCATTCAGGAGGCAGTGTATCCTTGTGAGTTAGAGGCTGGCCTGGTCTACATAGTGAGTTCCAGGACAGCCAGAGTTACATGGTGAGAGAGAGAGAGAGAGAGAGAGAGAGAGAGAGAGAGAGAGAGAGAACATCAATATATATATACATATATATATATGTGGTATAGTAGGGTGTAGGGTGTGTGATATACATGTGGTAGGCACTTGAGAGCCACAGACAGTGAGGATAGGGGTAGTAATGCCCCATCTAGGAGGTATTTAGAAAACCTGAAGGATAACTGAGGACACTTGCTGAGGGCCAGCACCCTTCCAGGATGTCAACACCCATTGGTGTGATACCCTTATGGGCCACTACCCATGTGCACAGCACAGGCTTAGCCCAGAACTCTAAGGTACACTCAGAGGCAGAATGGTCCAGGCCTCCAGGAGCCTGGGGCAAGCAGATAAACATACCAACATACAAGTGTCTGGTGCCATGGCAGTGAAGAAGGCAAGTCCTCATCCTGCTGCACACAGGAAAGGAAAAGGAGAAGGAGCCTAAAGTCGACCACCTCCTCTAGGAGAGACCTGGAAGCCATTGTGGAAGAACTCCAGATTGTTGCCAGGGGAAGGAAAGAGAGGGGACCTGTTCTCTCTCTCTCTCTCTCTCTCTCTCTCTCTCTCTCTCTCTCTCTCT